>JADLZK010008805.1:0-379949 GCA_015847255.1 Hyparrhenia diplandra | reverse complement strand
CAAAGCATAAACATGCCATTTTCTTTTTTTCTTTCAACAATAGCAGATAAATCATGTGATTCTTACTACTAAAAACCCAAATGGTATCGCTTTTCACCCTGCCTATGACCACCTCCCCCGCTAATCCCTCCGGCCCCTTTGACCGCGGCAATGAAAAACCGCACCACCGCTAATCCCCGAGCGGCCCTCGACGCTTAACCCTCCCGCTGTAATCACCCTCCCCGGCAGTTTTCGATCCCACGCCCGCACCCGCGCCGCAGCGACCTCTCCTCCCCTCGCCCGCAGAACGCCGCCGAACCTCCTCGCGCCGGGCGGAGCCACCGGGCGCTCCCAGCAACGGCGGTCGCGGGACCTTGCCCCGCACCAGCCACCGGGCGCTTCCAGCAACCGCTCTCGCTGACCTCGCTTCCCCAGCGGCCGGCGAACTCACATCCACTCCAGCCCCGACGGATCGACGGTGTCCGGTGGAGATTAGGTCACCGCATTGGTAGGCAGGTGCGTGCAGTTTTCTGATTGTGCTGCCAAGCAGGTGCGTGCAGTTTGCTCATCCACAGCGGCTGTCCGGGCGATTGAGCAACAGGCCAACGCCGGCCCAGCACAAGCAGCTCACACGGGCGCGCCACCGTCCGCCGCTAGATCGTTTGCTCCCCTGCCTGCAGGGAGCAGGAAGAGGGAGGACGAGGAGACGTGATTCGACGATCAGGTAGTACCCCTGTATGCCTTTCAGAGAGTTACCAAGTCTGCCTTGCTTATGATTATCCTACCAGTAAATATGATTTCTGTAATCAATTGTTTTGATTTCATATACTGCAAATTGATACAACTTGATGCATTAATCTGCTCAAAAGGATTGCCTGAGATTAATGCCGTGTTACAAACGAAATATAGAGTGTGACACACTTCTTAACCCATTGGCTCTGGACAATGCACTTGAACTATTGGCATCCGCTGTTACTATTACCTTTCCAGATCAGTTTTCAAATTCTCAAAGAGTAGAAGCTTGACGTTGATGGATGAGATGCCTGCTGCATGTTTCGACTCAATCAATGCAATGTAGATGTGATGGCAAGGGAAATTCAACCCCTCCTCAGTACGCCTCAAATATAGTCGATAATGAAGCAGATAAACAATTTCTCGGTGTGTTTTCTACTTGATTCCCTTTTCGATCAAGCCTGTTCATTTGTTTTTTACTTTTTAATTTTGTTTGACAATTGTAGTTCCTACCTTATGCAACTACACGCTTCAGTTTGGTCATAAACGAAAATTAACTGGATGTCTAATGCCAACATCTTTCCTTTTTTTTTTTTAATCTTGTGACTGCTTGTAACAAATGTGCAGGATCAATAGGTTGACCTAATAAGTTCAGTTCTAGACTGCAATACATTCCTGTTTTTTGTATTTCGTTCAAATTAATGTTTGAAAAAAGCAGCTGACTTGTCATGGCTCTCATGCACTTTTCCCTTTTCTTAAGAAAGTATGTTAGGAAATATATTTATTAAACTTATCTTTTTTTTTTTGCACAAATGGATCATTGGACTGCATTGTGTTATCTCTCAGTGGACATTGTTAATTAACAGTGGACTGTGCATAATTAATCTTATATAGGAACTAAAACATGAGCATATTAATCTTATATGGTTTTGTGGCAAAATGCATTTTATGTACCCATCTTTACTGCTTTTTAAGTCCTCTATTAGCAATTGAAAGCTGCAACATATCATTTGGAATGTAGCTGAACGAGGTTCACTGAAATCGATAGTACAGATAGCCCTACAACACTTATGTGCCTTCTCTGCATCAAATGGGTGAGAGACTAAGAGGTCATAATAACCACAACGTGCTACTGCCTATATACAATGACTGAATTAGTCTTCATGTTTGATAGATTTTGTCCAGTCTTTATGTATGCATGCGTGATGTTTAGAAATTAGAACTGTATTGGTTCTCTTTGACTTCTGTCAGCACCATCTTTAGAGTCAAGGTACTATGAGGGTTCTTGTAGTGTAGAAAAAAAGGGCAGCATGGCTAAGGTTTTAATGTCCTTATCATTTATCTAATGAAATGAACATGGCACTTCTGAATTTTATTGTCCTAGGAACAATCAAACATTTTTTTATATGAAGTGGTTCGGTTTTTCACTACATTTCAATACAAGAAGATAAAACAAATAAAATTTGCTGGCTAAATTCTTCAGGAATTTCATATGCAACAAGTGAAACAATCTCTATGAATGTTCAAATGAGTGGTGAATTTTTAGGATACGAATGTGAAGTGTATTTATTTCAAGATTTTTTTCCTGTAGTGTTTAATTCAGTGCCTCTCTTTGTAGGGTGGTGTGAATTAAGGTGTCAATTACCAAAGGTTTGTATGGAGTATCTCATAGGTCTATTTTCATATCTCAATTGTGGGCTTTCCATGTTCGAGAAGCATTTACAGGAAGTCTCGAGTGATTGCATCTCATATTTTCATGCCATGGAGCATGTGTCCTTTGTTGGCTGCAGGGAGGAAAATAAGAAAAACTGATGGAAGGAGGAGGATAAGGGATGAATGAGCATCTTCTATACATAAACACGTTGCACAAATGAGACTATAGCACATAATTTTGAGGTGAAGAAGGAACTTAGCTAGGAGTGAGAGATTCCAACAACCACTGAATGGAATAGGTAGCCAAGTTTGCTTTCTGCATTTTTTCCTTTGCAACATGGATTGCTCTGAACTATATTAATTTGTGAGCTACCATAAAGGGAAATTACCTCTAAACTTATTTAAACTTAACACATGAGGTAAAATTAATTTTCGATATGGCTAGAGCTGTAAAACAACTGCAGGAAGGAAACAACTCAGTAGTTTGACAAGCCAAGTTTCTAAAGCCTAGAATAGAATGCTTGAAAAAGATAGAATCCTATTATGTTGTGAAGAAATATGTTGAAGGAAAATCTCAAGTGGAGTACAATACCCGTTGCAACGCACGGGCATTTACCTAGTTATACATAAAAAAATGTGTCGATCTCATAGGTTATTTCACAAACAAAATATGTCAAACATGGGTTGAATAAAAACACTTTATTTTTCCTATTTTTATTGGGTGCAATGAAGAATGATATCACGCCAAACCAAATGTGCATGTTAGTATTTAAGAGATACATCAATACTGTACTAACTACTATACACTTAAATCTGATAAAATATGTGAAGATCTTGTTCATAATCAAAGGACCAGTGCAATCTGCATTAATTTTGAAACAATTAATGAGGAAACAATAAAATAGGAAAGCACATATTTATAACAGTGGTTTTTCTTCTTAACATATTTCTAGAAGCATAACAGAAACACCATGGTTTTGTTGTGATTGTGGCCATTGGTGCAGGATTAAGCATTTTATGAGAAGCTATCCTAACAAGTACAAGCCATGTCATAAACCCCTTATCATCTTAGGTAATGCAGGTTGCATAAATGTCTGGATCCAAAATTAAGCTCAAAATTAAAAGTGAATTGAGGCAAGCATGGCACAACCAAAGGCTCCTATCCCAACAGTAGAATCAACATGGATACTATCATCATCAATTTGAAGCTAAGCTTGTTCAATTTGAAACTAAGGAGCTCAATCTAGCTCCGGCAGTTTTGTTTTTAGAAGTGGCCCACAGATTTTGATTCTCCAATGACTAAGAATGCATCGATACTCTAAATCCAAACAACATAGACATCGCGACACTCTTCCACGCGATTAGAAGAGGAATTCATCAGAAAACGGCTCGACAAGAGCACGGCGGAGCTGCATTCGATCGGAAATCCAAAAGCCTTGTCCCCGGGCCGTCTCTAAACCCGACGCCTCCCTCCCCTGTTAAACCCGACGCGTTCCTCCCCTGTTCTCACGCGTCTATCCCAAATGCTACTGCGGGACTTTGGGACACCGAGCCCAACATAGAACACCGGTCGGGCGGACAGAAACGCGATTCGCATATCAAAAACACCTCCCGGATGAACCAAATCAGAGGGTGGGGGAAGGGAAAACAGGAGTGGAGTCCTCTCTCTCTCTCTCTCTCTCTCTCTCTCCACAGGACAGGCGAGTAAGGCGAAATTACCCGGAACACGACCCACATTTCCACAGGAGAGGAGAGCGGAACGGGGAAGCAGAGCAGCCACATACGTACCCTCCAGAAGGTCACGTCGCCGGCAGAGCAGATCGAGCGAGTCCCGTGGTCCCCTCTCACCGATCGATCTTCGGAGAACCCGATGCAGCAGCGGACAGCCCCGGACCGGAACAACAGGGCGCGCGGCCTCCCTCCTCCTCCCTCTGAGCTCGCCCTCGGCCGGCCGGAGAAACTGCCGCCCTCCGCTCCCTCCCGTACCACCCGCCGGAGCCGCGCGGGGGAAAGCGAGAGGGTAACGAACAACACCGGCGGAAGAGAGAGAGGGAGGCGGGAGGGAAAAGGACCGGGTCGCTGCGACTTTGGGTGAGAGAGACACCACTCTAGAGAGAGAAAAAGAGAGGGGGTACTGGTACTAGCACAGCGGTCGGTCCGAGCTGTGCTGATATGAGCCTCCCCTCCCTCCCTGCGGCTGCCGTGTGGGCCCTCCACTCGTACAGTGGGCGCGTGCGATGCGAATGCGATGGCTTTCACCGCCCGCCAGCGACCACCGACCGACACGTGTTTTTTACCGAGACATGGCAGAGGCTGGAAGCGCGTGCCACCACCTGTCGCCTCGCGCGTGCCTTTTCTTTGCCTGCCCGATTCGCCGCCGTTGTTGAAGGCCTTCCGCTTCTGCGCGCGCCTCGTGGGTGGCAGGAAGTGATGGCGCGGATCCGGATCGGACGGCAGGCTGGGGCTGGGCAGGGTCTCGATTACTGCGGATTCGGTGGGTGCGGATAGGCACTGATTCGGTGTCTGCGTGCGTGGGTTTTACAGCAGGTACGGCTGCACAGATCGATACGCGAATCTCAGCTTTTAAAACCACAGGCGAGAGGGTAGTACAATGCAGACCTGAAACATCGATCCAAAGGCGTGCGTTGGGACTGTGTTCTCCGCTCAAGTTCCCCACCTGCCCTATTTCAAATGTCATTCTTCACGAAAACGCCGACATCTAATAATCATACGCCATAAAAAAAGCACTATGTTAGAGTGAACGTGGCAAACTCATTATTGTACTCCTCCGTCCCTAAAAAGACGGCCGTTTTAGGGCGGATCGCGGAGACCAAGGAGAAAGCGAAAAGACACGCATACCTCTACTTCTTTCTCCATTCGCCCGTAAGAAGACCGGAAGTACTACTTCTCCCTCTCACTTCCTTCCTATGTTCTTCGCTTTCATGGCAATGGCAAATCGAGCGCCCGACGGAGAACCAGCCACTACAAACTCGTCGAGCTCAACTCACCGAAGCCACGCCTTCCTCGCGACCTGATCTAGCGATTGGGGCCTACACGATGTGTGGCCTTTGCCCCGTGGAGAAGAGGAGGGAGGGTGCACCTCTCCACGCTGTGGGCGGGAAAGATGAAGGTAGGTCGCGCCTCCAGCCGGCGCAGAGAGAGGAGAGGGGGGCATGACCTCACGCCTGCCGGGAGGAGAGGTGGGGCCGTCGACAAAGATAAAGAAGACCGCCCGAGAGCACCGTGGACCGGGCGTGGCGACGCGGTACTTCTTCCCCTCGCGCCGAGCTTTGTCCAAATTGCCGCCTCCCTCGTTGTTCGATTCCGCGGGTCATGGTGGTGCGGTGGCGGCGGGGGAGGGGACATGTAGGAGAGTAATCTGCGGGGCGGCGGTACTTTTGATCCCGACGGCGGGGGCCGGAGCATCGCACCCATGGAGCCCCGCAGCGCCGAAAGCACGAGGAGGGAAAGCGGTGAAGGCGGGCGCGGCGTCGCGGCCGCGGGATCGGTGGTGTCGCCCCGATGCGACGCGAGCCGGAAGGGGCGGGAGGATGCGGGCTTCTTCTTTGCTTTAGCGACCGGAGGGCGGTCTTTGTGAAGAGTGTGCAAAGTGGAGTCGCAAAAAGCAACGGGAGGAAAGGGAAGGGATGAGTTGTGATTTTCTTTTTGGCCACAAATTTCGAGGCCGAGGGGAGGGAAGGGATAGACTTGAACTGTGGTGCTGCCTGGTGCATGCCTAGGCCCCTACACCATATGGCGAGATAGCCAACGACTTTTATTTTGGGACAAGGCCCCGTTGTTTCGACGACTATTAAAACGGGCAAGTCTCAAGTCAAAGCCACTCTCCTCGCTCACCCAAGATGTCTCCACTGCTTCATCATGTCACTTTCGTGTTCACCGTTATGCTTTGCCCATGCAAGGGTGTACTCCTTGCTTCACGCACTTTGTCGCACCAACAAGTCTGCAACCACCACTATGTTGACCACCCCTATCATGTCGGCAGCTCGTATAAGGAGGCATCCGTGTTCACAGCCACTACTTCCTCCTCATGTTGTCTGCCTCATTTCTACTCATTGCATGCTCATTTTTCGCACCTTATCAAAATAGCCAGGTAGGAGTGTACTGACCTAGAGTTGATAGTGGAGCTATTCAATTAGAATATAATCTAAGAACAATTGGCTAGATGGTGCGGATGGTCTCAATACATAGAGACATGACGAACCACGTAAGGAAAATATTTCATTAGTTTAATATGAAGTCTAGATATAGATTGACACCAACAGTCTAAAAAAAATTAGCTTCCCACATGAAAAAACTTGACAATGATTGAGATGTAAGGTGGACATCGAAATTTGGGTGTAGCTAAAATTGAAGGTATAATGAATGTTAAACTCTTTATATATGGCTTAGATATTTAGAGAAATTGTTATCATGCTAATTTAGTAAAAATTCATAGCTAAAACCCGTTCATGTAGTATTAGAATGCCAAATAATATTGGTTATAACCTCCATGTAGTTAGAATACACATGAAAGTTATGATGGTACATTTCCAATAAATAAATTAGATGAGGAGTCTAGAGGCATTATGGTTGCATATAGCTACTTGCATTAGGTACTCTTATGCAATGCATTTTACATGCTAATTTAGTAAAAAAATCATAGCTAAAACCCGTTCATGAGTATTAGAATGCCAAATAATATTGGTTATAACCTCCATGTAGTTAGAATACACATGAAAGTTATGATGGTACATTTCCAATAAATAAATTAGATGAGGAGTCTAGAGGCATTATGGTTTCATATAGCTACTTGCATTAGGTACTCTTGTGCAATGCATTTTACACGTAACTATGGCCTGCGGGCTACACAAATCAATATGGATCTCTCGCCTTTAACTCGTATAAGGAAAAGACAGAGACAAGATAGGGTAT
This sequence comes from Hyparrhenia diplandra, assembly GCA_015847255.1. Lineage (NCBI taxonomy): Eukaryota > Viridiplantae > Streptophyta > Magnoliopsida > Poales > Poaceae > Hyparrhenia > Hyparrhenia diplandra. Next base: position 372,653 of record JADLZK010008805.1, on the reverse strand, counting down.
AGTGTAGCAATACAAGAGACATCAAACATCCATTCAAGGCTAGTGCCAGTCATGACATTTAACTTTCATAGAGCTACTCAACAATTACTTTCAATGCTTGGTTTTCATAACTAAACAATACAAAGTATAAATCATGCTTCTCAAATAAAGACTAAGGGGTTGTTTGGTTTAGGGACTTTTTAGTCCTTGGGACTAAAAAAAGTCCCTTTTATTCCCTACTAAACAAATAGGGAGAGACTTTTTGAGACTTTTACTCTATATTAGTCCTTAAAAGACTCTCTTGGAGGGACTTTTTTTATTAGTCCCTAGAAACCAAACAGGACCTAATCTTAGCAACTATAATGTATATGGACTAGTTAGTCCATACGGCTAGCTTTTGTGTCAATCGTCTATAGTAATTGTTGTTGCCATAGTGTATATATATATATGGACCAGGTAGTTCATATGCAAGAGGCAAAGAAGAGAGGGTGAACGGAGAGAAGAATTATTTATGTATTCTTTAGAGGCAATCCATAGAACTATTGGTACCTTTATCTATAGACTACTTTATAGACTAGTTCGACAACGTTTCGACTAGCTGGTAGTTCTAATGTCTATAGACTACTTTTTTGCAACATTGTGGTTGGATAGCCATATGTATTTAAGGAAATGCTTACAGATAATGTCCACTATAACCAACATTGTGTTAATCTAGAGTCCTTATAATTAATTAAGACTCGAGCAACAAGTAATACGTATAACGATAATCAATCTCACTTCTATATAAAGGGTAAATGAATTTAATTTTGTAAAAAGTATTAGTAGAAATTTGTACATCTAGTGAAATGATTACACAATGGAAGATACAAATTTCTTCATAACTATATCTTTACGATAAATTTATTATGGAATTTGTTTTTTCACATAAGTTCCAATACGAAGAAATGGTAAAGTTGATGCAATTTCTTTTTCGTCCGTTATATAATTGATCTCTTTTTATGGAAAAAGTAGTAACATAGTAATATCCCTTGACACCATAAATAATTAAACCTATTTTATCATATAATCACCTTCTAGTTCATCCAGAGATGGCAATAAGCCGGGTGATGCCCCTTGTTCTCACCCCCTAATCCCAAATAAAGCCCTACCCTATCTTGAATGACGAACCAAGGCAAAAATACTCACTAGCCCCGACCTTGTCGATCCCCCCTCGAACCCAATTTGAGGCCTCATAGGCACTCTTCCCTTTTCAAAACATATGCAATATCCATACATTAATCAAGAAAAACAACCAAAATTTCTAGCATGCATCAAAACAAAACAAAACAAAATGAAGGAAGCAAAACACAATTTTTTTGAAACTAAAGCAAAACACAATTGGCTAGATGTACAAGTTAACACATGATAAACGAGCCTGCATCGCAACACAAGGAGAAAAGGGTGGGATTTCACCTTGCTTTGAGCGTCGAGAAGGGATCCAAGACTAGGGTTGAAGATGAGGAAGAGGAAGCAAAAAAGGCGACACCGAATCGAACGAAGCGGCTGCGCCACCCACCACAACCGCCGAGGACATCCAAGCAAACAAAGACATCCACACGAACATCGGTCGTCGCGGGAGCAACGACGGCTCGGCAAGGAAGAGAAGTGCTCGGGCCCCTGTGCACCGGGCGACAAGACGGATGAGGGAGGTGGCCCGCGCACGAGCCGCCTACCAACACACCTCCACAACACATCACCGACGGCTAGAGACAAGAACAGAGGTGGGGGTAGGGGTTGAAGATAGCAGCGGAGAAGAGTAAGATTGAGTCGGGGGAGCAAACCCTAGCGACGCAACAAAGGGATATAAGAACGATAGAGCGTGATGGAAAATTCTCAAGAGTGAGAGTCTACAGGAGCTAAAGGGGGCCCAACCTAAATGGACCGAGGGAGTCAGCGGGAGCACATACACGACTGAGCCCACGAGAAACAAAACTTTTGCGGGCTCACGAGTGCTTTAAGCAACTCGTTGCCTAGACCCTTAAGTAGTCCAGCAAACAAACATGGCTCTCTGCACCAGTTGCTTGTCCGCCGATAAACACCAACTCGCATAGAGGCCCTATGTGTATATAGTGTAAGTGACATCAACACTCATGTAAAAAAACATTAGTTTGGAGAAGATTGTTAGTTTTATTATGATTATTATGGATGGTTTAGGGTTGCTCCAGCAGTATCAGATAAAAAAAAAACCAATAAAGAAAGAAAAATAAATAAAGGTAATGTGTTCATGTTCAAATGAAAAAGAGAGGAAAAATAAAAACAGAGTGGCAGAAGGAAGAAACGCGCGAGCAGACCCGGCGGCAAGTGGCCGTCTCAGTCGCCGCGGAGGGGGGTGAATCGGGAGAGCGGCACGGGGAAGGGGAAGACCGAGAGGAAGGGGGCGGATTTGGGTGGGGCTTCACGGGGACAGGGCAAAGATCTAGAGCATCGCGTGGAGACGGGAAGGCGGCGGCGGCAGCGGCCGGTGGGAGATGTCGATCCTGTGGGAGAAGAGCGCGGGGTGGCGATGGCTGGTTCGGCGGACGCGTGACTCGAAGCCCTTCTTCTTCACCTTCGCGGCTCTGTGCGGCGTCGTCCCCGGCGTTATTGGCTACGGCGTGATGCAGCTCACCAGCTCCCGCAACGAGCAGCTCGAGGCCCACCTTCGCTCCACGGCCCGACCCGAGACCACGGTGCGCTTCCCTCGTACAGATCCCACCGTGATCGATGGCTATTACTGATTGTTATGCTCTGAGATCACTGTTTGGGGATCTAAGATTGATTGGTCGATCTAGTTTACATGCTAAATCAGTTTCTCACTTGAAATGTGATAAAAAAAAAGGGTTTCTCACTTTAAATTCATGAATTTCAAATACACGGCGGCATGTTTGAGTTCGAGGGATTGATGGATCTGAACTAGGGTTTAAGCCCTATCATTTGAGGGATACAAATTGTTGACTTGATACCTGGAGTATGCTGGATAGATTGGTGTTTCTGTTAAACTGAATTTGTTAGCCTGAATTGTTAGCCTGGCCTGCGTGCTGGCATCTGTTTTGAGGTTGTGTTGCTTATCCTTCAGAGACGGGTGTTGATCCACCCAAGAACTGTAACCGAATTCATGTTTTGTCTTTAAGCAATCTAAAGGCAGGGGCGATCGGGCCCTAAAACTGTAAAAAAAATCATTTGAGGGATACATACTGTAGCTATCATGGAAATGTTAAGGTGGTGCTTCTTTTTAACTTTTCTTGTCTTGCATAGTATTTTAATAGGATTCTATAGGTTTTAGGATGCCTGGACCAGATTGATTTACTTGACTGCATCTGAATGGTTGCCTCTGGTTTCCAGACTATGCTAGCTGTGATAGGTGCCAACTATTGTCTATTGGTTGGAATAGTTGAATCCATTCCATTTACAGTTCAGATTAATAATAAGTTAATAAATGTACCTGCCAGCCAACACATGAGCAATGATTAGTGGCAAACCAGCTAGCTTTGGTTCTCCTTTTTCTTTAATCATATTATTTTTTGATGGTTAGTCAATGTGTCAATAGCATCATAAGTGTGCCTTATTTCTGCCAACTCTCTGTAAACTTAAACCTTTGTAGCAGTGTGAACACACCCTTATTGGTTGTGTAGAAATGGAATGACCCAAGCGATAACAATTATTAGTGTCAGACATAATAATCAAATGTCAACAGTTCTATTGTTAGACAATCCAAGCATTCTTCTTGTCTATTCTAGGGTAAATGGGTACCTCAACATCAATGTGTATTAATAATTTTGGCTAAAGACATTGTTATGCTCATGTTGAAGTCAAGGGGTCCCCTGTTGGTATTGTATGAATCCAATGCTAGTAATATTGAGGAATCTATCAATATATTAAGTTACAAGACATGGAGCAATATTCAAGAGACCCAGTATTGCAGTTCTGTGTTGTTTCAGTTGTTAGCTCTCTTGTTGTATGTTCAAACTTGCTTTTAGAGCTATTGCAGCAATGTCTATGTATGAGCAGGCTGCAGCAGGAAGATACTGGTCTTCTGTAGAGAGTAACACCTGCCACTATTTTTGTTTTTTCTTCTGCTGCTGGTGCTGGTCAGTCCATTTGACCATTTATTTTACTTTGGATATATTATTCATATTGTGACTGGCAGAGTTGATGACTTCCCTCATAGCTACAGATGCCAAATTTTGCTGAGTCTAATATTGGAGCATTTAGCATTCAAATTGTGTTATGTATGTCTTGATAGTGCTATCTAGCTTTCTTAGGTATGCATGGTTGTTGGCTCTTGTGCCATGATGGTTTATTGTGTTTTGGTTTATCAAAAAAAAATGCATCTGATTCATGATTTGAATCCACACATTAGTGTAAAATAATTCATCTGCGCAACCCAAGCAGCTTGCTGCTGTGGATCTTTGCTCCCATGGCGTACCGAAAACCAAATCAGATGGCTCACTGCTGTTTTCTGTTTCTATAGTCCACTAAATGATGGTACTAACCATCTAGCAGCCTGGGCTCTTGCTTTCACAGACTCCAGTTTTGAGGAGCTCGATGATCAAAATTCAAATCAAAGTTAAGGGAACAAAGAAGTAGTTTTGGAGAATTGATGGGAAGTTTATTAATATGTGTAAAAGTGCTTGCTTGTTTCTTTTGAGAGATTGAATCCTGACAAATTAACAGTGTAGAGAGAAACAATCCATTTTGGGAATCCTGAGTCCATAAGTCCTAACCACCATGATCTAACGACCAGCACAGCGAGGTAGTGGACAGTTGAGGAGGGGCTTTATGGTTGGCTGTCTAGATGCAGTATGTTCAGCTCCTTGCTGGTGTTGGATAGATGCACTGCCCATTTTAAAGGTTTACTTAGTTTCTGCATTCAGGATTGATTTGAACACCTAGTAATAGTTAACTATTCTTGTTACCTGGGATTCATGGTGAATCAGTAGCTTATAGTAGCCTGCCTAGGAGCGATTACTACTTATACCATTTGAAAACTTCTTTATTGAAAGTTCCAGCTTACACCAGTACTCATGCTTATGTGGTTAATTAGAATGGAAGGCAGTAGCAGACATGCCAGTTGTTGTCTTGGGAGGTGTTTATGACACATTGTATTACTGGTTTACTACTTACCAACCAAATGAAATGAAATTTACTATGCTTACTCATTCACTCGTTTGCATCCTGTTGTTTTCTTTCCACTTTGTGTGAGTTATTTTTGTAACATTTTGTTTCGCTATCAAATCAAATGTTTACATTTGTGATCCCATATATACGGTCGCTGATGCTAAACACTTGGCAAACTGCAGATGATGGGGCAGGTAAACAGGGAGAGACTGGCAGAGTTTCTTGGCGAGCTGCAACGGAAAGAGGACACGAACGACAGATACGTCGCCGCACTGAAGGGTGAAACCCTGACCAGGAAGCGCTATGAACGCATCCAGCCTGTGGCTGCCAATGCGGCACAAGCGAGCCACCAGGAGACTGCCAAGGCCAGTGCGGAGGTGAAACCCAAGGCAAAGTGATTCATTTTTACTAGCAAGTAGCAACATGTGCCCTAGCCAAATCACTCGCTCACTGAACATACACATGCTTGAACATCATGTAAACAGTCAACGCCTGTGAACGTCCATTTACACTCGAGTATCTGACTCTTCTGTTTTAAACGCTGCTTGCACTGCTGTAAATTTTGAGACTCTTGGATGCTAATGCTAGCAGCGCTCTGGCCTCTGGGTTGTGCCGAGGCTCTTGCGTCTGTGTGTTGTTGTGTGTTGTTGCATTGTTTTGGCTGGTGGATAGTACTAGAACAGATGGTAAAAGCTTGTGTGTGTCCTGTGAGAAGGTGCCTTCTGTTGAGGTTTGGCTGCAGCTGCTGATTTTTTGCTCTAGACGCAAAGACAGACTGTACTGGGTCCGATCGATCGACCGTACAAAAGCGGACGATAAGCACAAGACGGGAGCATCAGATTCGTCATTCCTGGCGTCGGCGATCTGCTCTTGATGCCTCGCCTTTGGGTTCAGCGAGTCTGGCCTTGGCGTGCCGAGGTGGCCGATCAACGCGGCAAATGCCCCGGCCGAGGCCTGCCAGACCAAGTGTAGAACGAAGCGTTCGTGGATCAGATGAGATCAAAAGCTTGTTCAAGTATTGTGATCCTCTTTTATCGCTCTAGCCTGTGGTAGGTAGGTTCGTTCCTTTGACCCCAGCAGTGGACGGTGTCGATGCCATGCCACTGACACCTTTTTATTACTTTGATTAGCGACAGATTTGCCGCTAGAAGTGCAGTTTGTTTCTTTGATCGATTAGCGTGTCAATAGGCACAAGCCGGATGAATGATTGCTCTATAAGACTAGTAGAGACGAGAGGAGCAGGTACTGGGTGGATATGGACGCCTGAGCGTGTCATCTTTCTTGGAAAAAGTAGAGACAATTGTCCTGCGGAAAGATTAAAGACGAGGACAAATTTGCGTATCACCAATCCCATCGAATAGATTCTACACATCGAAGGGCCGGGTCCCCTGCTTGATAATTGCACTGTACTAGCTGTGGTAGTGACACGTTCGGTGGTGTTACCCAAGCCAACCATCAACCAACACAATAATAATATCGTACGTGTATAGGAGTACATACAAGATTTTTTTTGCTTGGACGAAAAAAAAGAAGGATTTTCTCAAAATCGAATGCGCCCTTATTATACTACTCTATTTACATAATAATCCTACTATCCCTGCTTAATTGGTTTGCTAATCTCAGTGTCGAGTCCCAACATGAATACTAATTAAAACCCCTCGTTTACACTGAAATGACTGTCTCAAAGCAATGAGATCAACATCTGACAGGTTAAATGCGTTGTAATCACAACATCTGATCCGAGAAAGCTTGAGTTTTCCATCCCTTGATGCCATGCCATCCATCCGGTTGCCGCTGCAGATCGAGGACACGAGTCTCTGGGCCTGAACAAACAGGGTGCATGTGCGACGCCTGTCTTCCGATGCCTGGGCTTGCTGGGCTGGGCTCTGCAGTTTCGGCGCGACACCTCGCGTGCCAGCAGAGCCCAGGAGAGCAGACGACAAGATTCGTCATCGGAATTGCAGATCCAGCTGACAATGCTCCTGCTTCGATCGATCTCCACTCCGCCTCCATAACCATCTCCCATGCTGGACACACAGTGCATATGGATCGCGCTGCCTGCCTTTGAACATCATGGATCGAGCGATGATGCCTGCCAGCAGCTCCTTCAAGTATCAACTACCCATGCCAATGCCATGCCTGCCCAAACTCGGCATTGTTTTGTTGGCTATCATCATAGCAATGCAATTCACAAGGCTTTGTCGTCTCTCTTCGTCTTGGACACCGAAGAGGCAGGATGCATTTTGGCATTTCTTTGCCATGCTGCCATTCTTCTCGATCTTCTCGCTATGTTACGTCCGATCCGGCCATCCGGTTCCGGAGGAAACAACGAAAGCCAACACAACAGCTCCCACGACCTTGCTAACAAGTGCTCCTCTGCCTTGTTCTTTTTCTTGTTGGTATATATATAAAGAAATTCTAGTAGTATGTAAACTAGAATTGTGTTACAGCAATTGTCCTTTCTGTTCCTTTCCTCTGCGATGTACCAAGGCCGGACGAACTAGTAATAGTAAAGGAGGAGTACTGATGCATGTTACACAACACATACAGCTATATATACCACGAGTGAAGTACGTACGCCATGTTCATTACTACTTTCCTAATTGCCATCAGCTAGTATGGTCCTTTTTAAAGTCTTTTACCTACTTGCATTTGTCGCCAATTAACCATTGGGGACCGACACGAGTGTCGAGTTCACAGTGTAACAGCATATGCACCCATTCATCGATCTCTAGGAAAAACAAGGACAAGCTAGGCGCTCTGTGCACAAAGGCAGGTCCTGATTCTGTTGCTGTTGTTTGCCTGCCAGATTATATATATATACAATAAATTTAACAATCAAATTTAACTAGGGCTTATTATGAGTTTGGTGTGTTTGTTGGAATAAATTAACTTTTTTTTTTGAGAATGTGTTGGAATAAATTAATAGTCGGAATATGTTAATTAACCAAACAGAGTGTACGACGGAATAAAATAAAAGCGTGTTTTAATTCCATTTCTGACACGAACAAGGATGACTATATATATACCTGAGCACTTGAATTCGCGCAAGAATTAATCGAATTGACCAAGTTTTTCAAATCCCAAGTAGTTCGTATACGTGCAGGGTAGTTCAATTCTGACTGTACTGTAGTTCCATCCAGCGCTATACATACTGGAGTAATTTAATAGACTTGCATACTATATGTAAGCACGTCAATTTAGACCATAAAAACCCACTCTTGTTTCCAGCCTTCCTACTTGGACCATTCAAAATGCATTTGAATGTTACACGACCTTCCATACGTCGATCACGCTGGCCGGTGAGCATTGACGTACCCGAATCATCCCCGTCTGAATGAGTTTTGACTATTGTTCTCATCCTAAACCCCCGCATTAAGAGTTAAAACCTGGGTAGATGCTATTTTTTTTTTTTTTTTGAGTCGAATTAAAATAGAACTCAGCATGGAACAAGAATGACTCAGTAAACAGAGTTCCCAACATGTCCCCCATCGTTTACTCGTTTTCATGGCAGCAACGATTGATGAATTTTGTCAATGGCACGGGCATTTTCCCAATATTCAAAGTGGACGGGCAGATGGCACGCAGCAGAATATATACGACCATGACAGTTCCACGTACGTACGCCTCCACCCACTGATGAGCCAGCTATGGTCCAGCAACAAACACTAAAGTCGCCGAATTCAAGCGTCTACAGTAGTACTAGTAGAGTACGCGTGGTACAATCAGTGATCATCTTTTTTTTTTTTTTTTTGTAATCAGTGATCATCTTTCTAGTGGCAGTGAAACCCATTGGCGTACGTGCCTGCCTGCCTGGTTATTGCCTTTAACATGCTGTGAAACCTTTTTTTTCCCCACGCGTACTGCATTTTTTATTCATGGCACCAAGATGAAAAGCTCGTGAAATTATCATGGGAATTTAAATGAAAGTAAATAATCGTTGGCGGACGTCACTCCAACCAGTAACATGTACCGTTAACGGATTCATGCCACACATGTCTATGCACAATCGATTTACAGAGAAAACTATATATATAAAAATCCTCTCGCCCGTTGGATAATTATATGCACAGACATGTGTAGCTTGAATTCATGCTACTTTGTGTATGAGCCACAACAAAAGACTTTATCCTGAACTTTAACTGAAGTGTTAAAGTTGAAAAATGAACTGCAGTTTTGTAAAATTTCTAAATAGTTAGACTTCAAAACGGTGCGTCCAAAGTTTCTAAATGCATGGGCGGCTCTTGATTGCCGCCTAAACAACTGTTTACTTTTTTCTACATCAGAAAAGAGACACGGAGAACGACGCATTGGTCTGCATCAACTTTCGGCCGGCGCATTCTGAATCTGAAATTCACAGTGCTGCTAATCGCCTGACACGAATACACACGATCGACCGTGCGATTTAGGGTCTTCCGAAAAAATAATCAAGCATCCAAATCCAACTGCTCATCGTGAATGCAAGGCAATGGAGATGAACAGCAGCAGAACAGGAGGACCGGCAAGGAAATAGACGCAGCAGCAGCCCTTGCCGTCGATCGATCGATGGGCGGCTTCTTGCTTCCATCTTGTTTACTTTCTCTTTCATCGGAAAAGAGATATACGGAGAACGACGCAAACGGACGGAGCGGTTGGTCTGCATCAGCTCTTCTCTCGGCGGCCGCATTCTGAATCTGAATCTTTATACAATTTAATCGCCTAAATAAATTATTATCCAAATATCTCTAATAAATAAATAAGATCGACCGTGCGCGCGGTTACAGTTTATATAAAAAAATTTCCAATAAGGTCATCTCGTGAATGCAATGCAATGCAATGGAGATGAACAGCAGCAGAACATTTTTGACAAGGAAATAGACGCAGCAGCAGCAGTCGATCGATCGATCGAGGTCTTCTCCGCCTCTTTGTCATTGTAGGTAAGAGGGAGGGAAGTACCGTACCAGTAGTAGCACGGATTGGTGCAGGTAGTTGGGGCCCTACCTGAAAGACGTCCGGCCACCGGCCCGGCGCCGTGCACGTGGCCACCAGCCGTAGCCAGCCCATGAGTCCGTTCCCGTTCCTTTTTCTCCAGAACAAGAGGAACAAGAAGCGAAGGAAAAAAAAGAACAAAGAAAAGAAAACGAGACGCCACCCCACACCCACCAGTCAGTCCACCAGCTTCGCGAAGCTATAGTACCACCCGGGTTCATTCCAAAACTACCCCTGGTGACAAGTGTCAGCATCCGCTGCTGGCTCCGGTGGCGCCGTGCCGACCAGACGGTCAAGTCGCCCTCGCCGCGCTGCCCGTCATCTCGGACGGACGAGGCCAAATCGCATCGCATCGCCCCGGTTGGATTTGGTTCAGTCTCCATCGGTGCGCGGCGCGTCTGAGGTCGTCGATGGAGTCAGATACCAAGACCATGACATTTGCGCGTGTTCAACAATCAACACTGTGCAGCGGCCGGCATGCTGGTTGCGACGGCCGGCCGGCCAACACGGCAACACCATTTTGACTACGTTTACTAGTCGTAGGACGTGACGACTACGTGTAGTAGTCGTTTTTTACATTTGGATGAATTTTATGAAATATGCCCATTTTGTTATGACTTGCATTATTAACATTGATATTTAAAAAATGACTTAAACTTTTACTTTTTTTTTATAATTTTTTTAAATAAAACGAGTGGTCAAACTTAAGTCAAAAAAGTCAAACAAACTATAATTTAAAACGGAGTAAGTACAATATAAAAATGAATTTAAAGCATAGTGTGTTATTTAGATTCCTTTGATGGTAGCAAATGTGTTATTAGATTAGATTCATTTTTATATAAAAAATGCCTATTTTTGTCTTAGTTTGTGAATCTTCTTGTTTTTCTCTAATTTACATGCAACATTTGTTTCAAGCGTGTCTTTATCCTTGCATTCTAAATAAAGATGCTAGTCCTTATCCATCCTTATGGTCTAAAAATAAAGACATGGTTTATCTAGACTGAACTTCGATAAGATTTTCATGAACAAACACAAAACTTTATACTATTTAAACTGAGGTTTCACGAGTGCTCGAAGGAGAGGAGAACACACCCTTCTTCAGCTCATAAGTTTCGCAAGCATGCATACCTTGTAGCGTGCGTGTCTTGTGTTTTGGCGCGCTTGAAGCATCTTGGGTGTCTTAGAAACAAGCAACCCTTTTGTGTGATTGAGAAAAAGGTTACATGAGTGCTCTACCATAAGTTTTAATCTTCACACGACGAGCTTCATGCATACTTTGGTTAGGTGGCTAGGAGATGAGGAGTTGTTGGAGAAGTTTATCGGTAGTATTTCTTTGTGTTGTGAAAGTTCTTATGTTTTATCGTAGTATATATAAATTATATACTATATTTTAAAAGCACCAAAAAAATACATATCAAACACTTGATATAGAAACATGTGACCCTTTTTATTGTGATTGAGAAAAAAAGGTTTCAGATCCGAAAGTGCTCTAACTATGTTCATCCTACAAATTGATGGTTTGTGATGAATATCACAAACGTCAAGAGGGCAACTAGGTGAGCTAATCTGAGTAGCATTTGTACACATTGACATTACATTATTATTATTGGTGGCTAGGAGATGAGGAGTCGCACATGTATGGAGAAGTTTATCAATAGTATTTTGTTTGTGTTGAATAATCAAAGAAAGTTTATCGATACTATATAGAAAATATAAACTTTATTTAAAAAAAGACCCTTTACCTTAAAATACATATCAAACACATGTAAATATGTGAGCTATTTACAACCTCTTTAAAAACGAAATATTTCAAAAAAATTATTATTCCATGCTCAACTAATTGAGAAGCCTAAAATTTTATGGGACTCAGGACAAAGTACCTCATTTATTTGGTGAAAGTGAACAAAGCATAACAAGAGTTACCATTATTCATATTCATATACCTTGGAAAAAAAAAAAAGCCATTGGCCATCTTGAAAAAAGCCGATTATGTAGAAATTATACTAATTAAAAACACTAGTAAACATGTAAACATGTGGGCTCTACATATTGATAGCACATCAAGAGACCCACATGTTTGGGGGGAAAAGTGAAGATAAATAGGTGGTTTGTGGTATTATCTTTTTACACATTAATAAGGTCACATTGTTGATATGCCATCCTTCTGATCTATATCTTGATGGATTCTTAACATACAAACAAAAATCCTATGGCAAAATAATTGGAGATGTTTTTAATTTTGCCTTCATATTATGTGGAAATTATGCTAATTTAAAACATCTTTTTTAAAAAAAAATGACCTCTCATATCAATAAATATTTTTAAAAAATGGACATTTTTTTTGTCGATGTAGTAAAAAACTTAGCAAAGTTCGAAAAACATGTACAAATGAAAATAATTACTTGTATTTTTTTTAAAAAGTACACCATTCGCTCTTAGCTGTTTCACCTTCAAGACACAATCGCTTTCTTTGCTTTACCTTCCACCAGTTTCGTGGGCAGGCTGGGCAGTAGTACGTGTGGTCGAACCAAATTTCGTGTAGAACCGTCGGACAGCTAGAACAAGGAAAATGAGGAGTCGAAAAAAAAAAGAAGGAAAATTCGTGTATAGACCGTCAACACGGGCCCACTGGTTCCGCTGCCCTAAACTGACCAAACCGGCCCTAGGGGTATTGTCGTCCTTACACAGAACCGTATGCTCTACGTATACGGTCTCCGTATGCTTGTGTATATATATATATATATACATCTCCACGCGGTTGCCACTAACGGCTCTGCTCGTGGCCGCCTTTCATCAGAGTTTCAGAGAAAAGAGAGAGGAAAGGGAGAAAAAAACATCATTCTTTCCATCCATCTCCCTCTCTCTCTTGTGTGTGTGTGAGGTGGCGAGCCCGAGGAGCGGAGGCCACAAGTCCAATCCACCCGTATCTAATCCGCTCCAGCGCCGCGTCCGACGACGACGAGGAGGAGGAGGAGGGGGGCAACCGGCGAGGCGGCGGGCTTGATTCGGTCGGTCGGGCTCGTTCCTCGCGGGGGCGCACGGTGAGTTCCTGCCTTCCCGGTGATCTGCGTGCTACGAGTTTCCAGGGCGTGGGGCGGCAGGGGCGGGCTCGGGTGGTGGATTCCGGGCTGCATTCCTGTTTCGCCGGTAGATCTGGCGGTTTCGTGAAGAGTTCTCTCGGTGCCCTAATGCTCGGGGATTTTATTTTATTTATTGAATCCGTCGGGTTTTTTTTTTGTGTGTTTAAATTTGCGGAAATTGACGGGGGTCACGGGTAAAATGTATGGATTTTAGGTGGTGTTGGGTGTGAATTGGGCATGAACAATGGGGTGCACGTTTGGGTGTTTGGATGCTGTGGATTTCCCCGGCGGCAATGTGTTTTCTTCTTAGCTGGAAAAAAAAAATTGGAGCTTTTTTAGGATATGATATGATTCGTTTTGTTAGGTTGGAAACATGGTCCAACTGGCTGGCTTGAGCTGTATCCAGAGAGAAGGTTGGTTGGATTTCTCTGTGATAGTGGGGCATTTGTTTGCCGCTCCCAGAGGCCAAAACTTTGTGTGGTTGTAGTTGAAATGAAATGCTTTCTAATGGTGGGGTACTGCCCCTAGTTTCCGAATTGATTCGACTCGGTTTCAGTGTTCTTTGGTGCTGGTATTCCTTTGCCCGCAAAGTTGCATCTTTTAGCAGCTGGATGCCTGGATCCGGTGGCGTATGCCTCACTTCTAGTTAATTTTCAGAAAATTGTTTGTGGTTCTCATTTTTTGTGTTTAAAAAATGGAATGTTTATTGCTCCTTCCTGTAGCTATCACGATTCTGGAAGCCCCAAACTGGAAATTTTAACCATCACAGTCACACAATAGCCATGTTCCTTTCGAGGTCTTACTCACGACAATGCGATGGAAAATAGGGGAAAACAGTGACGCTTTTGTCTAAATGGTGAATATATACACCTTCTCACAAAAGCTTCTGTTTTTGTTGATTCATTCTTCAGGTTTGCATTTCGAGAGTGCGAGACCTCGGCTTTGAATCCTGAAGCACGGTTGAGCCATGGCTGGCTCCCTTGCTGCCTCAGCCTTCTTCCCTGGCCCAGGGGCTTCTCCGGCAGCATCCACCAAAACATCCAAGAACTTGGCTGGTGAATTACCGGATAATTTGAGCGTCCGTGGCATTGTCGCAAAGCCGAACACCCCTTCGGGGAACATGCAAGTGAAGGCTCAAGCACAGGCTCTTCCCAAGGTTAATGGCACCAAGGTTAACCTCAAGAATGCAAGCACAGACAAAGAGGAGGCGATACCCTACACTGCTCCCAAGACATTCTACAACCAACTGCCAGATTGGAGCATGCTTCTTGCAGCTGTCACTACCATCTTCCTAGCAGCAGAGAAGCAGTGGACGCTGCTTGACTGGAAGCCGAAGAAACCTGACATGCTTGTTGATACATTTGGTTTTGGTAGGATCATCCAGGATGGGCTGGTGTTTAGGCAGAACTTCTTGATTCGGTCCTATGAGATTGGTGCTGATCGTACGGCTTCTATAGAGACATTAATGAATCATTTACAGGTGACACAATGATACTACAAAACTTAGTTTTCTCCATCCTTTTTTTTTGCTCTTGTACTATTGGTTCATCTTGTTTCATTGTGGCTCACTTTATTTTGGATTTTTCAGGAAACAGCTCTTAATCATGTGAAGACAGCTGGCCTTCTTGGAGATGGTTTTGGTGCCACGCCGGAGATGAGCAAGCGAAACTTGATCTGGGTTGTCAGCAAAATTCAGCTTCTTGTTGAGCAATATCCCTCGTGGTATGTTTCTGCAAACTGTAACGACCCTTATCCATTTTGTTGGAAAATGCTGTCCTTTTTTTGCTTTGAATCAAATTTATATCCGTTACTCTTTCCACTCTTTATGAAACTGTCTGTTTTGCCCCGTGGGATATATGCGGTTTCAAAGTTAAGTGTTGCATGTGCTACAAGTGTTACTATATATTAGTACAGAAGCTCAAGGGAAACGCTATATAGCTCAAATTTTGGTCATTTCACTAATTCACTAGCATCTTGGAGGTTTTGGAATGATAGGTTGTGCATTTTATAGATAGGTAATGGAGCTTTATAATATAATAACTGGCTTTTCGTGTAGCATGGAAATGTCCTGTTTAATTCTTTAGGTATGCACTTAGCTTTACTTGAAGATTAGTAACACAAGCAATCCTCATGATATCCAGCCTTGGTACAAGCAAAACATTTAAACATCTTGGTCTAAAGTATGCAGACCTGTGATGACTTGGTAAAAAGAACGGGACTCAGGCCTTTAGGAGCAGTGCTTCTATGGTAGTATGGTCTAAGGATTCAGTGTTTACTTATGCTTTCAAAGATGAAAAATGTGTATCAGCGGTGCAGGCTAAATAACACTGGAGTTTAAAATAATTCTAACTCCCAATCAGAAGTACAAGAAAACAACCTCCCTGCCAATTTACTGATTTTTGTTGTTCTGCACAGAGAACGACTTTATTGCCCATATCCCCTTTGAGTCCATAGCCTGCAGTCTCAGTGGGCAACACCTTAATATGGATGGTTGCACCCCATTCAAAACATTGATAGGCGTAGTTAAACAAAGCACTGATATGCGCCTTGGAGCAGTGTCGGCGTGTCACTGTTTGTTATGACTCATGGTCGAGTATAGAGTGACCAAACTATTGGAAGTTATTTATTTGGTAATACAATATATTAATGGCTTAGAGCTGCTGAATTAAGTGGTGTTTGTCCATGCTTCCTTGAATGCTTGAATCTCAAAGATCCGACAGGCTGTACACCTCAAGAGATCAGTACTGGCCTTTATTGTTGGAATAATTGATTTCATCCTAAAGAAATAAATGGTGTGGGCTGCCATACGAAGATGTCCTTGATATGTATTCGTTGGCTCGCTACAAATAATTTACTATTTGAGCAAATAACTTGAGTGCTCATAAAATGAATACTTGCTACGACGTTCGTCTTGTAACGTTACAACTTGCAAGTTGTCCAATACTGAGTATACGTTGTTTGAGAAAAGGAAAACAAATTGAACTGTTGTTGCTTTTTTTTTGGTTCAGATAGTTGTGAACATTTGCTCATTGGCTGAAAATTTAACTGAATATTTGTTGAAAAACTTTCTATAATTTAGGGGAGATATGGTTCAAGTGGACACATGGGTAGCTGCTGCTGGAAAAAAAAATGCGTCGAGACTGGCATGTTCGGGACTATAATTCTGGACGTACAATCTTGCGAGCTACAAGGTTTGGAAATCATCTGGTTTTGCATTTAATTTTTTCTGCTTCTTTGATGTGGAATTTCCATCTTTGTTTATGATTTACTTACCTTTCGATTTTTTCTTGCAGTGTTTGGGTGATGATGAATAAGAACACTAGAAGGCTTTCGAAAATGCCAGATGAAGTTAGGGCTGAGATAGGCCCATATTTCAATGGACGCTCAGCCATCACAGATGAGCAAAGTGAGAAGTTGGCTAAGCCAGGGAGCACTTCTGATGGTGATACTATGAAGCAGTTCGTAAGAAAGGGGCTCACTGTAAGTAGGATAACCATGCTTCATTTCTTACTATCATGGTTGCTGTCAAATGTAAATTTCTCATGGAACCCCATTACATTGAACAGCCTAGGTGGGGTGACCTTGATGTCAACCAGCATGTGAATAACGTCAAGTATATTGGTTGGATTCTTGAGGTAATTTCTTTAAGACATGCCTCTTTCCATCTTATTCAATGGCCACTGCTCTGGCCATGTGGTGGTTGTTGGAGACCTCACTGGCATTACTTAAAAGTTTATAAAGCTTTGTGTACTTATGTTTGTATAACTCCTCACTAATGAATGATCAATTGGTGATCTGTATTTGGAAAGAAAAGATGCTCCCAGTGCAATGATAATCTGTTAAGCTTCTTAATCTGTGCATAGTACGAAGATGTTAAAAAAAAACCCTGAATCCTTTTCCTTTTTTTTCCCAGAGTGCTCCAATCTCAATCCTGGAAAAGCATGAGCTTGCAAGCATGACGCTGGATTACAGGAAGGAGTGTGGCCGACACAGCGTGCTGCAGTCGCCACCACGGTCGCAGGAGAATGCGTGGACGGCCACGCAGACTCCACCATCCAGTGCGACCACCTGCTGCAGTTGGAATCAGGAGCCGACATCGTGAAGGCGCACACAGAATGGCGCCCGAAGCGTGCACATGGCGGTGAGGGGAACATGGGGTTTTTCCCGGCGGAGAGCGCATGAAAACTCCCCACTCCCCCCTGAAGCTGAACCGTCCGAGAGCAAAGAAAACCGTGGGGGGTACACTAACGCAACTGAGTGAGTGTTTTGGTTGGTCACGAGAAGTTTGGCACATGGGGGAACGCCGCATTACCCACCCAACCTGGGAAGGAATTGGCCAAGACTCACGCCGGAGGCATGGAGGCAGGCATTGGTATCCCAGGTGGAGGTGAGGATGAGGAAGCAGTACCGATCTGAAGCGTTGTGAAGAGAGGAATGGATAGAGTTTGTGCTGCTCTAGGTTCCAGGACGGGGGATGATGGATTGATGTGTACAAGGACGGATGCAGGAGCTGATTGATGAGGCGGGAGCGGGAAAAAAGAAGAGATTATGCAGGGGATTGATGTAGTAGGTGTAGGCCAGGTTGGGTGTGTAGAAGGCATTCCCCGTTTTAGCAGCCGAATTTGTACATTCTTACCATCTTTGTCTTATTGATTGATCGAAAATCGCAGACCTCCTGCGTTTGCATCCAAGTACACAGTTTTTTTTAAAACTAGTAAAAACGAATGTGTGGTTTTATCGAGTCTGAAGGTCGGGACCTCGTCCTCCGGAGGCCTGCAATAATCCTGAATGATGGATGTTCTGGCAGTGGCAGGTGCAGTGAAAGTGTGCAACCCAACCCTTCAGGACCAGGACCATGTCTCTTTCGTGGAGTGCTAGATCTGCACGCATGATCCAACGACCCTGGCTCTCTCTGGTGCAAGAAGTTTGCCCTGTCATCAAGTAGTAGTAAATCTTGGCGTCCTTTTTCTGTCCACGGAAGGTTCAACCGTGAAGCATATTCAAAGCTTCTGTGGACGCCGCCGTGCTTGGAATTGGAACGAACAAGGCACAGCGACGGTCAACCAGCTCTCATTTCCTGGAAAGCTTGCGTGCAGCAGAGCCTATACGTACCAGGCTGATGATGTTGGAAAACGAAAGGTGGTGCGGCGTTTGCGGTCCCTGCTGGAAGGTTCGAGCAACAACAAGATGGGGAGGAGACGAAACCGTTGCTTTCGCCTCGCGTGGACGAAGAGGACGACTGTGCTAGCGTGGACGAAGAGGACGACTGTGACTGCGTTGGTGCCTTGGTGGTGGTGTTGGTGAGATGCGGCCACGCGAATCGTGGCCGGTAACGCCACGCCACGGCACGGCGGGTGTCGTCACGCGTCAGGCAACGAAAATGTATGTATGGCTGGCGGTGGGTGGCGCTGGCGCCGGACCCGGAGGCGGCTGCTGGCAAGAGACGACGGCCAGGGCCCGGCGGGGGCCGGGGACTGCTGGACCGAACCGAGAACCAACAACCACCTGCATTTCTTCACGCGTGACAGCAGCGCCAACCCAGCCATGCACGGCCACGACGGTCACGGTTCCGGCACACGTAGCTGAGCTGACGCTGCCTCCGCGCCGCGGCCGAGCCGGCGGGGGACTGATGGCGACGCCGGTTCGTTCAGTTGAGCCGGCCCCGGCCACTGCGGGAGCCTGGCCGGTGATGGCGACGCACGCTGCCGGTCCGGCAACCCGGCGGCCGTGCGTGTGCCTGCTACCCCACGCGCCGGCCGGCCGGATGTATGCCGATCGAGCCCGGTCGTCGCCGTCCCTGCGCGCGTCACATGGGCCGCGCGTGTCGCGTGGAGGTAGCCAGCTAGATGGCGTGATGGCGCGGCCGGGGACCGGGAGTGCCGGGATCGCAGCGACGGAGAGCGCATGCATTCATTCCCTTGCCCTCTACTGGCTGTGGATGCGACGCACGACACGATCGGATCGGCCGGGCACGGGCAGCCCATTGCTGGATGGATGCACAGCAATGGGTGGTTCGCGCATTCATCCTGCGCATATGCCATGCCTGACTGACTGTTTACAGCGTATGCGTACTAGTGCTGTTTCCTGCGCATTCACCCAGCTGCGCCCGTGGATCGGCAGCAGTGCCTGCACAGTAGTAGTGCTGTTGCTTGCCCAAGCTTGTTCAGAAAAGCTTACTGTAGTAATCAAGGGTCGGTCGTAGACCTCTTGGACTCGACATCATAGTATCATACATTGACGATCTCAAGTGAACCGGGGGTCACGTTGGCATCGCCGGCAAAGGAGCGGCTAGGCCTGGGTACAAACAGATGTAAAAAAAAAGAGAGGATAAAATAGGAGAAATGAAAACATGTTAGCTGCATTTATTAATGATGACTGCATTTTTCTTTGTCATGAAAATAATGACTGAATTGAGTAATGAAGATGAATTAGCAACTAATTGTTGAGAGAAAGGAAGATAGTAATAATGGAAAAAAAGGTGGTTTGCTATTGGACCCATGTTGGGCTTTATTAGGGAGAAGAAAAAAAAGATGATGGGCAGGGAAAAAGAAGATAGGTCTGCTACATGAGGGCTCTGGGCTTTTAACTGTGACTGGATCTAGCCTAGTATGCACTTGTTTACAATATCAGTTCTGCTGCCGGCTAATTTCAGCTGATTTAATATTATTATCACGTAGGAGAGAATAAATTGATCTACATGCGCCTCAAATTTGTTAATTTATTTCTAAAATGATATTCCAAAAAATGTCCTTGTCTTTTCATGTGAGTACATGTATGGATGCACTATGAATATTTCAAAATTTTAATCTTTTTGAGCCATGGAAAATACGGTTTTCTGAATGGGTCTGATGTCAGTGACTAGGCGCGTGGGTCCGGGTGGCCTGACCCACCCATTCCATTCCACGCAACGCCCCCCCCTGCTCTCCCCACCCGCATCGTCTAGGTTCCTCTCAATCCAAAGCGATTCCTCTACCTCCGGTCCGCCGCCGTCTCGATCCCACCACGCCGCCGGGGCGGCGGCCTCTCCCCGCTTGCCCTTAGCTCAGCTCTCCGAGTTCCGGTGGACCAGAAAAGAGGTACCTTTCGAATCTTCTCTTTCTCTTTCTCTTGCTTCCCGCATCCATCCTCGGGCGTGGTTGGAATTTGATTTCTGTTGATTCCAGAGGTGAGGGGGGAGGGAGATGGAGATCCAGTCGTCTGGCCGTGCCATCGAGGGGCTGATGGAGAAGGTGCTGTCCGTCAACATCCTCTCCTCGGACTACTTCAAGGAGCTCTTCAAGTACAAGACCTACCACGAGGTGGTCGACGAGATCTACAACCAGGTGGACCACGTCGAGCCATGGATGACCGGGAACTGCCGCGGACCTTCCTCCGCCTTCTGCCTCCTATACAAGTTGTTCACCATGAAGCTCACCGTCAAGCAGATGCACGGGCTGCTCAAGCACCAGGACTCTCCCTACATCAGAGCTGTATGTGAACCTCTGGCTGCCCTTGTCTAGGTTTTCTGTTCAATGACCTGTTTGTTGTTTCTGGCTGTAGGAACAGATTATTGCATGCTGATTGTTACAATTTTGCGGATTTAGTTAGGGAGGAATCAGGCTTTGCCATAGTGTTGAACTCTGCACATGACTAGAAATGGCCTTCACTGTAGTTGTCATTAGCTAAAGCTTCTCTGGTAGTACATGTAGTAGTTGGTAGTAGTGATAGACTTAGCTGGCTGTTTTTACATGGAACCAAGTGGTATATATATATGCTCAATCACACATGGCACTAGCATGTCAGGTTCAGTTTATCAAACAAATGGATTTGGCTATCAGAACATAATGGTTTGTTTATTTCAGATTGGATTCCTCTACCTGCGGTATGTTGCAGAACCGAAAACACTGTGGACTTGGTATGAACCCTATATCAAGGATGACGAGGTATTGCTTCTATTGTTCTTCTTCTGTTTTATTTTATTCGTTTCATAAGCAGCAACAGGATAACTGCTAGTTCATGTGTTAAGCCATATGTCTCTGAATTATATCCTCGAGTTTCTGTTGAATTGTTTCCACTTAAATGTTATGATAACCTTTTGTAACATAAACAAAGATCATCTTTTGATATTGGAACCTGCTATGTACTAAGAGCAGTGCTTGTAGAAAGAGTCAGATATAGCTGTAAAAAACTGAAGGCAGGACAATAGTTGGTTCCTATGTCTGTATCCTAGTCTACAATTAGAAAAGAACCGATGTTTCAAACATGTACTTAAGGATATATTGAAATGTGCACTCTTCGAACCAAAATTGGTGTTTCTCTGGAATCCACCATTCCTGTCCTAGCTTTTACTTCTTTTTACTTCTTTTGGAACACAACGTTTTGCACATGTATGAACTAACTGCTTAGCCATGTGGATCTATCTGTGAAAATATATTTCATGCCTATACTAACAATAACATTGATTTGCCCATGTTTATAAAATATTTATGCTTCTTTATGATGTAATTAAAAAAACATTTTACAGTTCTTTCCATTGTCCATGTCTTTAATCTAATGTCCTACTCTTTTCAGGAGTTTGCCCCTGGCTCAAATGGTAAATTGACTACAATGGGCGTTTATGTGCGTGATCTCCTCCTTGGTCAGGTATATCTCTTGAAGTTATTTCACAATTCTTCCATATAACAAAACAGTATCCTGAGCTGCTATCACTGTGTCTCCTTAGTTACCCAATTACATCTGAGGGCAGAGATCATTAACCGTATTCTTTTCTGAACCTAAATGCCATTAGTCTTTTTCTTGAATCACTCACCTGTTGATTTCGCATACTGAGGGGAAATTTCAATTGTGGAGTTGCTTTTAAGAGGAGACATCATCTCTTCCGCCAGTAACATCACTGTATAAGGTTTGTCATGATGTGTTGCTCAAAAGTTCCTTTTTTTCACTGTTTTTTTCGCTAGTCTAACCTATGTTTCAAGTGGTTGAAGGATTCATAACATTTGAAATGGTTCGCAAGATAATTTACTCCTTTTTGTTTTACTTGTTGAGGTTTATATCATATGAAGCATGTATGCCCATGGCGCTTTTGCCCTAGTTTCTTGTGGCAAGAGTTACTAGTATTTTCTTTTTCATCCGGACATGATTCTTTGCTGAAGGAGTATGTGATATGTTATCAGGAAATAGGTCTGTTTTTTTCTGGAGAAAAGCGAAAGGGTTCCGATGAGTTAACTATCTTATAGTTTTTTTTTTTTTTTAAATGCTACTAAAAAGAAAAAATAAAGATTAGTACTCCCAATACAGATTTGATAGTTAACTGTAAAACCATTTTTTTTTTCTTTTTTTGCTGCTTGACTCCACATTTGTTCCCAGTCAGATGCTCTGATATATTGTATTACAACTCTGAAGCAATTCCTCAGTGTTTCTTTTTTAATGTACTACTCTTATAGATAAGTTTCAATTGAGATTATTATTTTTCACATGTTAAAACATAGTGTCAATGATATTTGTTATTCTTTTGCAGTACTATTTTGACAGTCTTCTTCCACGAGTGCCTCTCCCAATTCTCCGACAGGTCACTAGCCATCTTGAGAAGCTGAAGCTTCCAACAAAACAGTCAGGAATGACTGGGGATTCCAATAGGCTTGAATCAAACGATACTGCCAGAAGGCCTCCTTCTGTAAAGGCTTTTTGTCTGTCTCTTTTGGTCAGCGTGCTCCACACCGTGCATCCACAAGGGATTCTTCTCCAGTCCGAAGAACATTATCTTCCAAACAGGACAAGGAAAGAAATTATGATGGTGACCATGCAAAACCGCCACAAAGGAAGCACCGGTCGGAGCTCTGAGCGCGATCATGACTCTGAGAGGGACCGCTCAGATCGTGATCATGGCAGGTACAAGGATAGGGAGCATGATCGTTATGCTCGTGATCACAGAGACCGGGATCATCGCCGGCCGAAGTTATTCAGATAGGGATGACGAAAGGCGAGGCCGTGAAAAGAGGGACAGGGATTCTGACCGAAATAGACATTCCAGCTCCCGCAGGAGCCGGAGCAGGAGCAGGAGTCCAGTCCGTGGCAGAACTGACGACGACAAACATCGCTCCAGCCCATTTGGTAGGGCTCCAGAATCATCCAACCTGGCAAAGTTGAAGGATCTATATGGTGACGCAACAAAACACAAAGAATGATGCTGGCGAGGATAGAGTTCACAGGGATTCTGGAACTGAAGAGGTAATCCGACTGGGAGGGGCGAGATGGAGGTGAATTTCATGTTAAGGAACACAACAGTGTTGCATCTTGGCCCATGAATCCAAACATCATTAGTGTCAGAAATTACTCAAGAAATGATGGGCTGTATGTCTTAACTTGAACTTGCGACTTCAAAGATTTACTACAAGTTTTTACACCATTATGCTGTCATTTTTTTTAATGTGGAGGTTCTGTTGCTTATCTGCTCATGGTTGGTGCTACAAAATGTGCTCTGACGTCATTGGCATTGACTGCTGTATGCCTGTGTCTTGCATCACATTTGTGATAAGCACGCCAGAATGACTGCAATAACAAAGTTTATATTTTCAACGTATGTTCCTTTAAAGAAGTGTACAATGTAGCCTTGCTGTTTCTGGTTCAATTTGCAAAATGTACAACACTATTGCTTGCAAAAATCTTTCTCTCGTTCTTTCTTTTATTCAAAGATGATCTCTGTTACTAGTCATCAGAGCAGTCATCAGAGCATGACTGTTGCAGAGAACATCTAAAATCAAATATATGCAACTCTCTTTGCTAGATTATCTATTGAGAAGCATCTTCCAGTTATTTGTTCAGAGAATCACATGTTCACTTACTGATAAACATGCAATTCTTTCTGTATTATTTGTTTCTTCATTACCTCATGCATACCTATAGATTTGTCATGGAATTTCTTCTATTTTTGGGGGGAAAAAAAATTGGTCAACGAAAATCAAGCCAGCAGCTTCTGATTGCAGAAGTTTCTGAGCCCTCTCACGAGCAAAGTGAAAATCAATCTCTATATTGAGGCTGACCGTGGACAGGGAGCAACTGGGGTTGCTCGAGATCATCCGGGGACATGCAGCGATGGTGTGGCCTTGGCCAGGGAAATAAATTTCCAGCGTGTGCAAGTGCAAATGGAAACAGACAACCAAGAGCTAGTGAAGCTTTGGGAGATTGGAGAGGTCCAGAGATCATGCATCATCAGTGAAATACGCGATCTTCGTGGTTCTTTTCTTGATTTCTCTCTAATATATGCTGCTAGTAGAACTTGTAATCTTGTAGCACATTAGCAAAGCAAGTCTAGAAGGCAGTAGGGGGTGGGTGAGTGGCAGTTAGCCCCAGATTGTAAAAAACCCACTGCTGATCACATGATGCTTGGCTCCAACTAACAGACGTGCAGCAAATTAAAACCAACAACAACTAAACTACTTACAGACTGCGCGCTAAAGAAAAAAAATGGTTTGAACTAATCTCATAAACTAAATGGGAAACTGTCAGCCTATTGCACTAAGAGAGAGATACAAATGCGACCTCAGGAAACACTTCTTACAGTTCAGTTGGATTCAGAAAAACATTATTAATGCAAAAACTACAGTACAGTTAAGGCACGGCACGATGGAGACACATCCATTACGTACGAGACAAAAGGGGTGTATACATCAAACTGAGAATGAAGATGATTCATATATGAATGGAACGAAAGAGCAGGGATTGGTGCACACTGCAAACGATGGAAAAGCAGGTTCTTCGCCTTGGAGCTTGGTCGTCTTTAGCCGACTAATAATCATCGATCTATTGATGACTTGTCGAAGAAATTTTCGTAGATGAGATAGAAGCACACTGCCAGGCTGTCGAAAAGCACAAAAATGAGCTCGCTAGCGTTTGCAGAGTACGTGCTCCATTCGTAGCATAAATAAGGGTCATGTCGTGGACTGGGCCGTGCCGACGAGATGGCTCTACGCGCTCCATCTGGCTGTGAGCCGCGCCGGCGGCTCCGCGGAAGCACGTCAAGTGCAGCTGAAGTTCAGTAGCAGGTGAAGTGCGCAGAGTGCCATATAACTTTTCAATTTCTACAGACTACAGTGGGCACTAAAACACTCTAATCACCAAAGGAAACCAAATTGAGTGACCAGTGGCCTTCTGTCACCCGATTTTCCATAACCCCAAGTATATCTAACGAGCAAACAAATAAAGAAATATCCAACAAAACATACAAATTTAACATATCTGTTTTATGAATGGCAAATTGGAAGATATAATCAGAAATATCAAATAAAGCATACAAATTAGATAAAGGAACAGATTAACAAAACAAATCAACAAATTATTTCTATCAAAGGAAAATTTGTAAGAGTTTCAAATAAAAGCTAAGAAAACATACTTTTTTTTAAAAAAAAATATGACAAACAAATTAACAGATTATTTCTGTGAATGAAAATTTTAAAAGTTTCAAAGAAAAGCTAAGAAAACACATTTTTTAAAAAAACATGACAAACAAACTAACAGATTATTTCTATGAAAGGCAAATTGAAAGAATATTAAAAAAACATAAAAAATCATAATAATCAAAGGGAAAAACAACTAATAATGTTTACACCAATTGAACACAAAATTTACACGTGAATGGCAGTAGTAAAATATAACATTGTGATGTAATATGTAACTAGATTGAATCAATTGCACAAGACTGCAGCGATGGTCCCTCGGCAGTGCGGACACTCGGTTGGGCTCCAATCAAAAAAATTTCTCTTGCTTTTTTTTTGTTTGTCAAAGATGATCTCTGTACTAGTCAGCAGAGCATGGCTGTAGAGCATGCAAGGCGCCTGTTTTTTTTTTTAAATGACGCCTAGGCGAATATTTCATTAAGCATGATAAAGTTTTGATACAACCCATTGGATAACAATAACAACATAGTTACCGAGACCCCGACAAAGCAAAACACGGATACAAACACACGCCCACACCTAAGTTGTTTCTAGTGTTCTGCTCGTGGAGAAGCATTTCCAGTTATTCGTTCAGAAAAGACATGTTCAGTTACTGATAAGTGCAGAATTCTTCACGTCTTATTTATTTTGTATATTACTTCGTGCATCACTATAAATTGGTCATCATGATCAACGAATTCTAGCTAACAGCTTCTAGTCACAGCAAGGTTGATCTGCATAGTTCATTGCCTCATAATTATTCATCAACATTATCTTCCTCCTCCCAACATTCAGAATCTTCATCCTCCACTTCTAGGTGGGCTGGAAGAAAATCGTCCATGCATGGAGTGTATATGAAAGATTCATGTGTAGCTGCAACCTGCATATGGCAGCATCCAACAGGTTTAAATGTCCCTAGGTATTGCAACTTGGAGGTATTCAGATAGTAAGCAAACCCATCTAAGTGGTTGCCCAAGAAAGCAATCTCTTTGCGTGGATGGAACCCCAAGAAATCCATACTACTCCGAATACCGTAATAGCGATCCATTCTTCTTCTATTTTCTCTTCCTTTTTCTTCTACCTCTTCGTCCTCATCATCTTCTTCCTCTTCTTCTTCATCATTTTCTTCTTCTTCCTCATCATATTCTTCCTCGTCGTCTTCTTCCTCCACTTCTTCTTCATCATTTTCTTCTTCCACATTGATATCCCTGTCATCACTAGAGTCCCAACCACAGTCCTCTCTACTACCCTCTGATCCCATTTGTCCACGGTCCAACATCCAGCCTTCACCCCGAATTTCTTTTCTATCGACTCTCTCGTAGTGTTGTAAAAAGGAGGGCTTAATGTCAGCTTTTATACTTCAACTCCCACTCGCATTGAACGAAATTCTGATACGCCCTTCAAAACCCATACATAGAGCTGGTGCCAACGAAGAGCAGTGTAGTAAATCCCATGCTCCGATTTCCCAAGATGCATCGATGGTTGTAATTTATCTGATTCCTCTTGTGCACATTGAAAAAAACCCTCTTCCCGCAAAAAGTCAGGAATATCTAATCTTGGTGCCATAAAAATATTCTCCAACTTCGGGGTTTTGATCACTTGATACTTCTGCTCTAACAATGACAACCTATGATATGTAAAAGAGTGTCGAGCAATAGCAAGCAACGATATGAGCTCAAAAGGTTGAATACAACATATAGATATATAACAAATACTTCCTCTGACCCTAAAAAAAATTCATCTTACACTTGTCTTAAAGTTAAAATCATTTATGTTTGATCTGATCAAATTTATATAGAAAAAAAAAGCACAAATACTTGTGACACCAAATGTGCATATATTATGAAAATATGTTTATGGTGTAGCCAACGAAACTAATTTGATGGCATAAATCTTGATGATTTTTTTTCTTCTAGAATTCAGTCAAATTTAAGAGGGTTTGAGTTAAGACAACTCTATAACAGATTGATTTATAGGATCATAGTAATAGAAAGATTCGTATAACCACTGGTGCTTACCTCATGATGAAACCCCACGGCAGTGGATATAGAATGCTCCCCGCCAATGCACGGCATTGCACCGAGGTCGTCCATTCTCACGGTCATAAGACTTCGATACGACTTTGATACATCAATTGGGTCTGACCAAACATCCCATAGGGTAACAGCCACAACGTCTTCTCGCACATAGGCTCTTTCCTCCCACTGGCCGGTTCTGGATGAGAACACTTGCGCCATGTACGAGGACGGTGGCCATTGTACGGATCCCGGCCATCGTTGGGATCCCTTGATGCTCGCGTTGAGATCGTACTTGTCCCTTACAGATGCCGGCAGGCTTTCGCGCGCCTTTTGATCATACGTGTCCCTTACAGATGCCGGCAGGCCGTCCTTAATTTCCCGTGGTTCATAGTATTTAGAGAGCTTATTGAATCCTGGTCCTCTCTTGATTTTTGGCTTGCAAGGCGCCTCTGCAAAGATGAACACATCATAGTGCAGCGAGACTGTCGGATCGAAGGCGAGGTGCGCGCGCACGGTTCTACCACGGCCCGGCGACGGCGGTGGAGGAAGCTGCTCCCACCTCCGTGTCGCCGGGTTGCACATGTACAACGTTCTCCAGTCTTGGAAGAGGAGGAGTCCGTTGCATTGATGCACGATCTCTCGGTACCACAGGGGAACGAAGCTGAGCTCCGCGTCGATCGCAGAGCTGGCGGGTCGGGAGAAGAAGTAGGGTTGGTCCTGGCCGGCGAAGTTTATGAACATGCCGCGGAGGCCGTGAGGCACGCGGTGCGCGACGGCGAGGAGGAGACCCCGGCCGTCGATGATGGCGCGCAGGTCCTGGAGACGCTCCGGCACACGGTAAGCGGCCGCGGCGGGAGGCGCCGGAGGATGTCGACGAGCAGGTCTTCGGGGAGGAGATCCATGGTGGCGCGTCGTGCAAAGATGTGTACGTTCTTTCTCCGGTTGAGAAGGGGGTGGCGGCGGCGTGACCATAAAAAGGTCGATTTGCGTCTCGTCTCGTTTCGTGTCGGATCCGGAAAACAAACGCGAAGAAAGAAACATGCATGTACGCCACGCGTGTAAGGAAAGGTCTCACATATGGATGTTGCGCAAAGGAAACGTTTTGATGTCTCCTTGTTGACATTGTCTGATTAGCAACAAAAAGTTTCACCAACGAAAGGAACATTCAGTTTGAGTACGCAAAGCACTCAAAGGTCTCACATATGGATGTTGTGTGGCTGTAACTGAAGCAGTTTAACAGTAGCATCGCGGGCCGCCGCAGGTTGTCGCGGTCGACCAAGAGAGACACCATGTGGCCTCGATGGACATGTGCTGGTTCAATTCGTATAGGAAGGATGAACAGAGAATTTGATAAGTGATCTTTATACATAGAACTGAATTATATTCCATCTTGACAAATAAAGATCGGCCTGAAAAAGGGTGAAACAAATATCAGCATATGTATCTCCAACGGAAAATATAAAAATATACTCCCTCGACCCTAAAATATTAGTCGCTTTATACTTGAGCGGCTACCAAGAGAAGGAATCGATGACCTGCAACAGATAAAGCACTACTACATAAAAACATTACCGTGCGGTTTTTGAAACCCGCCACAGAGCAAAGGCCATAGTTAGGTGGTTTTAAAACCCCTGAAAAACCATCATGGTTAATCCAAAAAGAAAAAAAAAGGGGGGAAAAAATCCAAGCCTAACCCTAACGAGCCGGATCCGGGCCGCCGCCGCCGATCAGTCCCCACCGCCGCCGGATCGGCCGTCGGCTGTCCGATCTGCATTGGCGCCGCCGGGATCCACCCGTAAGCCGCCAAATCCGCCTCCATGCGCTGCTACGAAGCCGGCTCGCTTCCATGCGCCGCCACATGTCGCCGGCCCCGCAGATAAGGGAGGAAGCGCCACGGGGAGGGAGGGATAGGAGGAGGAGCTTCCTCCATGCCGCCACTGCCGGCGGCGCCGCCCCTCACCGCGAGCGCCGCCGCCCACTCGTGGATCCGAGGAGCATACCGAGGGAGGAAGAGAGTGAGGGAGGGGAACGAAAGAGGTTAGGTTGTGCTGTGGGGTCGGGTGGGAAGGGAGCGGCCGACGGCTAGGGTGGAGAGGAATGAGTTAGGTTTCCACCTCCTTCGGTTTATATACGCCGTCGCCTTTATTACCGAATGGGCCACTCATTGCAAAGTGGGTTGGACTTCTGGGCTTCATTAATAGTGGCGGTTAGTGACGGTTATTATAACTGCCATATTAATTAAAAAAATCCACCACGGTTAATCGAGACATTAACCGTGGTAATTTTTTAAAAAAATCGTCATGGTTAATAAAATAGAAGGGCCTTGTAAAAGAATTTTTTGTAGTTGTCAAGTATGCTACGTGCACATACTTACGACCACACATCCTTCATTTAAGACCTCAGAACATGCATTTGCATGGAACATTTCGTATTAAACGAATATACACAGAGGGGAGTGCTTCTGACTGACTAGCTAGTGGACTAGTACAGATTAGGTGTAGGAGTCGTGAACGACATTTTTTCTAGGTCATGCTTTGAACTCCACAACGACTCATATTATGGGACAGAGGGGGTAGGATTTTGATGTCAATAACATGGTTTGTATGTATATATCCTCAACTACACTCTACATGTAAGGTGCAATATAGGTAGTTGATTAACTAAGACAAAAACTATAATCTATATATGGCCTATCAGTGTGTAATCACAGAGCGTACTGACTGGGTCATCCTTTTGGAATCTTTGGGACATTCTGAGTAGAAGATCTATGCAACTCCCTTCAACTCAATGTGTGCTTTGTTCTTCAAGCCGTGAAACTGTTGATCATCTTTTCCTCGAGTGCCCTTTCTCTAGGAGCTGTTGGGGCCTCATTGGTCTGTCAGTCATCAGTGCTCCTAATATAATTGACAGGATCGTTAGCTTCAAGTCTCAGATCAGCCAAAAGGTTTTTTATGGAGATCATTATTATTATGAGTTGGAGCATATGGATTGTTAGGAATGATGCTATCTTCAGAGGAATTCCACCCAGTTGCCTTCGTGGCCTTCAAATCTTCAAGGAATTTTTTGGCCAGCTCTTATGGAGAGCCAAGAGAAAATATTTCCCTGCTATTGATTCATGGCTACAGCAAATGGTGTAATAGATTGCATTTTCTTTGTTTCCTTCTTTTGTTTCTTGAGTTTTTTCTTTATTTTTTTTTTGGGTTCGAAACTGTGCTCCTCTGAGCTTTGTACTTGTCTTTTTTTTCTTCGTAACCTTCTGGGTTACCTTAATAAATTTATAGTAGGAGCTCTTCTGCTCCTCCTCTTTTCTCAAAAAAAAAAAAAAAAAAAAAAAAAAAACTATCAGTTTGTCATAATACTGAAAGGAAAAAGCATACATACTGATTGCAGCTCTTCACTTCCTCATAACCAAGAGACCATAGGTATCAAGGCTGCATCGACTAGCTCATGTAAGCACTTGTTACAGTCAATTTTTGCAGGTTTATAATTATTGCAGATTTTGCAAGTCTTGATTATTAGAGACGCCCCAAGGGGTTTTTGGGGGCGTTGAGCGAAACTCTAACGGTTGTGAAACAAAGTGTTAAAATAAAAATATGGGTCAAAAAGGTTCAAAAAAAAAAACATGGGTCAAACTAGTACTAGGCATCAGTTTGATGTTTCTAGCTGTGTGTTTTCCTTTTTACTTTCAGGTAATGGCGAGAGGTCCTTTTTTTTTCCTAGATATTTGCAAACAACCAGAGCATTCAGGCCAGAATCATTGCAACTTACAACTAGTTTTAAAATAGAAGGTAACACGGACTCTATGTTCGGATGTGGACTCCCCTGTGTCTTGTAGGCGTCTGCAGATACATGCTTCAGCTCTTCTGGAGCGTACTTTCATCCATTCCCCAGGTGCATGATCTTACCGTGTGTTTGGTTGGTGGAAGAACTCCAACCCGGACGAAGCCAACCCATTTTTTCAGGTGTTTGGTTGGAGAACGGTCAGGAGCGGAGCCAACCCGGAGGGAATATTCCCTCGGTCTTGGGTTCGCCTCCGTCCGCTGAAATCTCGCGGACGGAGCGAACCCCACCTCCCAATCGCGGGTTCCGTTCCGCCACGACGGAAAGGCCACCTCCCTCAGCGCGTACTCCTTCTCCGCCCTCAGCGGCGCTCCGCCCGGCTCGGTGGCGGCGGGCGCGATGGCCGGGTGCGGTGGCGGCGCTGTCGCGGCAGGGCGGGCGCGATGCCCGGGCGCGGGGTGGGCGCGGGCGCTGATGGCCGGGCGCTGGGCGGCGCGGGCCGCTGGCAGGGCGGGCGCGATGCCCGGGCGCGCTGCCGCGCGGCCGACGCGGGCGCGGGCGGCGGCCGGGCGCCCCACGACGCCGGCAGGGCGCGACGACGATCTAGCGGGCGCGGGGCGCTGCCGCCTTTCCCCGCCCGCCAGCAGTGGCGCGCGAGCTACGGGGGCGGCGTTTCTTCCGGCCACGGGCTCGAGGAAGAAGAAGGGGCATAGACGAAATTTTATTTCACTTTTAGGGTTTTTTGATAAAAATACTAGAGAGAACAAATTTTAGATCTCGACCCGGTGAATTTCGTAAACTCCAAGGGTCCTGATGTAAAGTGTTAGAAGCCTTTCCGTCTCCGGGTCCTAATACCTTCATCCCAAAAATCGAGGCTGCAACCAAAACAAGCGAACGAAAGCGCCCGTCCCAAAACGAGGGTTGGAGCCATCCCAACCCAACAATCCCACGCCCAAACACACGGTTAGCAAGCCAACTGCTGATTACGCCTAGGTTACTACAGCTGGCTCCAGGGGCCTCATCACTATTGGTTTTGTCTCACATCGGTGAAAATGGGTTCTGATAGAGTGGATTGTCGTTGCCAGTTCAAACCGGCAGTAAAAATGATTATTACCGCCAGTTCGTAGCCACGAACAAGAAGCCTATTTGCAGGTTTCTAGACAAGTCCGCTTGCATCACTAAATTAAATCCAGTGATTGGTTCTATTTTTCAGTATGAATAACATTCAATTAATGCTACAAATAAGAACTCAAGAAATCCTTAAACAAAAGGCCTTGACAGTTGGCTCAGTAACTAGTAACAGTAAACTCTAGTTTTTTTATTTGCTATATATAGCTAAAATTAAGAGTCCACATCAGCATTATCTTCCTCCTCCCAGAATTCAAAATCATCATCCTCCACTTCTCGGTCCTCAATCTTCGCTCTTGTTCTCCACCACAACTCCTACAATAAAAGGTATTTATCTTCATCAGATAAGTATACGACGTCATCAAAAGCCTAAATCTCTAGATGGTTAGAAATAATTAGTTTGTATAAACGTAACATTATGATTGCAGCATGAAAGGGGAAAATATACGGAAAAAAGACAAAACCACTGTCTAGCAACAAAAAAAAAAAACCGACCGTGTACACATTTTGAGTATATATATAAAAGTCATCCTAGTGCATTCATTCCATGAGTAATAATGGAAGACAATGGACTACGAGTTGGCTAACCTTATTTTGAGTTTGTTGGAAGCAAATCATCCATGCATGGAGTGTATATAAAAGACTCATGTGTGGCCGCAACCTGATAATGGCAACATCCAACTGGATCAAATGTCCCTAGGTACTGCAACTTGGAGGTATTCAGATAGTAAGCAAACCCATCGAAGTGGTTGCCCAAGAAAGCAATCTCTTTGCTTGATGGTACCCCAAGAAATCCATACTACTCTGAACATCGTAATAGAAATCCGTTCTTCTTCCTCTTCTGTCTTCTTCTTCCTCTTCCTCTTCTAGCTCATCATCTTCTTCCTGTTCTTCTTCATCATTTTCTTCTTCCACATTGATATCACTCTCATCACTAGAGTCCCATCCAGGGTCCCCTCTACTACCCTCTGATCCCAATTGTCCATGGTCCAACATCCAGCCTTCCTGGATTTCATTTCTATCGACTTCGCCGTAATGTTGTAAAAAAAAGAGGGCTTAATGTCTGCCTTATACTTCAACTCCCACTCGCACTGAACGAAATTCTGATACTTTTGCAAAACCCATACATGCAGCTGGTGCCAACGAAGAGCAGTGTAGTAAATCCCTTTGCTCCGATTTCCCAAGATGCATTGACGGTTTGTAAATTATCTGATCGCTCTTGTGCGTCTTGAAAATATCTCAAGCAAGATTCCTTAGTACAATATGGACTTTCTTCCATCATGAAATCATCGACATCTAATCTTGGTGGCACAAAAATGTTATCTAACTTTGGTGTTTTGATCACTCGATACTTCTGTTCTAGCAATGACAACCTATATATTATAATTAAAGAATTGTTTAGTAGCTATCAAGCATATTAATTTAAGTTCAACTCAACATGGACAAAACAAATAATACAAAGCTTCCTAGGTGCTTACCTCATAATGAAACCACCACGACAATGGAGGTAGAATGATCCTCGCCAGTACACGCCATTGCACCGAGGCGGATCATAAGTCATGGTTTCCTTGCCAACGCTATATGGTGCCCATGGGTCTGACCAAACATCCGATACGGTAACTGTGACATCATCTTCCCGAACAAAGGCTCTTTCCTCCCACTGGCCAGTTCTCGATGAGAAGACTTGCGCCACATACGAGGACGGTGGCCATTCCATTGATCCCTTCATGTGCAGCTCACGATCATAATTGTACTTGTCCCTTACGGATGACGGCAGGACCTTAATTTCCTGACGAGTGTACTCACTGTAACCTATTCTGAACTGTGGTTTTCTTTTGATTCTAGGCTGAATAGGTATAAAGGGCTCGTCAGGCACCTTGTCACTAAAGAAGAAGACTTGGTAGTGCAGTGAGACTGTCGGATCAAAGGCGAGGTGCATCGGGTAAACACCACCGCACGGCGGTGGAGGAAGCTGCTCCCACCTCCGTGTCGCGGGGTTGCACACGTACAACGTTCTCCAGTCTTGATGAGGAGGAGGCCGTTGCAGTGATGCACGACCTCTACCATCGCAGTCATCGTCCAAGGCAGGCAGCTGAGCTCGGCGTCGATTGTAGAGCCGGCGGGCCGGGAAAAGAAGTAGGGGCAGTCCTGTCCGACGTAGTTGATGAACATGCCGCGTAGGCCGTGAGGCACGCGGTGCCCGATCGCGAGGAGGAGACCCCGGCGATCGATGACGCCGCGCAGGTCCTGGAGACGCTCCGGCACACGGCAAGCGGCCGCGGTGGGAGGCGTCGGAAGATGTCGACGAGCAGGTCTTCGGGGAGGAGATCCATGGGTGGCTGGCGTGGTGGCGGCGTGCAAGATCGTTTTTCCGATCGAGGCGGCGGCGGCGGGGATAGAAAAAGGCCGATTTCTCTGTTTTCGTCTCGGATCCGGAAAACTCGAGGAAGGAAACCTGAACGCTAACGACCTGGTGTACGTACGCAAGCCCATCAGGCCGATCAGTCCTCCTACAATAAGATCCAAACGATTCAAACTTTTTTTTCTTTTTCTTCTCTGCATACGTAGCAACAGCGATGGCTGATAAACTGAACTGGACCCGTCGCCACCGCTATTGCCAAACCAGCTATTGTCGTATAACTGTCAGACAACCAATTGGAGTAGGCCGAGCCCTGAGGTCCTGAAACTGAATACTGATGGTGCGTTCCTAGAGCAGTCTGGTGAAGGCGGATGGGGATTTGTCATCAGAATCCACTTGGGGGCCGCGCACAAAATGGTATCAGGGAGGGAGATGCTTCTCCAGAACGCGTTCCATGCCGAGCTCTTGGGGTGACTGGAAGGTGTCAGAATGACAGCATCGATGGTGATAGCGAAAATCATCTTAGAGACAGATGCGATTACAGTGAAGAAAGAGTCATGACTACAGGTTCTCCCGGATGGGGGCTGATCGCAGAAGCCAAGTAGCTGATGACGTCTGAATTTGCCTTTCGTAAAGTTACCTTTTGTGCTCGAGTTTGTAATAAGCTAGCTCATGAACTAGCATCCATCGGTTGTCAGCTGCCTAGTAGCTCTCATGCTGCATGGGATGATGTACCTCAATACCTTGAGGACTTGGTCACCAGCGCGCGATTCGGCCGCGGCTGAAGAGTATAAAAGCTCCATTTTTTTTTTTTAAAAAAAAAAACTAGCCCTACATTTTTCAAATTATAAGTCATACCATAAGTTTAGCTAAATTTATATAATAAAATAATGATAATACTTGGCCACATTTTTTTTTTTTTTTTTTTTTTTTTTTTTTTTTTGAGAATGAAATACTTGGCCACATGCATCTGTCGCGTCACCGACGTTGCGCGTCTGGGCCTACGGCCCGATAGAGCAAACCTCATGCCAAAGAAAAAAAAAAAGGCCTGCCTCGAGTGACTTCCTCCGACCCTCCCTTTCCCACACCACACTCCCAGATCTCCACCTCCTCCACGCCCTTCTCGTGTCGCCGCGATGGCTGAGGAGTCCCTGGACCAGCTGCTGGACACACGGCCTGTCTCCGTCTCTAGCTCCAGTGGCCCCGCCACCCGTCCCCGTGGTGCTTGTCCACCCATGGCGTTCGAGCACAGGCTCCCTCCCATCCACAGCTCATCTTCCTAGAGGGAACGATGGCGCAGGCCCTCGCTTAGCTAAAGGAGAAGGTCAGCTCGCTGCCTTGGCCCCTGATGGGAGACATGTGTGTTAATAAAAGACAAACCTTTTTCACTTTTTTTGGCACCATCTTTTGGTCTGCTCACTTCTTAACTAATCCGTTTACCCTTCCCACACAGCACATCAGAAATGTAACAAATATGAAAAACCAACAAAGAAAACAAAAAACAAGCTGTATTTGGACTCCAACACAGCATATGTCATCCACCGCCTGGTAGCCTACGTCCGTCCCCCACACGGCCATCAGTGTGTTACAGAAGAGCGTACTCAACAAAAATATAGGATTTAGATGCCAAGAGCATGGTGGTATATCCTCAGCTACTATACATGTAAGATGCAATAAAGGTAGTTGATTAACTAAGACAGACTATAATCTATGGCCTATCAGTGTGTTATCACAGAGCGTACCAACTGGGCGATCCTTTTGGAGTCTTTGGTATGAAAGGAAAGAACACTATCAGTTTTTCATAATACTGAAAGGAAGAGCAAACATACTGATTGCAGCTCTTCACTTCCTCATAACCACGAGACCACAGGTATCAGGGGCTGCATCGAAGACTAGAACTCATGTAGCACTTGTTACAATCAATTTTTGTAGGTTTATAATTTTTGCAGATTTTCCAAGTCTTGATTATTAGAGACGCCCCAAGGAGGTTTGAGGGCATTGAGCGAAACTCTAAATGCTGTGAAACAAAGTGTTAAAATAAATTCCGTCTAATAAAAATCCAACAAAGCTATTGCCGCATTTCTAAAAAAACTGTTCAAAAATAAATTGAACTATTGCTAGGCAGTTTGATGTTTCCAGCTGTGTGTTTTCCAGCAGTCAAGAAATCCTCAAACATAAGGCTTTGACAGTTGGCTTAGTAGCTAACAGTAAACTCCAGTTTTTTTTTTTTTTTTTTGGCTATATATAGCTAAAATTAAGAGTCCACATATTCATCAGCATTATCTTCCTCTTCCTAGAATTCAAAAAATCTTCATCCTCCACCTCCAGGTCCTCATCTTCTCTCATGTCCTCCATCACAACTCCTACAATAAAAGGTATTTATTTTCATTAAGTAGGTATACATCGTCACCAAAGGCCAAAATCTCTAGATGGTTAGAAATTATTAGTTTCTATAAACATATCATTATATGATTGCAGCATGGAATGGAAAAATATACGAAAATGACAAAAACACTGTCTAGCAAAAAAAAAAAATTAAGGAACGACCAACCGTGTACACATTTTGATTGTAAATAGAAGTCATTCTAGTGCATTCATTCCATAATAAATAATAATGGAAGACAATGGACAAGGAGTTGACTAACCTTATTCTGAGATTGTTGAAAGCAAATCATCCATGCATGGTGTGTATGTAAAAGTCTCGTGTAGCTGCATCCGGATAATGGAAACATC
Source organism: Hyparrhenia diplandra (assembly GCA_015847255.1). Taxonomy (NCBI): domain Eukaryota; kingdom Viridiplantae; phylum Streptophyta; class Magnoliopsida; order Poales; family Poaceae; genus Hyparrhenia; species Hyparrhenia diplandra. The sequence continues at coordinate 335,062 of JADLZK010008805.1, read as the reverse complement.
CAACTGGTTCAAATGTCCCTAGGTACTGCAACTTGGAGGTATTCAGATAGTACGCAAACCCATCAAAGCGGTTTCCCAAGAAAGCAATCTCTTTGCTTGGATGGAACCCCAAGAAATCCATACTACTCTGAATATCGTAATAGAGATTCATTCTTCTTCTTCTTCTTCTTCTTCCTCTTCCTTCTTCTTCCTCCTCCTCCTCTTCTTCTTCTCCCACATTGATATCACTGTCATCAGTAGAGTCCCATCCATAGTCCTCTCTACTACCCTCCTCGATCCCATTTGTCCAGGGTCCAACATCCAAGACTTCACAATTCCTTTTCTATCGAATCGCTCATATTGTTGTAAAAAGGAGGGCTTGATGTCAGCCTTATACTTCAACTCCCACTCCGGCATTGGATGAGATTCTCGATGCTTCATGCAAAACCCATACTTGCAGCTGGTGCCAACGAAGAGCAGTGTAGTAAATCCCATGCTCTGATTTGCCAAGATGCATCAATGGTTGCAAATTATCTGATTTCTCCCCGTATGCGTTTTGATAATCTCTCAAACATAATTCCTTAGTATAAGAGGGACTTTCATTCCTCAAGAAATCATCAATATCTAATCTCGGTGGCACAAAAATGTTATCTAACTTTGGTGTTTTGATCACTTGATACTTTTGTTCTAGCAATGACAACCTATATATATAATAAAAGAATTGTTTAGTAGCTAGCAAGCATATTAATTTAAGTCCAACTGAACATGAACAAAACAAATAATGCCCCTCCCCAGGTGCATGGTTTTTTTTTTTTGAAACGAACCGGCGTAAGAGCTGCCCGCTATATTAAAAAAGGAGGAGACGCCCGACGGCGCAAGATACAAAGAGAACAAACACCAAAAGAAAGGAAAAACTAAACTAAAACTAAAAAACTAAAAAACTCACCCGGTTGGATTGGGACATCAACGCGGGTAACCACTCAACGGCCAACAAGGCCAAGACTCCAAACAACCACAACAGCAGAGGAGGCAGAGCCAACCGCCACCCACAACCCACACAAGTGCGGTCGCCGAGAACCACGTAAGAGATCTAGCGCCGAAGATAACAAAGGGGCGGACAGCACCACACCGAAGGCCACCGCCATGCAGGGACCCTACGCCAGTGGTGCCGCCAGAACTAAGCCGCCGCCCGTCACGGAGTGAAAACACCAAGACCGAGCCTCCACAACGCTGCGGGGGACCTCGCCGCATCCGCCGTTGTACTCCTCTCTTGTGCACGGGGGCCTCCATGCCACGCCCGCCACAACGCACATGCTCGTCTCGTTTCAAAGGTTGCCGCCAAAACAACGAGCAAAGCTGCCCCACCCACGATGATCATCTTGAAGCAAACGAGACCGCCGCCGCAGGTCGGCGTTCTCGTAGCATCTCCGTGTAAAAGGTTGCCGTCGTCGAGCCGGAAGAACAGGGGTTGTCGCCGCGCCATCTTCGGCGTTGTACCACACCGGATGGTTCCAGCCAAGCTGAAAAAACCCGCCGCGGTCCGGCCGCAAGCCGAAGTCGTCCCCCGATGCCGTTGCCGCAAGCGCCGTCCCACGACGCAGTCCCGCACCGCACCGCAATTGCGGATGCAATGCCGGCCCGCCCAGCGATCCGCCGCAAGCAGCGGACGACAAAAAAAAGAGATGACACCTGTCCACCAACAAGAAAGCAGCCTCCTCTCCCGCGGTGAAGCCAACACCCTTCACGCCTTCGACAACAACGGAAGAGCCAACATCGCGGTCGCCAAAAGCGATTGACCAAGAACGCCGGCCGAAGCGAGGTCTCTAGAGACGACGCCTCAAGGAGGGAACGACGCCAATGGCGCCGCCGTCGCCGTCCAAAGAGATGGACAGGGTTTTCACCCGAGACGTTGTGGCGGCGGGGGTTGTAGCTCCCTCATGGCGCCCCCCAACGGGGAGAGCGACGTCAATGACGCCGCCGCCATGCCACCAAAGATGAGCCGGGCGAAAGCTTTCGCTTAGAGCATCCTGCCCTCGCCGCGCCAAGCCTGACAAGGCACACCGGGCACCACCACCGCGACAGCCAATCGAGCAACTCCACCGTCGTAATCCATGTACCGCGACCGCCGAGATTCCGCTCCTCCGCTGCTCCTCCCGCCACCTCCTACCGCACCACCCAGGACAGCATCGGCCGGGCGAAAGCACCACGGTCACCCCTGCATGCCGCACCGCGAGCCAAAGTCCAGCCACCCACGCAACTCCCCGCTCCTCCACGCCGCAGCCGCCGTGCGAGACGGCCGCTACGCCGTCGCAGCGGCGCATGCCGGGCGCGCCGGGCGCGAACCACCACCAACGACGCCGCACCGCCCCAAAGGGACCTCCAACCGCCGAGCGCCCCCTGGGACCTCCGGACCGCCGCCGGCCGCCATCGCCGGAGCCGCGCCCGGAGCCGACGCCGGCGCTCCCCAGCTCCTCCACCGCAAAGACGCCGCGGATCCGGTCGGGAAGGCCGGATCCGCCATGGGGCCGCGGATCTGCGACCCGCACCGCCGCCGTCACCTCGCCCGGGCTGACCAGCTGCGTCTTCTCCGCCGCCCGGAGGTAGCGCCGAGAGGATGGGGAAAGGCCCCGCCGCCGCCGTCCCGGAGGCCCGCGCAGCTCAGCAGCCCTCTCCGGCGGCAGGGAGGGAAGGTGGGGGGGGGGCGGGTGGCCGGCTGCGGGCGCCGCCCCGCCGAGTCGCCGAGCGGGGGCGACGCGGGGGCCGAAGAGTAATATTAGGTACTTGTTGGTTTTCTACGCTGCCTCCTTAGGTGCATGGTTACCTCAGAATGAAACCACCACGACAATGGAGGTAGAATGATCCTCGCCAGTACACGCCATTGCACCGAGGCGGACGATGAGTAGAAGGCATGGTTTCTTTGCCCACACTATATGGTGCCCATGGGTCTGACCAAACATCCGATACGGTAACTGTGACATCATCTTCCCGAACAAAGGCTCTTTCCTCCCACTGGCCAGTTCTCGATGAAAAGACTTGCGCCACATACGAGGACGGTGGCCATTCTATTGATCCCTTCCTGTGCACCTCACGATCGTAATCGTAGTTGTCCCTTACGGATGACGGCAGGTTTCTTTTGATTCCAGGCTGAATAGGTATAAAGGGCTCGTGAGGCACCTTGTCACTAAAGAAGAAGACCTGGTAGTGCAGTGAGACTGTCGGATCAAAGGCGATGTGCATTGGGTAGGCACCACCCCACGGCGGTGTAGGAAGCTGCTCGCACCTCCGTGTCGCGGGGTTGCACACGTACTCCTTGTAATTGTCTTGGATGAGGAGGAGGCCGTTGCAGTGATGCATGACCTCTACCGCCCCATTCGTCCGTGGCAGGCAGCGGAGCTCGGCGTCGATTGCAGAATCAGCAGGGCGGGAGAAGAAGTAGGGGCGTTTCTTTTCGATGCAGTTGTAGTTGATGAACATGCCGCGCAGGCCTTGTGGCACGCGGTGCGCGAGAGCGAGGAGGAGGCCGCGGCCATCGATGACGGCGCGCAGGTCCTTGGAGACGCTCCGTCACACGGCAAGCGGCCGTGGCGGGAGGCGCCGGAGGATGTCGGCGAGCAGCTCTTCGGGGAGGAGATGCTTGGTAGCCGGCGTGACGGCGGCGGCGGCGCCGGCGGCGTGCAAGATTGATCCGGAAAACTCTGATCTGAGGAAAGAAAGGAATTTGGAAACTGCCCGTCGGGCTATATATCGTGGTGTTGCACGCGGAGCGCGGAGTCGTGCATGGCCAGACAGGCGGGCGGCTACAGCATGGGTCGGTTGGACAAATGTGTGTGCGTGTCCGCCTCAAATTCACGTCCAAGATTTTGGTGTGCAAGACGTACGGCTCTACCACTTGGATTAACCTTATTTTTATTTTTGTCTCAACCCCATCAAAGGTTTTACGTGGAAAAGACCATTGTTGCTGGCAAGATAATAAAGGGAGGGGCTGTTGGAATGGACGACCGTGCTTTTGGATTGAACGACCATCGACGCAGTACTACGGTAGATCCCACCGATGATATATTATCTATAAATAAATACAGCAAATAATCAAGAGGCAATATCTGGAGACGGGCAATTATTTAGAATTTAGCAATTATTGAATTATATAAGATTTAGCCACTAATTTCGAAGGATTTCTATGAGAATTTTTTAATTTGCTTCAAGACTATTGCACACTCCTCTGTCTCATAAAATCTGTCGTTTTTAATTTCTGTGTCATAAATTTGAATTGATTTATACAAACAAGATGTACCCCGTTGCAACGCACGAACATATTTCCTAGTGGATTAATAAAGGACAACAAAACGCAAATAGTTTCCGCATTCGAAAGGTCAATACCGAGTTAAGGATAGATAGATGCTAGGAATTTTTACATGGTCGAAAGTCGAAACGTGGCAAGGTGAGCGCCTGCCTAGGCCTATTAATGACAAATATTTCAAAAAAGTATATATACGTATACTAGCTATGCCAGTGTACGGCAAGATGCATATGCATATACTTTAGCATTTAGTCGATTTTGGTCCATAAGATTAATTTGGTTTTCAAGATCATCTCCAATGGTAGTGGGCTTCATTGTCGTGAATGTCACTTTTTGAAAGGATAAAAGAAGATGTGCTCTCTTGAGCTTCCAGTCAGTGTCATTGAGATCACTGACAAACATAGGAAAAACTACCTTTGGAGGGGCAGTGATTTTAGGAAACAAAAAAAAGTTTACAATTTAGCTACCTGGGATCTTGTTATGACTCCTAAAAGTAAGGGGGCTTGGAGTCATCAACTTTAGTTTATAGAACGATGCTCTTCTGATTAAGCAATTACATAAAGTTCTGAAATTCAAAGTGTGAATGCACTCTGAAAATACTAAATTATTGCAAAGTTATACCTGGGATCTTGTTATGACTCCTAAGAGTAAGGGGGGCTTGGAGTCATCAACTTTAGTTAATAGAATGATGCTCTTCTGATTAAGCAATTACATAAACTAAAGCTAAGCGAGAGGTCAGCAGGCCGGTCAACGACTACCAGCGCGACCACCACCGTGGCCTCCACCGCGGCCACGTCACGGACGACGCCGCTGGGGCCCGTGACATAGAATACGGGCTGCCTCGCGCTTGTAGTGCGGAACCGAGCCCCCGAAGTGGCCGAGAAGCCTCTCGGCGGCGGCATCGTCAGTGTGGACGAGGTGGCCCCCTCCGGGCGGCCCTCCCACTTGTTGAGAAGGACGTGTTGCGCCCTCCTCTCCCAGTCTCGGGGGTCCCCGTAGGCCGACTTGCCGCCAGCGCTGCGTCTTGTTTGGGATCCGTAGGTTGTCGCGAGTCATCCGTAGGTGGGGCGGCGAGGCAACTAGCGGCCGCTCCGGGGCAAGAACTTGAAGGAGTCAACGAATGTTGTGATCGCAGCGCCGGAGGGTGCTGCGGTGCGGCCCAGGGCGAGTGGAGGCCGACGTCGCCGCTTAGCCGTGTGGCGGGCGGCGTCGGTGTAACGATCCTCCCGCCGCGCCGAAGGTGTAGGTCCCGCAGTGTGGCGTTGTCGCTGTGGCCCGTCCGTGGATGCCGACGACCTCGGGCGCTACAAAGAACCGCGGTTGAGCTCAACCAGCGTAATCGCGCTCGTCTGGGAGAACAGCCGCGCGACGAGGGAGGCTTCAAGCTCGCCCAACATAGGGTCCACCCTAGCGGGGGATATTGAAGATCTCTAGTTTGGTTTTGGCTAATTAGTGACACCTAAGGACTAATCTCTCGATGCTAAGTGTTTGATTAGATTGGAGATTGGTCATGTCGGAGTTGGTGTGTGGTGATCATGGTTGAGGGATCGAGGTGATCCAAAAGATGATCAAGCATGCAACTCGGTGGAGTTTCGGAGATCAATTGTCCCCAAGGCAAAGGTATAACCATAGGGCTTTTGATTTCACACCCAAGACACCATAGAGGGTGTGGGTGATTATAGGATCGATAAGCCGTACTATAAAGAGGGGAAACTTATCGTACATATCGGTCCTCATGTGCCTTTAGGTTCAAAATTCATATGCATGCATTCTAACCTAAAGAGCTAACTCCGCACTTGGCGAAAACATTTTGAAAATGCTAACACATGGTGTCGGGGTGTTCTTCGACGTGTCGGCAACAAGAAACAAGTGACGGAAGTCGGTTTGGAGCAAAGGCGAAGGAACGACGACAAAACGACGGATTTTCGCAGCTCTGGCGTGATCGGACACGGTGGCCGGAACCGCGACCGGACACCGACGGGATTCGACCGGGCGCACCGTGCATGCGTCCGCAGAGAGCATGTTTTTCGGGTTCGGCCGAGGGTGACGGACGCGATCGACGGATGCTTCCGGTGCTGACCGAAGCACCGACGGACGCGACGACCGGACCCGGGTCGGGCGGGGGTCCAGCCACTGTTTGGGCGTTGTCGGTTGTGACCAGACCCACCGAACGGACTCACCGGGCGAATCCGGTCGATGTCCGGCCAGGTCGCGAAAACCGTGGGTTTCCTCCCAACGGCCACATTTCATCGTGAGGGGTATTTACACCCCCTTGGCTGCCTCTTGCTCTCTCTCTTGGTCATTTGAATCACTACTAACACCTTTGAGCAAGCAAGCAAGCCTCCCTCCTCTCTCATTCTTGATTTGAGCTTCATTCTTGAGAGAAGAGTTGATCCTAGTGCATTGCATCGAGTTCTTGCATCTAGAGGCACTTGGGGATCGTTGTGAGACGGTGGATATCTCGTTACTCTTGGAGACACCGCTCCTAGCCGGCTTGGAAGATTGGTGGAGTTGTTGGCAAGAAGAGGTGATTGTTTCTTGGCCACCTCCGGTTGATTTGTGAGAGGATTACGCACTCCTCGTCGGGAAGACAAAGTGCAAGGAATACATTACTCGTGCTTTGGGTACCACACTTGTTGAGTGGTGTGTTGAGGCTAGCAAGGGCACCGCCTAGCTCAAACACCATCCTTGTGTTGGTCGGCACAACCAGAGACTAGCTTGTCGGTGTACAAGTGAACTCCCGGTGAACAAATCGACTTGTTCATTGTCTCGGTGTGTGGATCATCACCTTCGTGTGATTGATAGTTTTTCTTCTTCCCTAAGTGATTGGTTGACATCCTCTACACGTCGGTATAACAAGCCTCTCACTCTTGCATTACTTTGCTAGATTACTTTGAGTAGAGAGCTAGCACTTGCTTGTGTAGGTTGTTATTGCTAGCATAAGGATCATATTAGGATTGTTCACTAGTTAGAGTAGTGACATAGCTCTTGTGTGACATAGAGATCATAGAAGATATTTAGAATTGTCACTAGAGGCTTGCAAGACAATAGAGCTAATGCAAACCGCTTTTTACGCCGTGTTTTATACTAATCGGTTTGTTTAGTTGAGTTTGTAGAAAATTTTATAGTCTATTCCCCCCCTCTAGCCATCTAGGACCTTACAAGTGGTATCGAGCCGTGGTCACCATATTTGAAGGCTTAACAACCTTGGTATGAAGCTATGGCTAATGTTGTGTTCAACCATGTTGGGGGAAAGCCTCCTTTCTTTGATGGTGTCAAGAATTTTGACTATTGGAAGAGATGCATGAGAATGTACTTGGGATCAATCAATGACCAAGTATGGGAAGTGACCGAGAAGGATTATGTTATCCTTGATCCTACCAACCTCACTCCCACCGACAAGTCCAACAAGCAATGCAACACTATGGCATTGAACACATTGTACAATGGCATGGATGTCAAGGTATTTGAGGGGATCAAAGACCTAGAGAAGGCAAGTGAGGTTTGGGAGAAGCTTTGTGAGACCTATGAGGGCACCAAAGTTGTGAAAAGTATTAAATTGTATGTTCTCAAAAGTGAATTTGAGAATTTTAAGATGAAGAAGGATGAGAGCATCCCGAGACATTCCATAGGCTCCAAGTGATTGTCAATGATCTCAAATCATTAGGAGTGAAGACTTTGGATAGAGACTTTGGGCACAAATTCTTAATGTGCTTGCCCAAGAGATTTGCTGTGTTGAGAAAGATTCTCTTTAGAGGTGCATTGGACACATTGACACCTAGTGACTTGCTTGGTAAAGTGCTAACCGATGAGCAAGTTGATGGAATGGAAGATGAAGTGGAGAAGGAAGATGACAAGAACAAGAAGGTTGTGGCATTCAAGGCCACCACCACCTCATCCAAGGTCAAGGGCAAGTCCAAGGCTCAAGAAGATGATGATGAGGAAGTCAATCTTGATGAGATTGATCAAGAATTTGCTATGTTTGTGAAGAAATTTAGCAAAGTCTTGAAGAGCAAGAAGTTTGGGCAAGGCTCTAGAAGAAGAAATGATTCATCCAAGGGCAATGAAGAGCCAAGAAAGTGCTTTGAGTATGATAGCCCTTATCATATCCTTGCCGATTGCCCAATCAAGAAAGAGAAAGAGAAGATGAAGGCATACAAGGGTGGCAAGACAAACAAGAAAAGCAAGACCATGACATTCAAGAAGACAAATGATGGTGCTTTTGTTTGTTCTTGGGATAGTGATGGCTCCTCCGATGAAGAGGAAGAGAAGCCCAAGGCCATGAGTGCAATTGGCCATCACAAGACGTCATCCCTTTTCGGTTCATCACCTTCATGCTTCATGGCTAAGGCCACTAAGGTATCATTGCATGAGCATGAAGAACTAAATGCTAATGAAGTAAAATATGATAGTGATGATGATGATGATGATGAACCCACTAGAGATGATCTTTTTGAGATGCTTAAGCAAACTCATATCATGCTTAAGACTAAGGACAAGGAATGTAAAGCTTTACAAAAGAGTGTAAAAACTCTTGAGCAAAACTTTAGGGAGCTAGAGGCCACACATGAGGGTCTAAAGGAAGACCATGGGAAATTGGAGCTAGCTCATACAAGGCTTCAAAAAGCTCATGCCTTGCTCTTAGAGAAGAATGATAGAGCTTGCTCAATCATCAAGAAGGATGTTGGTTCAACATGTGACATAATAGATGAACCATTCTTGGTTGATGTTGAAGAACCATCCATTCCTTCCACATCCATATCAACCCACTCAAGCTCTACTAGTAGTGATGGAGTAATTTTAGTTTCATCACTAAAAGTTGAGAATGAGACTCTCAAAAGAGAGGTGGATGAGCTCACCCACTCCTTGAGGAAGGCATATGGTGGGGATGCTCGCTTGCTAAAGTGCTTGAATAGCCAAAGGTTTTCCCTTAACAAGAAAGGCTTAGGCTATGTCCCCAAGAAAGACAAGAAGACCTTTGTTATTCCAAAGCCTAGCTTTGTGAAGAGCAATGGTTCTTATTGCAATAGATGCAAGCAAGTGGGGCATTAAGAGCAAAAATGTGCTAAAATGAACACTAGCAACAATAAGGCAACAAAAGTGCATTCCATCACCTTTGATTTCTATTATATGCTTACCAAGGGTGAGAAGGGTGTCAAGGTAAAGTTTGTTGGTTCACCCATTGTTGGCCCAATGAAGAAGGCAATTTGGGTACCAAAGGCTTTGGTTGCTAACCTCCAAGGACCCAAGGGAAAATGGGTACCCAAATCTTACTTATTTGCTTGTAGGTGAATTACAAGATTGGAGGGAATAATTGGATTCTTGATAGTGGGTGCACTCAACATATGACCGGTGATGCAAGGAAGTTCAACATTATTGATTCAACTCAAGACAATGGCAAGCCTATTACTTTTGGTGATAGCAAAATGGCAAGATACAAGGCATAGACAAGATAGCAATAACCAATGACTTGACATTGTCAAATGTGGCACTAGTGGACATATTGAAGTACAATTTGCTTTCGGTGGCACAAATTTGTGATCTTGGTTATAAGTGCATCTTTGGTGAAGATAGTGTTGAGATAGTGAATACAAAAGATTCAAGCTTGATCTTCAAGGGAATAAGATTTGACAACCTCTACCTTGTGGATTTTGGTGCTAGTGAGACACAAATTAGTACATGCTTGATATCTCAATCTAGCATGGGTTGGCTATGGCATAGAAGACTTGGTCATGTTGGCATGAAGCAACTCAACAAGTTAGTAACACATGATCTAGTGAGAGGCTTGAAGGATGTTCACTTTGACAAGGACAAGCTATGTAGTGCATGTCAAGCCGGCAAGCAAGTTGCCAATACTCATCCAAAGAAGAGCTTCATGAGTACTTGCAAGGCATTTGACTTGATTCATATTGACTTGTTTGGTCCAACCGCCTACACAAGCATTGGTGGCAACAAGTATGGATTTGTGATTGTGGACGACTATACAAGATTCACTTGGGTGTTCTTTCTCAATGACAAGAGTGATGTGTATTCATTGTTCAAGACATTTCTTAAGAGAGTGCACAATGAATTTGATATCATAGTGAAGAAAGTGAGAAGTGACAATGGAAGTGAGTTCAAGAACACAAGAGTTGATGAGCTATGTGATGACTATGGGATTATGCATCAACTTTCGGCCAAGTACACACCACAATCAAATGGCCTAGTTGAGAGGAAGAATAGGACTCTCATTGAGATGGCAAGATCAATGCTTAGTGAGTACAATGTGAGTCAATCATTTTGGGCCGAAGCAATCAACACCGCATGCCACTACATCAATAGATTGTATTGCCATCTCATGATGAACAAGACACCTTATGAGCTATTGAATGGAAGAAAGCCAACCATTGCATACTTTAGAGTATTTGGATGCAAATGCTACATATTGAAGAAGGGTGCAAGACTTGGCAAGTTTGACAAAAGGTGTGATGAGGGGTTCCTACTTGGTTATTCCACTACAAGCAAAGCATATAGAGTGTGGAACAACTCAAGTGGTGTATTAGAAGAAGTCCATGATGTTGAATTTGATGAAACCAATAGGTCCCAAAATGAAGATGAGAACCTCAATGATGTTAGTGAAACTCAATTGGTAAATGTCATGAGGGGCATGGACATTGGTGATATTAGGCCAACTCAAGTTGATGATGACAAAGATGAAGTGCAAATAACTCAAGCTAGTGGTGTTCAAGTTCAAGATCAACAACAAGCTAGTACATCATCTAAAGCAACAACAAGTGATCAACCAAGCTCAAGCAATCAAGTTCTAATACTTCAAAGCTCAAGTGTTGCTAGAGATCACCCAATTGATCAAATTGTTGGTGACATTGCTAGTGGAGTGCAAACTAGAGGAAGACTAGCGGCATTTTGTAAACACTTTGCTTTTGTGTCACAAGAAGAGCCCGAAAAGGTTGATGATGCCTTGAAGGATGAAGAATGGGTCATTGCAATGACTTTGATAGAAACAAGGTTTGAAAATTGGTAGAGAGACCAAAGGATTACAATGTCATTGGAACTAAATGGGTTTTCAAGAACAAGCAAGATGAAGATGGCATTGTTGTGAGAAACAAAGCAAGACTAGTTGCACAAGGTTACACTCAAGTAGAGGGTCTTGACTTTGGTGAAACATATGCTCTCGGTTGCAAGATTAGAGGCAATTAGAATTCTATTGGCGTATGCTTGTGCACACAACATCAAGCTCTATCAAATGGATGTCAAAAGTGCTTTTCTCAATGGATTCATCAATGAGCTAGTGTATGTTAAGCAACCATCCAGTTTTGAAGACTATCATCATCCCAACCATGTGTACAAGTTGAACAAGGCATTATATGGGTTGAAGCAAGCACCTAGGGCATGGTATGAGAGGTTGAGAGACTTTCTACTCAAGAAAGGTTTCAAGATGGGCAAAGTTGACACTACTCTATTCACCAAGAAGATTGGTAATGATTTGTTTGTCATGCAAATATATGTTGATGATACCATCTTTGGATCAACAAATCAAGAGTATTGTGAAGAGTTTGCCAAGATGATGGCAAAAGAGTTTGAAATGTCTATGCTTGGAGAGCTCACATATTTTCTTGGTCTTCAAATTAAGCAAATGAAGAATGACACCTTCATTAGTCAAGGGAAATACATTAGAGACATGGTCAAGAGATTTGGATTGCAAGATGCCAAGGGCATCAATACACCAATGGGTACCAATGGATCATTGGACAATGATGAAAGTGGCAATATGGTTGATCAAAGGTACTATAGGTCATTGATTGGAAGCTTACTCTATGTGACCGCTTCTAGGCCCGATGTGATGTTTAGTGTTGGCAAGTGTGCAAGATTTCAATCCTCACCTAGAAAAGTCACCTCACCGCATCAAAAAGGATATTGAGGTACTTGAAGCACACACAAAATGTTGGGCTATGGTATCCCAAGGGGTCAAACTTTGAGCTTATTGGATATTCGGACTCGACTATGGGGGATGCAAGGTTGATAGAAGAAGCACAAGTGGCACTTGTCAATTCCTTGGAAGATCTCTAGTATCTTGGTCCTCAAAGAAGCAAACCGGTGTGACACTTTCAACCGCCGAGGCCGAATACATTAGTGCCGGTAGTTGTTGTGCACAATTGCTATGGATGAGATCAATATTGAAGGATTATGGATTTGATTTCCATCATTTGCCTTTGTATTGTGACAATGAGAGTGCTTGCAAGATGACTCAAAACCCGATTCAACATACAAGAACCAAGCATATTGACATAAGGCATCACTTCATTAGAGATCATCAACAAAAGGGTGACATTGCTATCCAACCTATTGGCACCGAAGATCAACTAGCCGACATCTTTACAAAGCCACTAGATGAGAAGAGGTTTTGCAAGCTAAGGAATGAGTTGAATATCCTTGACTTCTCCAACATGAGTTGAATGCACCCCACTATCATGACATGCCTCTACATCAAGCAAAGCAAAGGTAAAATTGTTTTGCATGGTATTCATGATATCTAAGGACTTGTTAGAACATATAGACATATAACTTGTGCTCTAGGAAGCATTCATGGAAAATCTAAGGATTTCAATGTATGTATGCCATCACTATTGCTACTTATGCTTGTTTGAACTAGTGATGACATATGACATGTTTATGAGCTTGCAATCTCAAGTGTTGAATTTGGCTATCTTTTCACACATATGCTTCAACATAGGCAAGATAACCCTTTTCATGAGGTGTGAAGAAGCTTGTCTTTGGTTCAAACCGAAATATATGTTTGACAAGTGATCCAAATTTGACCAAATTTAAGCACTATTCTCTCTTCCATAACACAACATGGTCATACCTTTTGTGGAAATTGTCGACAAAGGGGGAGAGATTAGTGCATGAAAGGTTTTTGGAAAATTAAAAATTTTACATGTTTTTGAAAACCTCTCATGTAGTTCATAAGTTTACAAGTGGTTCACACAAGTAGGGGAGCAAGCTCATAGACAATTTGTTGTATTTGATTGTGCACTAACATATGACTTGCTCATTGCACATGTATTTAAATTCCATATATACATGCTTGTGTGGTGTATGCTAGTTTTCACATGATGATTTACAAGTGGTTGATAACTAGCATGCATAGGAGCTAGCTAGATTTTCTAAATTCCGCTCTCAATTCAAGTACCTTGCTTATAATGTGATCTCACGGGGTACTTTGAGTTTTGATGAAAATCTAGTTACCTTGATGCTTGTATGGTGAAAATGGCGCAACTCCGATTGGTATCACGCTTCAAAGGTCTATTTCTTTCACCATTAAGCATCATTTTGGTAACATAGCTCACTCTCAATTTCAATATTCATACATGTATGCGATGCTTTGTTCCAAACTCGTGGCATACATGTAGGGGAGCTTATGCTACCAAAACCGAACTATGATGATTGTCCAATCCTATGATTGTAAGCAAAATGCTTGGACAACCGTTGTATGTTCAAAAACATTAATCATAAAACCTTTATGCGGGTTGTCACCAATTACCAAAAAAGGGAGATTGAAGATCTCTAGTTTGGTTTTGGCTAATTAGTGACATCTAAGGACTAATCTCTCAATGCTAAGTGTTTGATTAGATTGGAGATTGGTCGTGCCGGAGTTGGTGTGTGGTGATCATGGTTGAGGGATCGAGGTGATCCAAAAGATGATCAAGCATGCAACTCGGTGGAGTTTCGGAGATCAATTGTCCCCAAGGCAAAGGTATAACCATAGGGATTTTGATTTCACACCGAAGACACCATAGAGGGTGTGGGTGATTATAGGATCGATAAGCCGTACTATAAAGAGGGGAAACTTATCGTACATATCGGTTCTCATGTGCCTTTAGGTTCAAAATTCATATGCATGCATTCTAACCTAAAGAGCTAACTCCGCACTTGACGAAAACGTTTTGAAAATGCTAACACATGGTGTCGGGGTGTTCTTCGACGTGTCGGCAACAAGAAACAAGTGACATAAGTCGGTTTGGAGCAAAGGCGAAGGAACGACGACAAAACGACGGATTTTCGCAGCTCTGGCGTGACCGACGCGGTGACCGGAACCGCGACCGGACGCGCCGCGGGATTCGACCGGACGCACCGGCGGTGCATGCGTCCGCGAGAGCATGTTTTTTCGGTTCGGCCGAGGGCGATCGGACGCATCGACCGGATGCTTCCGGTCTTGACCGGAAGCACCGACGGACGCCGACCGGACCCGGTCGGGCGGGGGGGTCCAGCCACTTGTTTGGGGTTGTCGGTTGTGGCCGGACCCACCGACCGGACTCGGCGGTGAGTCCGGTCGGTCTTGTCCGGCCAGGCTGCTTGCAAAACCGTGGGTTTCCTCCCAACAGCCACATTTCGTCGTGAGGGGTATTTATACCCCCTTGGCTGCCTTTGCTCTCTCTCTTGGTCATTTGAATCACTACTAACACCTTTGAGCAAGCAAGCAAGCCTCCCTCCTCTCTCATTCTTGATTTGAGCTTCATTCTTGAGAGAAGAGTTGATCCTAGTGTATTGCATCGAGTTCTTGCATCTAGAGGCACTTGGGGATCGTTGTGAGACGGTGGATATCTCGTTACTCTTGGAGACACCGCTCCTAGCCGGCTTGGAGGATTGGTGGAGTTGTTGGCAAGAAGAGGTGATTGTTTCTTGGCCACCTCCGGTTGATTTGTGAGAGGATTACGCACTCCTCGTCGAGAAGACAAAGTGCAAGGAATACATTGCTCGTGCTTTGGGTACCACACTTGTTGAGTGGTGTGTTGAGGCTAGCAAGGGCACCGCCTAGCTCAAACACCATCCTTGTGTTGGTCGGCACAACCAGAGACTAGCTTGTCGGTGTACAAGTGAACTCCGGGTGAACAAATCGACTTGTTCATTGTCTCGGTGTGTGGATCATCACCTTCGTGTGATTGATAGTTTTTCTTCTTCCCAGTGATTGGTTGACATCCTCTACACGTCGGTATAACAAGCCTCTCACTCTTGCATTACTTTGCTAGATTACTTTGAGTAGAGAGCTAGCACTTGCTTGTGTAGGTTGTTCTTGCTAGCATAAGGATAATATTAGGATTGTTCACTAGTTAGAGTAGTGACATAGCTCTTGTGTGACATAGAGATCATAGAAGATATTTAGAATTGTCACTAGAGGCTTGCAAGACAATAGAGCTAATGCAAACCGCTTTTACGCCGTGTTTTATACTAATCGGTTTGTTTAGTTGAGCTTGTAGAAAATTTTATAGGCTATTCACCCCCCCCTCTAGCCATCTAGGACCTTACAGATACCTTGGACACCAATTACACGGATATAGCACATACTCCAGTTACACGGATATAGCACAAATGACTAAATGCTATCTCTAAAGTCACACTTGGGTTAGCCATATTAATAATAGAAAACGAAAGATGTATATGTTTCTCTATGGGGATAGAGTGACGTCGGACTGACCCTCTCACTTGTGCGTGTCATCCATGAAGACATTTAAGTTGATCACCAGTGCTGCTGCACACAGACCGTGCGTCTAAACGCACCCTGCTCTTACGCAGCCGTATGGGCGCCTGCGCTGCTGCACCCATACACACCGTACCCCCGCCCGCGTACGGCGCAACGAACCTACCCCGCGCGAGGCGCGACACCATGTCCACAAGCGTGCTGGCCGTCCCCATTGTCCAGTGCGGTAAGTGCATCGATCATGCGCATATGAGAAGCGATAAAGGTGATGCATTCAGAATAATATGACATATTAACCAGCAAGTCTGAAATTGATCGATATATCTAGCGTGACTAGCTAGTTTGCTTTATTTGCAACCATCAAGTGCAACCAGTGCCTTGATCAACATCTGCAGTCTCCAGATGCATTAATTCAGAGTCTAGAAACCAGATTTTTTTTAAAAAAAATCTCGTAGAAACCGAAAGCCAGAACTAGAAGCCCACCGGCCACCACAGTAACGGCTTTGACAATTCATCATGCTGTCTAAACCTAACCAAATATGATCCCCACTTCATCAGGACTATTGATGGGGAATTCGGGATGGATGGATATAACGTTTTCGGATCGCCATGATGTGTCAATGACACTTGGGCCCACAAACATAAGAAAGCTGATCGTCATTTGACCATGCATGCAAAAGCTTATCTGGTTGATTCCCGGTCGCCAAACCGTCAATAATAACAAAAAAGTGCTGCTGCTCACTGCAAATACTGGTGTGTGATACTGAAAGGGAGCGGGCCAGACGACACAGGTCCACAGACACGGCCAACACAGAGGTCCGCAGAAATCGCCTGCGGTCAGAGGCTGACCGAGACGTTGGGCTCGTTAGAGGTCGGACTGCCAGAGGGCGAAGGTCCAACGCTCCGCGGCCATATGAATTGTGTAGCCCATCTTTTTATTTTAGAAAGCCGGCGGGCTTATGTCGTGTAGCCCAGCTAGGCGGCTATTGGGCTTATGTCGTGTCACACGAAACGAGCAGGCAGGTCTTGAAAGGCCTGAGATGAGCAGGCAGCTGGTCCGGCCCACCAAGGAGATCTGACCCATCTGGGTACAGCCCATCGGTGTCAGAAAGGCGCAGCAGATTCAGGTCGTAGCAGACAGAGAAAGCCGTCTCCGCGTTGATATGATACTGGCGGTCAACCGTTCCATTACACCGATACGCCATTGCCATGTGAATGAGGAGCGTAGGAGAGGAGGCAGGAGAGCAGATGGACGACACGCTGGAAATCAAAAGGGGCCGAGGCCGGGGCCGGGGCTGGGGCTGGGGCTGGGCATTTTACGATCAAACGAGACTCATTTTTGCACTTAATTTTTCATTTTTGTACACATGCACATAAGGCCACATGGTTCGACAAAATAAGCATAAGGTTACAATAGTTCACGACATAGTTCGCGACAAGATTCAACATGGATCGATACGTAGCAAATAAATAAGACAACATTCTTCACTACATATTGCCATGCAAGTATCAATTCACCGATCAACATCAGGAATCTGAAGTATCCTGGTAGCAAGTCTTCGTCTGAATCACTCTCCTCCACAACAACCTCATTGCTTCGACTAGTCCCCACTACTCCACCCTGGGCTGCCTTCTTCGCCTCAATCTCATCGGCTACTTGAGAAGCTTGGGACCACCACTCTTCATCTTCTTGCATTTGCGTCTTCTTTGCCTCCTCATCTTGCGTTTGCGTCGTCTTCGCCTCATAAATCTCATCAGCTACTTGCATCGCTTGGGACCAGAAGTCATGATCATTTTCCTGCACATCAACGACGGGGACAGTGTCGTGCTGCACATGAACCACGACGGGGACAGTGTCATCCCGGACAATGTGCTCCTGCACTTCTGGCACAACGGCGAGGGCATGCAATATCCGATTTGTTGCCGTCCTCACAGGAACTGTGTCCTCCTGCACGTGAG
The DNA here is from genome assembly GCA_015847255.1 of Hyparrhenia diplandra. Taxonomy (NCBI): domain Eukaryota; kingdom Viridiplantae; phylum Streptophyta; class Magnoliopsida; order Poales; family Poaceae; genus Hyparrhenia; species Hyparrhenia diplandra. The sequence goes on along the minus strand of JADLZK010008805.1, from coordinate 317,351 downwards.
CCACCACGGGGACTATGTCCTCCTGCACATTGCCCACCACGGGGATGGCATCCTCCTGCACATTGGGCACCACGGGGACTTGGTCTCCCTTATTCCTCCTCCGCTCTTCGCGTCGCTCCTTTAGCTTCTTCTTGTAAATATTAATCCCTTTCTCATATTGTTCAGCTGTTGGCCGCATAACTCCCAACTGCCGGGCATGCTCACGCTGCTCCTGCCTACGGATGAGTAGGTACTCTTTGACAAGCCGATCACCATCTTCCATCTCGTTCTTGGCCTTGCATGTCTCGAGGAACTCCCTCTTGCCATAAAAAGACTCCCACAAACATTTTCTAGTGTTCTGTTAAACGAAAACAACCCATATGAGTTAGGGAACATAAGGCATGATATTGCCTACAATGCATGAAGCAACCAACCTCATCATAATCCACCATATGGCCACAAAAATATCCTATTCCCAACTCTGCAAGAGTCAGGCCGTAGTTGGCTGGAACACCACATGGGCACTTGACAGCCTCTGTAACAGAACCTTCCAAATTACAGGGCCCACATGTACTAATTATCGGTTCAACGACCTTTAATAGTCACATATGTGCACCTATAACCTGAAAAGCACTATTAACTATTCCAACCAGGATCCGTTACGAGGTCATTGCAGTATTACAACAAATTTCATACATAATCAGAGTAAACAGCGGAAGGTTTATATATTACAATAATTTTACAACCATTTATTTAAAACCAGTTTTACAAAATAAAAGTAGGAGTAGCGGAAAGTTTATTACATATATGACACTAACAGACCCTGCCCACGGGTCTCACTTCTCACTCATCCTCACTATCTTCCTGATGAAACGTCATGCAGCACGGTCCGGTGCAGACATGACTTCCTGGTCCTGCAACATGGGTCAACGAACCCCGAGTATGGGAGTACTCAACAAGACTTACCCGACTAAAAAAATAGGAGAAGACTCGGGAATCTTTGGTCTAATAAGATTCAAGGTAAGGCTTTTAACAAGAATCAAGGACTCTTTTTTTTTTGCGAGAAAAGCTTACTAGAAGTGAATCTTTACTTTCAACATTTTAATTCCAATTTAGTTTCTCACCTACTCTAGGTGTTATACTAGAACATACACTTCTTAGATACTCCATCACTTATTCCAACTCTTCTCTGTTCCATAAATTAATCTACGATATAAGTCAAGAAACCGAGTCTCCATATCCGAGAAGCACGGTGATTTCAAATCGATTAACCCAAATGGGGGAGTTCTTTCCACACGACATATGTAGCACCTAAGCTTGCATATATCAACCCTTTCTTGGATACTCAAAAGCGGAACCGCGTCCCTCGCCACCCGAGTACCGTGCGCCTCCAATCCGGGACTTTAACCCACGAGGGTAACACGCGTACTCCCCCATCTCTCCACTCCCGGTCTTGCGGTTGTATGCGTTTCCGATTTGACACCCCCAAGATTAGGCTTACCGGAGTATGTGTCCAAAACTAGTTTCGATCGTCCCGGGCGACGCCCGACGCCGCGTGCCATTGGTCAAAAGACCTCGGGCGCGGTGCGTTCCATAGTCTCCGGTTACACGCGGGCCTACACGCTTCGGTCATTAATCGACAAGCCGGAAATACTACACTGAGACTCCATTCTCAATGCAAATTACCCGACCGGTCTCAAATTAAACACCATAACCCAGTATGGTTTCATCATATAACATCCTTGTTCATCAAATGCCACTTCGGGCTGTCATAAGGGACTTGTCACATTTTGACTCAAAAGTCTAACTAATATAGCAAGGCTAGGCGTTCTAGCATTTTACCAAAACGGCTATCAAGGTAGGTATCGAAATAATCAAGGATGGATAATGCATCAATTAGGTTGTCACTCAACTCCTATCACCTAATGCAAAGCATAAAGCAAAGGTGATATAAAGCTTTGTAAAACACAAGGAAATGTTTAAATGAACCGGGGCTTGCCTTGATTGACGAAATATCCTCTCGGACGGTGGATCACAATACTTTCGGAACTCGGGTCAACGGATGGCCTTCTTCGGCGGCTTGATCAACAACTTCTCGATCACCCTCGTTCACTATACGAAATAATAATACATGCTTAACATGATGCCATGCATATAAACATGATGCACGAGAGTGCATGAAACGATAAACATTTGAGTACAACTTTCCTTCACGATAAAGTTGCAATCCAACAAAACCAACTTGTTGAACTACTCTACGAGATATCATCACCATTGCCTAAGGAGTTCTCAAGGACCATCTGACAGTGGTGTGGTGTAGGGTTCACAAAACAACCCAAAAATTCACCCAAAACCTAAGTTATAAAGCGTTAAACAAGTTGTTTAATACATAAAATAATAGGACATAAAATAATAAATATTTTACTTTTTCTAAACAAGCTCAAAATTTTTGTACAAGTAGATCATGTCATAAAACAGTACCAAAATAATTTTCATGATTTTTGGATAAATAAAATAATTATTAAAAATCAAGGAAGATACATTTTTCAATTAAATTTTGTATTTTTAAATCATGCCAAAAGTATTCAAAATTCAAGTTTCATATTTTTCCTGGATAGACATACCCATGGGAAGGCTACACAAAAATTTTCAAATTTTTGAGCTAGTATTTGAATTTATACAAAATTTAGAAAATCAAACACTATTCAAATAAAAGGAATTGAATAAAACATTTTATAAATGAAAAATGGGTTCTGGCTGCTGGGGCCTGCATCGCATGTACCCAAGATCGTTTCACGGCCCATAGTGAATAGTAATGGACCGGCCCTAGTGGAATAAAGGGCGACCGCCCGGCGTGAATGCGATTGGGCCGGCCCGGCAGCCCGGTGCTTGGCTCGGCAATCGCTCACGTGCCAATGGGCACGCCACTCACCGGCGTCGCTGGCGCCATCATTACAGCCTTGCGGCGGCGTAGTCGTTCGGCGCGGGGATGGACGAAAATGAAAACGGGGAGAAGGACGACGGCCCGAGGGGCTCACCGCGGTGATGGGATTCGGGGCTTGGTTGCGGCGGGGCTAGGCCGAGGTGGGTCGTCGGCGAGCGCGGCGGCGGGCGGCGAGGGACGACGTCGTTCGACGAACTGGAGTCACGGGCTGGGCAAAGAAGCGAGTCGATCACGACTACATCATCGAAAGGGAAGGAAAACGCGAGGAAGAGCAAGTAGAAGCTCACCGGAGCGGCCGGCGACGGCTGAGGCCCGAGTCGGCGGCGCTCCGGCCGGCAGCGAGGAAGAAGGGCTCTCGGCGGCGATTCCTACGGCGAAAGGGGGGTTGCGGCGGGTTCCGGAGGGAGGTGAGGAAATTGCGGCGGCTAGTAGATGGTTTAGCAAGAAAAGCTACGGCGACGGCGTGCGGCGGCGGCGACGGGGCGGTTCGGCGGCGGCGAATGAAGAAAAGGGCACCACGTCGCGGTGGTGGCCTATTTATAGGGAGAGGGGGTCGGACAGGTGGACGGCGGCGTCGCGAAGGTCTCAGTGTGGTCGGCCACGGGTTCGCCCGGTGGACGGCGGCCGGCAAGCTTTACGGCGGTGGCAAGGAGGGGTTGGCGGGGGGTTATCTTGTTGATCCCAAACCCTAACTTCAAATTTTCCAAATTACTCCCAAATTTTGAACTGAACTCAAAAAATTTCAAAAAAAAGCAACTTGTCTTAATTTTTCAAGATCTACAATTTTCACAATTGGAAGATTTTTTCAAATTCGGTCTCTAAATATGACTTTTTGAAATGGGGTCAAACTTTTGAAATTTGAATTCAAAATTACTTTTAAAATCATGTAACAACTTGAAAAACTTTGTACATGACTTTTGTTCCTCTCAACAAGATCTACAAACTAGCTTTTGAAAGTTTTCTCAAATTTTGCTTAAATTTTGAAATATAGAAAAGAGGGCAATTAGGGTTTTGATAAAATTCAAAATTGCTTCAAAATTTTGAACTAAACTTTGAAAACTTAAAATACCAACTTTGTTCAACTTTGAAAAATCTACCTTTTTGCTTTAATAACCATACCCAAATTCTTTATAGATTTTGAAATAAATAAAAGGGGACAAACTAAGGTTTAAAAAGGCTAGGGTTTCCGACGGGGGGATAGTTTCCTAATCTGATTCCTCTCGCGTCTTTTTGACCGACAATGCATCCAAACATAAAATAAACTTATTTTAGTTCAATGCAACACAGGGTGAGCTAAACATTCATGCTTTGCAATGATCATGATGACATGTCGGGTTTTAGTGAGAGTAACACCGGGGGTGTTACTGACTCTTCCCCTTAAAAAAGAAATCTCGTCCCCGAGATTTTAAGCCTAGGGTTTAGTAACGGCAAAGGAAATGTGTCAAACAAACACATCTCAACCTATTTCATAAAACAAGAAAGGGGTCTTACATTTACAAAGATTAAGAAAGTGAGAATTTGGGAAAGTTTTCCGTTAGAAAGTCTTCCGATTCCCAAGTAGCTTCTTCTTCCGAATGTTGATTCCATTGGATCTTGTACCATTTGATAGTTCTCGCCGGTGACTCGAGCTTTACGATCTAGAATCCGAATAGGATATTCCGAGTAGGTCAGATCTGGTTCTAAATTAACGTCTTCAAAATCAACCATACGATCCGGTACTCGTAGGCATTTCTTTAATTGAGATACATGGAAGACATCATGCATCAGAATAATCTTTACGGCAATCTAAGTCGATAGGCAATCGGTCCCTGTTTTTCCAAAAATTTGAAATGGACCAATGTATCGAGGTGCCGGTTTACCTTTAATTCCAAAACGATTCACCCCTTTCATAGGTGACACTTTCAAGTACACAGAATCCCCTACTTCAAATTCCAAAAATCTACGCCTTTTATCTGCGTAACTCTTTTATCGAGATTGTGCTTCTTTTAATTTATCTTGCACACATCTCACTTTTTCTTCAGCTTCTTTTACCAGGTCTACTCCGTAAAACCATCTTTCTCCGGGTTCTGACCAATGTAATGGAGTTCTACATCTGCGACCATACAAAACTTCAAACGGTGCCATTTGAATACTTTCTTGATAACTGTTATTATAGGCAAACTCTGCTAATGGTAAACATTCATCCCACTTTTCTGAATAATTGAGAATATATGCTCTCAACATGTCTTCTAGAATCTGATTAACTCTTTCCGTTTGTCCTGCTGTCTGGGGATGATAACCTGAACTATGATTTAGTTTGGTACCAAGTGACTTTTGCATCTGTTTCCAAAACTTGGACATAAACAAAGAACCTCTATCTGTTACAATGTGCTTAGGTGCGCCATGTAGACTGAAGATTCGTTGAACATATAGCTTAGCATAATCTATTGCTTTATATCCATCCTTTACTGGCAGGAAATGAGCTATCTTGGTAAGTCGATCAATTATAACCCAGATAGAGTTGAGTCCTTTTGCTGTTCGGGGTAACCCAACAATAAAGTCCATACTAATTTCTTCCCACTTCCAAGAGGGGACAGGCAAAGGATGTAATTGCCCTGCAGCTTTCATGTGCACAGCTTTTACTCGCTGACAAGTGTCACATTCAGCTACATATCTGGCAATCTCAATCTTCATTTTTGTCCACCAGAATCTTTGTTTCAAATCCTGATACATCTTAGTACTTCCGGGATGAATAGAATATCTGGTCAGATGGGCCTCATCCAGGATTTGTTGACGTAATTCAGGATTCTTTGGTACCACCAAACGATCCTTAAACCATAGCACATCTGCCTCATCAATTCTGAAACAAGTGGGTTTTCCATTTCTAACTTTTTCTTTGATATGTGCTATGCCTTTGCTTATCTTCTGAGCATCAATAATCTGATTCTTGATGGTTGATTCTACAGTGGCATTGGTTACCATACCATGTTCAACAATTCCAATATTCAGTTTCTCCAGTTCCTGACATAGAGTTCTATCCCTTATGTTAGCCATCAGACAATTACACTGAGGATTCCGACTGAGTGCATCGGCAACAACATTTGCCTTTCCAGGATGGTAATGCACTTCTATGTCGTAGTCCTTAATTAACTCTAGCCATCTTCTCTGGCGCATATTCAAATCTGACTGGGTAAAGATATACTTCAGACTTTTATGGTCTGTATATACATGACAAGTATTACCCAACAGATAATGACGCCAGATTTTTAGAGCATGAACCACTGCTGCTAGTTCTAAATCATGGGTTGGATAATGCTCTTCATGACGCTTCAGTTGGCGTGATGCATAGGCAATAACTTTGCCTTCTTGCATTAACACGCAACCGATACCAATACCAGATGCGTCACAATAGACGTCAAATGGCTTTTCAATATCTGGTTGGGCTAAAACTGGGGCAGTAGTGAGTGCTTTCTTCAATGTCTGAAAAGCCTGCTCACACTCTGGTGACCATTCAAACTTGGTCTGATTCTTTAACAACTCCGTGATAGGCTTGGCTATTTTAGAAAAATCAGGAATGAAGCGACGGTAATATCCCGCCATTCCAAGGAAACTACGAACCTCATGAACAGTCGTTGGTGGTTTCCAGTTGAGGATATCTTTCACTTTGCTCGGGTCAACGGCAACTCCTTCAGATGATAGCACATGACCCAGAAATTGTACTTCTTTCAGCCAAAAGGCACACTTGCTAAATTTAGCATATAGGTGATGGTCTCTCAATCGTTTTAAAACTATTCTGAGATGCTCGCATGCTCTTCTTCATTCTTAGAATAAACAAGGATATCATCGATAAACACCACCACGAACTTATCCAATTCGACATAAACACTGTATTCATCAAGTACATGAAATGAGCCGGGGCATTTGTTAAACCAAAAGACATAACCAAATATTCATAAAGACCGTATCTGGTGGTAAATGCGGTCTTTGGAATATCTTCGGGTTTAATCCTGATTTGATGATACCCCGATCTCGAATCAATCTTGGAAAAGACTTTTTGCTCCTACTAGTTGATCAAAGAGTAAATCAATCCGGGGCGAGGGTACTTTGTTTTTATCGTCACTTCATTAAGTGGACGATAATCTATACACATCCTCAAAGTCCGATCCTTCTTTTCACAAAAATAGCCGGACATCCCCAAGGTGAAGAACTTGGTCTAATAAACCCTTTTTCTAATAACCCTTGTAACGAGTTTTTCATTTCGCCAATTCCTTTGGTGCCATTCTATAAGCTCTTCGAGAGATGGGAGCAGTTCCCGTTTCAATTCTATGCTGAATTGAACATCTCTCTCCGGTGGTAATTCAGGCAAATCATCTGGAAATACATCCGGAAACTCACATACTACTGGGATGTCTTTGATCTCTTTGACACAGGTTGCACACACTTTTTCAAGTACCCTCTTAACAATTGGAAGTTGAATAAGGAGTTCAGAATTTTTCTCAGGTAACTTAACCTTGATAGTTCTATTGAGAGTGTCTATCAAAGTACCATAACGGTACAGCCAGTTCATACCAAGGATCACATCTATATCTTGATCCTTTAGAACTATCATATTGGTGGGGAAATCATATCCACCTAATGTTATGGGGATTTGATATACCACTTCTTTAGTACTCATACGTCCCCCAGGTGAGTGTATAACGAACTCATCTTTCATTTCCCCGATGGTTATCTCATTTTTCACCACAAATGATTTACTGATAAATGTATGCGATGCACCTGAATCAAATAATATTACTGCAGGGGTGTCTAGCGACAGGGAACATACCCATCATGATTGGTTCCCCCGCAGGTATTTCCTCCACATTGGTGTAGTACACCTTTCCAGTTTTCTTTTCGCCCTTTCCCTTCTGAGCATTCTGATTATTATTCTTGTTCTGCTGTGGCGGCTGACTTCCAGAAGCTATCGGATAACCTGGGTTGTACCTTCGAGGATTGGGGCATTCTCGAGAATAATGACCAGGTTTTCCACAGTTATAACAAATGGGTGTATGGCTTTGTGGAGTAGGGTTACGAATGTCAGGGGCATTCGGCTGATGTGGGTAAGGAAGAGCTGCAGCAGGTCGAACAAATGACTGCTGTCTAGGCTGGAACTGTGGTGGACGATAAGGAGGACGAAAATGATTCACGGGATGGTAAATCACTCTCTGACGTTTTGATTTGCCACCAGAATATCCAGAAGATAAGTTTTTCTTTTTCTTTTCTTCCTTATGCTCGTATTCCATAAGAACACGATTCTTTTCCTCACAAGATATTGCCATGTTTACCACATCATGATAAGAATCCGTATCACGGATATTCATCATAGCATGAAGCTTTGGATGGAGGCCTCGGATGAACCACTCCTTCTTCTTTCCATCTGAATTCACAAGTTCTGTGGCATACTGTGACAGGTGATTAAACTTGCCCACATACTGAAGTACCGAGTCTTCTCCTTGCTTTAAAGCTAAGAACTCATCTAGCTTCTTGGCCATAACCCCTGCTGGAATGAAATGAGCACGAAAGGCATGCTTGAATTCATCCCGGGTGATTTGGTGTCCAAAGGTAGGCTTTCGGCTTTGAAATTATTCCACCAAGCTCCTGGTATTCGAAGTCAAGTGTGTGCAAAGAAACATGGGCTTCGATGATCCGCACAAGTCATCAACTCAAACTTTTCCTCCATAGCACGAAGCCAATCATTTGCCTCTAATGGCTCATCGGCTCTACTAAAGATTGGAGGTTTTGTGCCAATGAACTTTGGATAAGAAGTATAGTCTTCATCATCATGTTGACCCCGGTGGCCACGGCGATTGTTCTCGACTGAGCTACTTCGTATCAAACGAGTTTTTCAGTAGTAGCTTGAACCAGAGCCGCAATGGCATCGGTCGGGGTTGTTGGGACTGGTGGAGGGTTTGGAAGGTCACCCCTATTCTCGAGAGTCGGCAATCATTGTTGTTGCGACATCTGTTTTAAAACAAAACTATATAACACCCAACCAGATTTCTTGAACTTCAAAAAGAAATACAAACAAAGGCAACACATATAACTTATTCTTAAAACAGGGTTCCCATACTACATCTACCCAGGGCTCATCTAAGTAACTTACTATTAAACAAAACTATATTACATATTCTACAAAAAACCTCACTCCTACTTTAAGGGTCATTCTCTGACTCATTGTCACTGATGTGAGGCTCCTCTTCTTCTTGATTCTCCTCTGCTTCCACATCCTCTTGGATTACTACACCCAAATCCTCTTGTACAGCTTGGGGTTGGTGATTTGGGTTGAGAAGATCATCCATATGCTGAATTTGCATATTCAAATTGACTTCTTGGGCTTCCAGTTGAATTGCATAAGCCACCAAATTATGATTATCCTGAATTAGGTGGTCACACTCCCGATCTTTGAAGTCTTTGTCTTCTCGTGGACCGTCTCAATCAATGCCCGACTACACTCTCTATATTTTTTTGAGCACTTCGATTCAACTCGACTTGCGGTCTTCCAATTTGGATTGCATCACGGCGCCTATCTCTAGCAGCTTCATCCAAGTCCCTAGTCAGGCGCTTGATTTCTTCTTGAAGATCTTCATTGGACTTGCTACTGCTTCCTTTTTGAGCTTTGACATGACTGGTGCTTGCTTCAGGGGTCATTTCTTCTTTAAGTCGGGTGATGCGGGACGCCTTTTGGTCCTGTCTTCTTCCTAGGGGTCATTTTGGTACGGGCCATTCTCAGAGAATAATTACGATCGGATTACCAAGATTCGGGTAGGAGGATCTAAAAGTTAGCAAGAATAGGATTGATACTATTTAACCCAAACCACATTAAAGGGGAAGATAAACATTAACAATGAGTTAAATATGATGCATGAATCGAACCTACGAACAATCCATAAACACTTTTTGCATTAAAAGATTTTATAAGTAGGGCGTTATATAATGCTACTCCACTTATATCACTTTGAAATAGGATAAGAAAGTTTTTCAATAGAATAAGATAAGAGGATAAGCAATTTGGACCAAAGTAAGAATAAAATTAATTTGACCCAAATCCTTTTGAAGTTTTGCAAAGTAATGCTACAAAGAACACTAGTAACGGAGGCTCGATGCCACCATAATGAGAACCTTCCAAATTACAGGGCCCACATGTACTAATTATCGGTTCAACGACCTTTAATAGTCACATATGTGCACCTATAACCTTGAAAAGCACTATTAACTATTCCAACAAAGATCCGTTCTGAGGTCATTGCAGTATTACAACAAATTTCATACATAATCGAGTAAATAAACAGCGGAAGGTTTATATATTACAATAATTTTACAACCATTTATTTAAAACCAGTTTTACAAAATAAAAGTAGGAGTAGCGGAAAGTTTATTACATATATGACACTAACAGACCCTGCCCACGGGTCTCACTTCTCACTCATCCTCACTATCTTCCTGATGAAACGTCATGCAAAGACGGTCCCTGCGGACATGACTTCCTGGTCCCGCAACATGGGTCAACGAACCCTGAGTACGGGAGTACTCAACAAGACTTACCCGACTAAAAAAATAGGAGAAGACTCGGGAATGCTTTGGTCTAATAGGATTCAAGGTAAGGCTTTTAACAAGAATCAAGGACTCTTTTTTTTTGCGAAAAAGCTTACTAGAAGTGAATCTTTACTTTCAACATTTTAATTCCAATTTAGTTTCTCACCTACTCTAGGTGATCTTATAATAGAACATACACTTCTTAGATACTCCATCACTTATTCCAACTCTTCTCTGTTCCATAAATTAATCTACGATATAAGTCAAGAAACCGAGTCTCCATATCCGAGAAGCACGGTGATTTCGAAATCGATTAACCCAAATTGGGGGAGTTCTTTCCACACGACATATGTAGCACCTAAGCTTGCATATATCAACCCTTTCTTGGATACTCAAAACGGAACCGCGTCCCACGCCACCCGAGAGTACCGTCGCCTCAATCCGGGACTTTAACCCACGAGGGTAACACGTACTCCCGCCATCTCTCCACTCCCAGTGCGCGGTTGTACGTTTCCGATTTGACACCCCCAAGATTAGGCTTACCGGAGTATGTGTCCAAAACTAGTTTCGACTGTCCTGGGGCGACGCCCAGACAGACGTGCCATTGGCCAAAAGACCTCAGGCGCAGATTGCGTTCCATAGTCTCGGTTACACGTGCCTACACGCGGTCCTTAATCGACAAGCCAGAAATACTACAATCGAGACTCCATTCTCAATGCAAATTACCCGACCGGGTCTCAAATTAAACACCATAACCCAAGATGGTTTCATCATATAACATCCTTGTTCATCAAATGCCACTTCGGGCTGTCATAAGGGACTTGTCACATTTTGACTCAAAAGTCTAACTAATATAGCAAGGCTAGGCGTTCTAGCATTTTACCAAAACGGCTATCAAGGTAGGTATCGAAATAATCAAGGATGGATAATGCATCAATTAGGTTGTCACTCAACTCCTATCACCTAATGCAAAGCATAAAGCAAAGGTGATATAAAGCTTTGTAAAACACAAGGAAATGTTTAAATGAGCCGGGCTTGCCTTGATTGACGAAATATCGACTCGGACGGTGGATCACAATACTGAACTCGGGTCAACCCGGATGGCCTTCTTCGGCTTGATCAACAACTTCTCGATCACCCTCGTTCACTATCACGAAATAATAATACATGCTTAACATGATGCCATGCATATAAACATGATGCACGAGAGTGCATGAAACGATAAACATTTGAGTACAACTTTCCTTCACGATAAAGTTGCAATCCAACAAAACCAACTTGTTTAACTACTCTACGAGATATCATCACCATTGCCTAAGGAGTTCTCAAGGACCATCTGACAGTGGTGTGGTGTAGGGTTCACAAAACAACCCAAAAATTCACCCAAAACCCTAAGTTATAAAGCGTTAAACAAGTTGTTTAATACATAAAATAATAGGACATAAAATAATAAATATTTTAACTTTTTCTAAACAAGCTCAAAATTTTTGTACAAGTAGATCATGTCATAAAAACAGTACCAAAATAATTTTCATGATTTTTGGATAAATAAAATAATTATTAAAAATCAAGGAAGATACATTTTTCAATTAAATTTTGTATTTTTAAATCATGCCAAAAGTATTCAAAATTCAAGTTTCATATTTTTCCTGGATAGACATACCCATGGGAAGGCTACACAAAAATTTTCAGAATTTTTGAGCTAGTATTTGAATTTATACAAAATTTAGAAAATCAAACACTATTCAAATAAAAGGAATTGAATAAAACATTTTATAAATGAAAAATGGGTTACGGGCTGAATTTGGCCTGTTATTCGCATGCCGCGACCCGATCGCTGTTCACGGCCCATAGTGAATAGTAATGGACCGCCCTAGTGGAACAATGGCGATCGCGCCCGGTGAAACGATATTGGGCGGCCCGGCGGCTACGATTACTTGGCACGGCCTTTCCGCGTGCCAATGGACGCAGCGCTCACGCCGGCGTCAGCGGCGCTCACCGCGGGCCAGCGCGGCCGCGCTCCGGCGCGGAGATGGGCGAAAATGAAAACGGGAGAAGGACGACGGCCGGGGGCTCACCGCGGTGATGGGACGGGGCTTGGTTGCGGCGGGGCTAGGCCGGAGGTGGGTCGTCGGCGAAGCGTGGCGGCGGGCGAGGGCGACGTCGTTGTGACGAAGCTGATCCACGGCTGGGCAAAGCGCGAGTCGATCCGCGACTACATCATCGAAAGGAAGGAAACGCGAGAAGAGCAAGTAAAGCTCACCGGGCGGCCGGCGGCAGGCGAGTCGGCGGCGCTCCGGCGGCAGCGAGGAAGAAGGGCTCGCGGCGGCGGTCCGTGCGAAAGGGGTTGCGGCCGGGTTCGGAGGGAGGTGAGGAAGTGCGGCGGGCTGGGGTAGATGGTTTAGCAGAAAAGCTACGGCGAAGCGGCGTCGCGGCGGCGGCGGAGGAGGCGGTTCCGGCGGCGGAAATGAAGAAAAGGGCACCACGTCGCGGTGGTGGCCTATTTATAGGGAGAGGGGTCGGACGGTGGACAGCGGCGTCGCGAAGGTCTCAGTGGTCGGCTTCAGCGGCGGTTCGCCAGGTGGATCGGCCTTGGCTTGCGCCGGCGGTGGCAAGGAGGGGTTGGCGGGGTTCTTTGTTGATCCCAAACCCTAACTTCAAATTTTCCAAATTACTCCCAAATTTTGAACTGAACTCAAAAAATTTCCAAAAAGCAACTTGTCTTAATTTTTCAAGATCTACAATTTTCACAATTGGAAGATTTTTTCAAATTCGGTCTCTAAATATGACTTTTTGAAATGGGGTCAAACTTTTTTGAAATTTGAATTCAAAATTACTTTTAAAATCATGTAACAACTTGAAAAACTTTGTACATGACTTTTGTTCCTCTCAACAAGATCTACAAACTAGCTTTTGAAAGTTTTCTCAAATTTTGCTTAAATTTTGAAATATAGAAAAGAGGGCAATTAGGGTTTTGATAAAATTCAAAATTGCTTCAAAATTTTGAACTAAACTTTGAAAACTTAAAATACCAACTTTGTTCAACTTTGAAAAATCTACCTTTTGCTTTAATAACCATACCCAAATTCTTTATAGATTTTGAAATAAATAAAAGGGGACAAACTAAGGTTTAAAAGGCTAGGGTTTCCGACGGGGGATAGTTTCCTAATCTGATTCCTCTCGCGTCTTTTTGACCGACAATGCATCCAAACATAAAATAAACTTATTTTAGTTCAATGCAACACGTGGGTGAGCTAAACATTCATGCTTTGCAATGATCATGATGACATGTCGTTTTTAGTGAGAGTAACACCGGGGTGTTACTGACCTCTTGCTCGGTACTTTCAACCCAGGCCTTAGCGAGGGCTATGAGCTCATTCAATCTTGAAAAGTCACTGTCATCATTCATGTTTTGGGTCTCCTTGTTGTTCAACTCGACCTCCGCCGGCGATGCGTTTGTCAATTTCTTCGCCCTTCTTTTGTGCTTCCTCCACCACACCACGAATGTGTGCCGCTCCTCAGATTAGTCCCACAACGAAACCACACGGTCCTCTAATCTCTGGAACAAAAACATTCAAATATGATTCCACATAATTTAAAAATGAGAGAGCATATCATTAGGATTGTGCTATTTCAACACTTACTCAAACGTAGACCATCCTCAAGGTCTTTGATGGCCTTGTACTCTTGTTCCACCTCCTTCCTTTTCGGACAATGCATCTTCTTCTTCCTTCTTTTTTTTCTTTCTTCTTTCATGGTCCAAATTCTCTCGGCTTTTCACACCCATCTCGCAGGCAACCCTATTTTGCTCACGTCTGCGGCGTGACAAGGTATGAGTCAACAAAAGTCGACTACCCCAACGCATCTTCCGGTCCATGGCTTTATGAGCCGAGATCTGCCTTGCTTCACCTTTTCCTCTCCTCGTAACTCTCCCACTTGCATTTCCCTGCTCTGTTAAAGATAAGAAATCAACAAGTGTTAGCGAAAATATTGTGTGATGTCATTGTCGGATGCGGGGGTAAGCGACCAACCTCAACATAGTCGTCCATATGCCCGCACCGAAGCCTATGCCAAGCTCGAAGGAACAAGACCGTAGTTCGCTTTTAACACCACATTTGCATAACACAGTTCGTACTCCTAGGCTTTATTACCCTCTTCCTCGTCGTTTTTCGGATCGGGCCAAAGAGACTTGGGACCCCATAGGTGCTCTCTCGAAATGACACTTCGCAATCCGGGATTCCAGTCGCTCTTGTTCCCACACGAAAATTCATCCCATTTGTCTACCACAGAATAATCTCCGCAATGGCATCGTGGCGGCGATTCTAGTCGTCGATTTGTCCAATACTCCTTGTCGAAATCACTCATTGGTGGAGGGTTAGGGGAAGGTGGAAGCCATCGCTTGAAGCGCTCATGTGCAATTTGGTAGTTGTACTCGTTTTTGAACATGAGGTACCTTGGGTCAAACTTATCAGGCCCGTCAATCCACTGGAAAAAGAAGCACCTTTCAATGTCCTCCTACAAAACATAATTTCATCAAACTTGGTACTTAGCCGATAGTAACAAAAGAAAACCGACAATATCCCCGACAAATACTTACAAGCATATGAGCCGCACTCGTAGAAGCAACGTCGCGGCCTCTCTCTGATGCCCGGATCGGAAACAACGGCCTGCAAACCACAATCACAGGTAGGGACTGGGAGTTCCGGAGGGACGTCGGCATCCTTGCAAGACCTATCGGGGTATAATTCGGGAGGACGACCTTTTCGGCTCCACTTCAATTTCCGATAGTCATACTCCATGCTAGTAACAAAGATTGGTGACAATTTAGCAAAGTAACCATACACCCCAAACAATAAATAAATTAATTAATCATATGGTGCACCGCTAAAAATCACTAACCCTAACTTGTAAATCCAAATGGAACTAAACAAATATGAAACTAAACCTTGAATCCACAAGGAACTAATCTAATTCTCCTAAATATAAATCCCCATAGCTCAACCAAAAACATTCTTCAACCAAACCCTAGCCACCAACCCACCATCCTCAATCCACCGTGAAAATGAAGGAAGAGAGGAGCAATACCTTCACCGGAGCAAAGGATGGAGGAGGATTCGAAGGGGAAGCCGGGAGGCCAAATCGGGCGGGCGGCGTGCCGCCCTCCCTTCGCCTTCTTGCGTTGGGCGGCCGGGGCAGAGAGTGAGGGAGGTTGGGAGGGAGGAAGCCGGCCGCGGCCTGCTATTCGCCCTTGACGCGCCTTTCCCAACGGCGCCTGAAGCCCGGCCTTGAGGCGCCTTTGCATGTGGCGCCTCAAGGCCGCCCACGCCGGGCGGTCTTGAGGCGCCGTGGACGCCTTGCCAAAGGCGCCCAAATGTGCTATTCTTGGAAAAAGAAATCAACCCGTGTTAATCTTGTAATTAGTTTAAAAAAAACGCCAAATTAGCAAAAGATTCCACGGGGGGAGGCCGCACGGCACGCACGACACGACACACACCGCGGCTGGCTCGCTGGCCCGGCCACGAGGGCCACAGAGGACGCACACCGCGAATCTTTCTTCCGCGTCCCAAGTCGCCAAGGCGCCTCTCTGCGGCACACACAAAGATCGGGCAGCCGGTCCGCTTAGGGGTCCCACACCCAAAGATCGGCAGACGGAAACGGGTCCTTCGTCGTACTTCGCCGGTCGCGTGGGGTTTTTTTCTAGGCGATTCTGCGCGATGCGGCCGTTGCCGCTATGTTTACCCGCTGTCGTGTTGCTAGGGATGAAAATAGATCCGAGCGTATAATGGTCTCCCATATCCTAATTTTTTTTTTTCCGGATCGGATTTGGAGTGGATCGATATTATACGGATTCAAATGTGAATATAGATTTTTTAGAATTTGTACGGTTCGGCCGGTGTTAGAGT
Organism: Hyparrhenia diplandra; assembly: GCA_015847255.1. NCBI lineage: Eukaryota > Viridiplantae > Streptophyta > Magnoliopsida > Poales > Poaceae > Hyparrhenia > Hyparrhenia diplandra. Next base: position 300,974 of record JADLZK010008805.1, on the reverse strand, counting down.
GGAAGCGCATTTTTTTCAAGTCGGATATTATATGTTGTTTTTTATGATGACAAACAATTCAATAGCCAAAGTCCTAAAGCCGCAACACAACTCAAAATAATCAACATCAATCGACCACATCAATTTAGGAGCTCACAAAATTAATACAAGTTCTCAATTTAGATTTCAAGATAAAATATGAATGTAAGAGAAATAAATATTCTTAATTAAGGAAAATACAACGTGTAATTTCGCCCATCTACTAGTCCTCCACTTTGGTAGATGAAAATTCTTATTCTTGCCTTGTCTATAATTTCAATATACACTTTCATCCTTAGGACTAGCACTAGTACCGAAACAGCTTATCGCTGGCGGGCATTTTAGAGTTTTGGTGGCGGGCGAGCACGCCTCGCCGCTGACCAAAGGTCACGGAAAAGGTGAGAACACCGTGGCGGGCACGCGTGCCCGCCACGGTTAATCAAAAAAAAAAAAAAACCAAGACAGGCCCGCCGAGCCCATCACAGCCCGCCGAGCCCATCTAGGGTTGCATCGCCGCGCCGCGCGCCGCCACGGAACCAGCGCTCCGCCGAGGTCGCCGCGCCCGCCGCCGTCGGGAGGAGGAGATGGACGCCGGAGGGGCTAGCCGCCACACGGATCCGCCGCGAATCGGAGGCGCCGCCGGCCGGATACGCCGCGGATCGAGGCCGTTCTCCGCCGGATCCGCCATGGAACGGGTCGCCGCCCGCCCGCCGGATCCGCGTGGATCGAGGTCGCCGTCGGCGCCGCGGGCCGCCACGCGCCATCAAGCTCGCCATGACCACCACCTCGGTGGATCCGCCGCCGGCCGCCGCCATCGAGCCCGCCATGAGCTCCACCATCTTTGGATCCGCCCCGGCCGCCGGATCCGTGGGATTTACGAGGGCGCCGCCGCTGATCCGTGCACGTGGATGTCGCTGCCGCCGATCCGTGGAGGACTAGGGCGCGCCCGCGCGGATCCGAAGAGCGGGGACCGCCGACGCCGCGGACGCCGCGCCGCCGGTTAGGAGTCGCGCGGGCGCCGCCTCCGGGCTTAGCCGAAGTCGCTGCAGTGCCGCCTCCCCCGCTTGTCGTGGAACGCCGGGCGCCGCATGTCGCTGGGGGGGGGCACGGATCCGTCGAATCCGCCCGCCGCCGGCCGCCGAGGAGGACGGGGTCGCGAGGAGGAAGGGGTCGCCGTCGGGTGGTTCGCGCGAGAGGGGCGGGTCGCGAGATGGGGAGAGGGATGGGAGAGGCAAAGTGAGATGGGGAGAGAGTGAATGGTCCGCTCAAAACCCTAAGTCCCCCTGTTATATAAGGCCCGGATAGGGGAGGTCGGGCTTTGGGCTTGGCGATGGGCCTGGGGGATTCTACGCTATGGGCGTTTCTAACAGCCCGTCACGCAAAATAGAGCTATTTTCCGTGACGGGCTACTTATAAATGCCCGCCACGCAAAAAAAAAATTTCCCGTGACGGGCAAAAAGGCCCGCCACGTAAAAAAAAAAGATGGACATGGCGGAGTATTTTCCGTGACGGGCAAAAAAGTGCTCACATTTTAAAGGATTTTTGCAAGTCGCCGCAAAATCATTTCAGCATCGGTGTAGAGGCTGCACGGAAGAAGGCACATGTCATGCTAGTACTGTGCGAAAATTTTTGGGTAATTTAAAAACTAACTTTAGAAATAGTTTGTAGACAAATTTTTAAAACTAAAACTAATCTATCCATAGCACATGTGGGGTAGTGTAGCACTTCTACTCCGTACGGCGCACGGCGTGGCGTCCGGCTGCCTCGCCATTTGTCCGACCGAACGGGCCAATGCATGCATGCCCAATGCCTCGTGCATCGTGCATGGCATTGATCTGGGCCCCCGGCCCGGGCCCCGCGTCGCTGGCATGGTGCATGGTGGTGCATGGAGGCGTCCTGCCATGGGGCCATGGTGGTGCCAGCCGATTTGACCGAACGGGCAGGCCAGTAGTGCGCCTGCACGCATGCGGGCGCGGGAAACGCGGTAAACGCTTTTCACGATAAGAAAAGCTAATTTTCTTTCTGCCAACGCATTTCACTATTTATGGTAAACCTAAAAAGGCGCAGGGGAATTACACTTTCCAACCACCGACCTGCGTGCACAGCGCGGTGGCGCGGCGTGGCGTGGCGTGGCCCTGCTGCCGGTGCGCCTGCCTGCCGTGCTCGACCACGCCGACGTTCGGAACGAGCCAGCGACAGGGCCATTAAATTTTGGCAGCGGCAGCGTGCGGACGCATGCAACAGCCTCGGGTGCAACGACGAGGCTTGCAGGCTGCAGGGCCCGCTCGTGGTGGCGTCGCGTCGCGTCGCCCTGACTGGTGCATATCCCGCCCAACACGAATTCACACGGCAAGCCCGTCCTGACTCGCGCTCACGGGCCCTGACGCCGCTGTAGCCCTCTCGCCTCCTCTTAGTCCTCTCTCGCGGCAAAGCCGAGACCGACGGTGGCATTGGCATACGACGACGACCCTCTCCCAGATCCTTTCGGTGGCTGCCTCTCTACCATTTCAGCTCGTCGACCAGAATACACGTACTACTTATTATTAGTCTTCTACTGCATCTATACATCTCAAATAATGGGTGTGTCTACGTAGTAGTTACTGAAAAGTGCACTAGACATCTCAAATAATGGGTGCCTAGTTACTAAAAAAAAAAAAGTGATCGCAGAAAAATGCTAATAAATTTTTTATATTTAGATTGGCAAGCTTATCGTCGGTTTCTCTGCGTCTGAAAGAAACCAGATCGATGCGCAACGCGCGCGGGCACCTGTATCCACAACCACAAAACCAATCCACCAAATCCTAGGTGCCCGAACACTCCACTCTCATCCATTTCCATTAAAAAGATTAACGGAAATGTAGAGTTCAGGTGGTAGGCATTACATGCAGCAATCATTAGCCATAAAAAGATTAACCGAAATATATATAGAGTGGTAACCATTACAGGCAGCAAGCTCTCTTTTCAAAATTACAGGCAGCAAGCAGCCAGCCCTGAAGCAAACCACCCAGATGAAACAAAAGCCAACCAAACATATTTGTTTGGACCATATCACTGTGGTTGGCTTTTTGTTTGGCTTTTGCTTGACAAGGTGGTGGCGGCGTTTATCTCGGTGGTGAGAAGGGTTGGGGAAGAACAGAAATGAACCAGGGTTTCACAGGGGCGGCCGGCGTCGGGTAGTTTTGTTGCTACGAAAACCGCGCTCGTCCGTCCGATCGATCAACCCTATGATCAACGGCCAGGGGCGCTCGTCCTCCTTAGCTGGGCCTGCGGGCAAAGAGGCCCATGCGGGCGCGAGCGCGGTGCTTCCGCGGGCCGAAAGGCCGACTGGGCCGATTGGTTCGCCCTCGGTCCAGCAATGCACAGTTCGATTTTTCATTTTTTATTTTCCAGAAACTGGTATATAATGAATATTTCATGAATTTTGAATTCATAGTTGATGCAAATTTCATTACAAATTTTGTCCAACTATAATTTTGTGATGAGAAAAGTATAGTAAAGTTTCTGGAAAATAGAATTATGAAAGTATTAATGTTTCCGCTGCGTATGATAAAGTTGTTTATTTCTTTTAGAGTTAAATGCACTGTAGCACCTTAAACTTGTCATGGTGTGCCATCTGGGTCCATCATCTTGCAAAACACACATCTGGCACCTTAAACTTGTCATGGTGTGCCATCTGGGCCCATCATCTTGCAAAAACGCACATCTGGCACCTTAATTATGGTTTTTGGTTCATAACCACCCCATCTAGCCAAATCACCATAAATCCAGTGATGTGGATCGCCTCTGCCGGACCAATGGGTCACCCGACATGCACATGAGGCGCCGCGTTGGCACTTCATTGGCAAATAAGCAAAAGCACCCCTCCCCCATCCTCTGGTGTCACCATTGCATCCTCTCTCTCGCTCGTCTCTATACCCACTTGTAAGCTTTCTCATTTAGTACCCTAAGTTCTCTTTTTAATGGTGTGCACAGTTCTCTTTGTACGTCAGAAGATATACATGAGAACCAGAATCCGCTTCGCCTATTCTGTTTCATGGTGTAAATGCACGAAAAGTTGAGGTTGAGTGAAAATGCACGAAACTACAACAAAAATGTAAATCAGAAAAAAAAAGTGAAATAGGAAACTCCCGAAACTCACAGCCCTAAAATAAAAAAAAAAGGGAGCCCATCATTCCTGTCAAACCCACCAAGTCCAAAAAGAAATGGAGGTCGCAATCCCCACTGAGCCCAAATAGTGCGAGTCTACTAACCGTGTGTTTTTGGATGAGGGTTGGGTGAGATGGGTTGGGTCCAACCCAGTTTTTGGGGTTGGGTTGAACCCATCTCATGTTTGTTTAACGAGGGGTTGGGTTGAACATATCTCTTGTTTGGTCGCAGGGTTGGAGGGATGAAATGGATGGCAGTTTCACACCGTCAACCCAAGCATTTTTCATTAGGAACCCTGAACTTTAACGAAATTTAACAATCCCAGCTTTGAAATTCCTTCTCTCGGCATTATTGCATCGGGAACCCCGAAGAGAAATAAAATTATGCAAATGCCCTTCTTCTTCTTCTTCTTCTTCACGGACACATCCGCCGAGGTGCGCTCCGCCCTGAGCCGCCCGGCTTCACGCCCCCCCGCCCCGCCCCCGCCAGGCACCCGCCCCGCCGGCCCCGCCCCGTGGCGCGCGCCGCGCCGCCGCCGAATCCTTGCGAGGGCCGCCATGGCGAGCTCCACCGCGCCGAGATAAGCTGCGCGAGATCTGCTCGCCTCGGTGCCGCGGGCGGCTCTGCCGCCGCCGGCCGCTAGCGAAGCCGCCGCCAACGCCCCGGCGCTGCGCTCCCGCGAAGCGCGAGTTGTGGACGCCGAGGTCGGGCAGCCGCCGCACGCTTAACGGACGGAGACGGAGGACGCCGAGCGCTGACGAACCTACCGGGTTCGCTCGGTCCCGCCACTTTTCGGGATGGAGCGAACCCGCATCCAGGCGGAATATTCGCCTCCCGAGCCGACCCAACCCTCCGCTCTTCCATGCAAACAACCGCGAGGACGGGTCCGCTCCAACCCGGCTCAACCCGCTCCAACCAAACACACGGTAAGAGAGCAAGGCCGATCTCATATAACCGCCAGTTGGGCACGCCCTTAAAAGGAAAAAAAAAAAAAAAGATTGCCAGGCCATATTTCCTATCAGAGGAGATTTGATTACGAGAGAAAAAAAAAAAGCCGAGGGATTTCGCAGCATTTATATCCTTCCTTCAATTCAAATTGTTGCAGATATCGACCGAGTTAAAGCAACTGGTTCAGGTTCTTCTTGTTTGCAGTTACCATCAGGTGTTGTCGTGTTGAAGCTCCACAGAATGACGTGAATTAGGCCGGTTTTCATTGGGCAAGAAAACGACGAGGAATGTGCGGCCACGGTGCATGGTGCATGCAGTACCCCGTCCGGCCCCTGAACAAGGTGGAGAAGCTAGTGAGGTGAATGCTTGCAATTTCTAATGGACAAACTGAACCCAATTATGTCCCATAACATATAACAGTTTTAAACATTTTATGTACAATAACTTAGATAAACAATTGCAAGCACATCATAATTCATAAGATGAAGTAAAAAAAATACAATTTTTACGACTAACCAGTACGGCTTGAACTAGAAAATGAACTAGAAAAATATGTGCGCAACGTTCTTTTGGTCATTTTGAATAATCTGCAATTTATCCTTTATCAATTAATTATTAATTATGTGTAAAAATCAAATCTAAAAACAGAAAAAAAACGGGAGATATATACACCTTCTAATGCTCCATCACGCAAAGGGAAGTGGAGGGGAAAGAAAGTTCCACGGGCCATTTATCTATCACTTACATGTTAGGCAACGTATCATGTGCAACTAAAACTTTGTTTGCAACCCTATACAACCAAATGATTAAGGCCACAAGATCTGTATCCAACGTCTGCGGTGTTTTTCACTTAAACCCTCCACCCGTCTTTAACCTCCAACACCAGCCATCCTTTCCTACCTCCATTGCCACAAATTTTTTGAAGGGATCTGATGGGCCCTCCACAATCGCGCCCACGGTAGGGGGGGGAGAGGGCTCAAGCCCCTAGTCTCGGTGGCGGATCCACCGCTGCAGCCACCACAGTAGGGGTGGATTTGCCACCGCGGTAGGGGTGGATCTGCCACCGCGGCAATCACCTCCACATGACGCCCCGGGATGCGGTGCTTGACGTGGCTGGTGATGATTGCCGCTGGGAAACGCCGCCAATGCGAAGAAGAATGTGAGGCGCACCACAAGCAGGTAGTGGTTGTAAAGCTTGTCGACGCTGGAACTCGTCAAGTTCGGGGATCTCTGAGGCGCCATGATGAGCGCCAAGCCTAGGATGAATGCATGGATGTAGTTGGGGTCGTAGAGTGCCTCCACGGCCCTCTTGAAGGCGCTTGCCATCCCTGCATGTCTCTACGTATTGGAATTTTCACATCTTCGCAACGGTTTCATTTTGATCTCATCACATCAGGGCTACCGCACGCAGAGCCAACACACAATGGTGGGAGGGGATCGAGTGCTTATGAACACCGGCCGCTTTGCTTGCACCATACCAAACAAAAGTTGACATTTTGTCACAGCCTTACTTCTCTCTTTTTTTTTTTTTTTTGGTTGATTGAAACTTTGGAATTTTATAGTAAACCACAAAAAAATCATAAAATGAAAAATCTAATATAGTTACACTTCACATGTATAGATTTATGCTATTATGTAATTAATTAGAATAATTCATAGCTTCAGTTTATATGGTCCAATTGTGGTGAAATTTTTATGATGTGCTAACTATTGTGCGCATGAACTGTAGTAAAAACTTCATATATACTCATTGGCTCATGTATAACTTATTTAAAAAATTATTTAGGTTTATGCTTGTTAAATCTAAATAAATCTATAAGACTATAACTAAGTTATACACGATCCAATGAGTATGAAATTTTACTAACATTCAAGCATACAATAATTAGCGCGCCGTAAAAAATTTCATCACAACTAGACCATAGAAATTGCAGTTATGAATTATTCCCGTTAAATATAGAAAAGCATGGATATAAAGCTACAACAAGATCTTTGTACTAAATCATACCATATTATGTTCAATGTGTAGATATACTAATGTGGAGTCCAATAAAATTGGATTTCGTTTTATGATTTTTTTTTGTGACTTACTAAGATTTTCAAAGTTTCAACCAAAATAAAAAAAAAAAGAAAGACAAAATCACCTTTAAAACCACTTATAACCGGAGCAGGGAGGTATGATGAACAGTTTTAAAGTTAAGAGAAGCGTTTTCTCCGGTTTTAGAGTTCTAGGAGCAAAACAAACTTTGAGAAAGTTGAAGTATTCAAAATACGCCTGCCGACTTACAATCGGACTGAGCTCACAAAATACATCTCGTAACACCGTACCACTATCGGGCCGAAGCCTTTCTGTTCTTGAGAGGGAGTGAGTGCAGGCAGAGTTGGGCCGAGCGGCAATCCCCACAGAGCCCAAATAGTGCGTGTCTACACTGCTTGTCAAAAATAAAAAACAGATAGTGCGTGTCCACTAAGACCGAGCCCATATAACCGTCTAGGTCGGCTCTTCCTTAAAAAGAAAACTTGGCCAGGCCATATTTGCAGCATTTATATCCTCCATTCCTTCCTTCAAATGGCTTTAGAAACTTGTTCGGGTCCTTCTTGTTGCAGTTAGCATCAGGTGCTCATCGATGGTCGGCAGAATGATGTGGATTAGGCCGGTTTTAGAGCCATGGTGCATGCATGGTTTTACTAGAGTTCTTACTGATGAGATCACCTATAATTAATACGGTTGCACACCTTGACCTTGCCAGAGCCTGATCGACTTTGCATCCGTACAGTCGTGCTATCATGATCATGATGAGATCGACTGTGGTCGCAGGTCATACTAGGATGGCAGTAGTAGCCTCGTACTAGTCGTAGGCGGGTCATCGATGATGATCAGCCAGAGCGATGGTCAATGCACTTCTCCAGTCACCGCTCTGGTAGCACGAGAGCTGACAGCGGCGCCCATCTTGGACTGCTGCTGGTGGAGCCGTTCAACCCACCCACGTCGTGGAGCCACCACAGATCGGCCTCATCGAGTAATCTGCGTGACCTGGCTGATAAAAAAAAAAGAAAAATCTTTTTTGCAGTTGTACGTCTTTGCAATATATACATGCATACAATGATACAAAATGGAAAACACACTTTTTCTTACAACACAGTCTCGCGCCACACCGCATGTGCAGTGTACGTCTCAGGAATATCAAAAGAAAACGGAAAAATGGCAAGCAATCTAGCCGTTCAGTAATGTGCAGCCTTGGTGGATGCAGTACCCGTCGTTCCCTTGAACAATATATATATTGATTGATAGCTCCAACGGAAGGAGAAGTTTAGGTGAACCCAAGTAGTAATTGTAATGGGCAAAGTGAACGCGAAGGTGGTGCCATTGGGAGATCTTTATGTAGTATGACGTTTCTTCTCTCATCCAAGCTTTTACTGTGCCAGTGGACCGGTGCACCAATACATAGCCTCCTGCTCGGCTACGGCTAGTGCAGCTGGCAGGCGTCAAGCTGCAGCCTGCGCACCCTGTGGCGAGGCCCAGGCGCAGGCGGCCGCCGTACGTCAGTCGCACTGTGACAGGGCGAACTGCAGAGTTCAGGCCGTGGCAGGAGAGAGTTGGAGGTTGGATAACTGAAGAGCGAGAGAAGCAAGCAGAATGGCAAATCGGGAGACGTGTCGCGTGAGCTTCCATCCTCCCTTCTGTTTGCGGTAAGGCCGGCAATACTTGAGTGTCGAGTGTCAAGGCTGCACATGCCTCGCTTTCTTTTAATCTTTCTCCACTCCATTCTTAACCCTCTTGCCGTTTTCGAAAATACAGAGGGTCACTTTGAGGCACAAAATTGTAGTTTTTCTGTCTTTCTTGTGCTTGTAGTTGTTCTTTTAGGATTGCCATGACATTTAATTTATCACTACACAAGACAAGGGAGTGGACCTTCGGTCGTCACGACTGCACTGCGGGATAGGTGGTGGGGCCGCTTGAAACACAAGCACTCCGTACGTGGCTGGTCGTGTTTGGGCGAGCGACTGTACCGGCACGGTGTCGGGTTGCCGCCACTTGCCGGCCGGGTTGGGTCGTCGTTTCGGTTCGTGACGCAAGTTTGGAAGGATCCGGCCAGTTGTGCACCGTGGGACGGATTCGCCCGCGCCGCGTGGCCCCGTCTCGTTTCGTAGGATCCACTCTGGTAGGAGCACACGTGCACTAGAATTTTTTTTTTTCACATCTCAATCTCTTTATCTACGATTTTGATTTTGATTTGCAAGAAATGTAATTTGGGGAACAAATCGATCGCCAACGCGTCGGCCTCTAGCACAGACAGAGAGCAGATTGAGATTGTAGTAGCTAACAAAGATCGATGGAGTGAGAATCGCGACAAAGTCTCAGGGTACAAATGCTCACGATCATGGAGTGTGATCGTGGCTAGCTGCTGGCTACGTGTAGTAGTACCATCATCGCAACTGCAGGTCTGCAGCTGCAGCCGGAGCAGCTGACCAGCAGCCGTGATGATGGTAGCGTATCCGTTGCTTTGATGTCGGTATCCCGATCGATCGGCAAGCGGCAGGCAGGGATATTCCAAAAGCTGCCCCTGCATGACCCTGACCTCTGAGGTGCAGAGGTATGCCTTGAAGCGGCGCTGGACGGACATAATGATCTTGTGAGCTGCTTGCTTGCTCCCATGCCTTCACCTCCACGGTTTCTGCTAAGAAAAATGTGTACTACTACCATGTTGCATAACACCACCACGTTCCTCGACCGTACCGTATATATATCTACCATACCAACTAGATAGATAGATAAATAAAAGTGTGCCACACAACGCTAGCTTTACTCGATCGATCTGCGTGTTCCCCAATCAAATCCTAATCCTATATCGTCACCAACCCATTTCAAAAAAAACTTAAACTGACTTCAAATCGCAATGAAAAAAATATATACATATAAAGAGAACACATAGTGCAACCAAACTCTAATGTCAAGAGAACACATAGTGCAACCAAACTGTGTTGATGTGGACTGACTCTTGGTCGCCAGAAGGTCGGCTGTGTGCATATGCCCCGGACCTGTTTCGGGCGCTAACACGTTCGGGAAGAAGCGGACAGTCAGCGACGCTCGCACCGAACGCCTGGGTCCACGACATTGTGGCGCACCGACGGTGCAAGTGCTTTGCCAATACCGCGCGTGTCCGGCGTTTGGTCCGTGAGGTCGCGGCTTGATCCGACGCAGCGGATAGATTCATCTGAAATGGTCGGCCAACGGGTTTACTCAGCTTCCTCGCCTATCGGGCATTCTTCATAGGTGCGGCTTCGCGTGCCGGTGCCAAGGAACTTTGGCGAACCAAGGCGCCGTCCAGGGGTGCGCTTCTTCTTTTGGCTGCTGCATCGTAGGTTATGGACGAGTGATCGAAGGCACGGGCATGGCTTGCAAGATGACGATGCATGCGCCTTGTGTGGCCAGAAGCGGAGACTTGCGAGCACTTGTTCCTAGGATCGCGTTGTCACCCGGCAATTGTGGTATGTGCTCCCGTCTCCAACGGGCCTCCGGACTTTGATTCCATCGGCAATGCCGACGTAGCGGAGTGGTGGTTGCGGCAGCGGCGTCGAATCGACAAGGAAGGCGGGGAAGGTGTTCGACGCGTTTATCCTCTTGGTTTGTTGGATTGTTTGGAAGGAGCGAAACGCCGGGTGTTCAGAAACAAGTCTGCTTCGATTATCTCCATGGCTGCTACGTTGGCGTCGGAGGCGCGGGATTGGGTTTTGGCGGGTTCCGTGGATTGGCACCGGCGTTGGTGATCCGTCGCATCAAGGGTTCGGTTTGTAATAATTTCAACGTTGTGCTGGTTTTGGTTTTGGCTTTCCTAGGGTTCCTTAGTTCCTCTAGCTAGTCTTAGCGCTTTTCGTTCTTCCTTTGTTGTGTTCTTCGCTCTAGCTTGCCGATGTCTTCTCGACATCGTTTGTAACCGTTTCTTTGGGGTTTTCCCTTCCTCTTAATGAAAAGCGGGTGAACGGCCGGTCGAGAAAAAAAAAGATAGGCAAAGGAACTAAAAATTGTGTGCGTACCCCAATCAACCCCCGCGTCGCTCCTCCTCCTCGGGGCGACTTCGGGTGGACCTCAATCCTAGCATCACCATCCCATGATCCACCTCCATCCCACCTCTCCGGAAGTTCGGCCGAACACGAGGAAGGCGGCGGCGGTCTCCTTCCCCCGCGCTCAAAGTTTGGCTGGCGAGGAGGCCCGATCGAACAGGTGGCGGGCGGGCCGCGGCGCCTCCGGGCCGGACGGTACTTCCGCCTCCCACCGGGCCGGGGCGGCTTTGGAGCGCCAGATCCGGTGGCTCCGCCTCCTATTTGGTCCATCCTTGCTGGGATTGCGGCGGTGGGGGCTCATGGTAGTGGTGGTGGCGGCGGCGGCGAGGCAACACTTCAAGGGGTTGCAAGGAGGCGGCGGCTTCAGGTACACTGGGCGGGCTGGAAGGCGGTTGCGCATTCTGGCTCCCTCTTGGCCGGGGCCGGGGCACAGTGCGCCACGCCCTCGGCGTGGGTGTGCCGGTGGGTTGTTTGCTACTGCACTGGTTTGGCTATTTGACGGCGACGTCGTGAGGGCGTGGTCGGCCTTGGTTGGTTGGGTGTGCTCCGGCGGCGTCAAGGCGGTGGTTGTCGGCAGCCTAGTATTGGCCCTCCCGTGGTGCCATGGTGGTGCGGCCGGAGGTGCCTGGTTGAGTGGGTGGCCGTCGGTCCTGGCCCTCATGGCGGGGGTCGGGGTTCCTTTGCTGGTTCCAGCGTGTGACAGCTTGTTTCGGGGCTGTTGGGGGCTCTGCGCGGTGGGTGATGTTGGGACTGCCTGCCGGGGGAGGGGACGATGGTGGGCTAGACGATCTGGGGCTTTGTCTGATGGCAGCCTTTTTCTTCTCGCAACTTGCCTTTCACTTGCGTAGGCTAGTTCCTCTTGTCAGCTGTCTTCGTGGGTCTCCAGCGGTAGCGATTTGTTTAAGAAGCATGAGGTTGGAGTGAAATCTTGGACGACCACGTTTGTGGACGCCGCACCCTCCCTAGAGGCGTCGGCTTGGCGGACCTTGTAATAAAACATTGTTTTTCCTTTAATGCAAAACGTGTCAATCACGCTTTTGAAAAAAAAATTCTTGTAAAATTTGTAACTCTCCTAGTGCTACTTCTCCTTAATGCAAAGATACCTAATTTTTTGGTGTATTCAAGGAAAAAAAAAAGAATTTCTTCACTGTTCTGGGCCAATGTGTAGCTTCCACGACGCGTGACATCTTGATCGGCCTCATATATCGTCATATGGATTGGGCATTGAGTGTACGCTACCTCAATACTATAATAGACATCGATCATGCTGATGGGAGTGATGGCCATATATCGTACCGATCCGATGCATTGCCAAGAAAGGTGCAGTGTTTTGCATTGACAATTGTTGATGGCCATACCATGCCGCGTCCTGTTTTCAAATCTTTGCCCGTATTGTGACTTGTGAGACGACGATCGAGAGGCTACAGGCCAGAGCCACATCGGGTAACCATCATTACTCTATACACAGACTACAAAGAGAGTTGGAGAGGAGCGGACTTCATGATGAGTTGCAACGCCTTCACTGAGCCCACTGACCAGCCACAGACGTACGTATATGCTGTCATTTCAAATTGATGAAATAGGACATGAAAGTTTTAAAACATCCAGATATTTTGTGTAATAATCTAATTGTTAACTGAAGTGTATATCAATACATAGTACAATAATATCATTTTTAGCCTGTACAATATATACATGCACCTTAAAATTCTGCATTAGCTTGTTACCGTTACCACTGAGGCACTGAGCGGCTGAGCTAGATATAGCAGCGCGTAACCAACTTCGCTTACTCGATATATATGTAGCAGGCCGGGTAGCTAGCAGCACTACGCTTCCTTGAGCGAAGGCACTTTACCCACGGTGAGAAGCTAGCCCGTTGCTCGCTCGTTCGCAAGCTAGTCCGTTGCTCGCTCGTTCGCTCGCCGTCGCCGGAGGCCGCGCCGCGCCCCCTTCGGAAGTGTCTCCCTCCGCAAACGAGGACGACGCTGCTGACAGTGCGTAAGTAACCGTCCCCTCTCCCCACTTCCAACCCACGACTGACTGATTGATGCGTTCGTTTACTAGCTGCGATTCCCCACCAATTTCCTCCGCCTCGCGCGGGGGAGGAGCTCGGGTCGCATTGGATTAGCCGCGGCTCTGCTCCCACCGAACCAGCGTTAATTTTGGGGGTCATTTAGGGTTTAGCGCTTCATCTGATTCGTGTCTCGATCTGTGGTTCCACCCGTTTCTGGTGGTGCGGTTTCCTGGCCCGATTTGATCGAGGAGGGAGGTTTGGGGGTTTGCACTTGCACGGTGAAGTGGCATAGTGCTGCTGGCTAGGATGGGGAGGAAGGATTTGGTGCTCGAGTAGTCCAAGCTACCGCCGCTGCAGCTTCCCATGCCCTGCCACGCCGGGCTGTTGATCCCAAAGCTAGGTGTTTGTGTTTGGTTAGGGTAGTGTTAGTATGAGATGAGCATTGACTGATTTGAGGATTGACTGTCTGGTAGGGTTGTCGGTTCCCGTGTTGATTGAACCACCTGTCAAAGGCTCGCTCAACGTAGATGGAGATTGTGTGTAGGGAGATATTGCGGTGCTTTAGGACTGTGAGGTTCAGATTCAGAGCCGCCATGCCGTTAAATACTTCTACAGACAGCCGTTGTTCGCAATTAAAGTTCATTCATTGCTTTTAAACCTGGAGAATTCTCAAAAGCTTTTTCGCTGCCATTTCTGGCGAAAAAGAAACAAGTTCATGGGTTTCGCTTTGTTGACGTGTGTTTAGTTAACCTGCATATGGCATTAGTCTGCGTGTCCGCTTGCCATACGGCGGTGGCCGGTGCATGCATGAATTACTCCAGTCCATAAATTCGGTTTCTGTTGAGATAGGATTTGCAAAATGTCGTGGACATTGTGTGCAATCTACTTAGCCACTGGAACTACTGGTGACCATTTGGAACAAAAAACCTTGTAGTCATTCCATATGCTGTTTTACTGTCGGGACTTGGGATATGCATTTATTCATGCCTCCTGTCATGAAGTGTATGCAACTGATGTTAGGTACTAGCATAGTTTGCTGCTAAACTTTTATGACCATCCAGATTGAGGTCATGTTTCAGTTAATAGAGCTTTTAATCCAGTGCGTATAAATTCCAAAAATGTTTGGAACTTTGGATAGTATTGTATGAGCATTGGCTGATTAGGCGATTGATTGTCTGGTAGGGTTATTAGGCCCCGCGTTTGAACCATCTGTAAAAGGTTAAAAAGCGCATGTTTGTTTGTTTCCCATTGCTTCTTCAGCTGGAAATCTGTGCTTAATTTAGACCTGTGAAGCCTACTTGGCTGTGAAGGTTCAGGTTCGGGCTCATGCCGATAATACTTCCTCAGACAGTCATTGTTCACAAGCAAACTTGCATGCCATTAGTCTGATTGTACACATGTCATACGTGGCCGGTGCATGCATGGTTTGCGTTTGTTGTGCTGTACGTAAATCCAGTTGCTTTTGTGGTAGGTTGTAAGAAGATTCAACCAGTTGCTTCTGGGGTAGGCTGTAAGAAGCTTCAATGTCTTTTAGGGGAAGACACTACATTTAATAGTTCTCTTGTTTACTCAGCTTTGTTGAGGATATGGCATGTGACCCATTGGAATTCCTAGTGACCATTTCGAACAAGCCCTTGTAGATATATATTGCATGCTATTTATCTGTTTTGAGGAGTACACGTTGCATGCATTTGTTCACGTCTCCTGTCACAGAGAGTATACAGCTGATGCTACGGACTAGTATATTTTTCTGCATTTTTTTTGCGACAATCCAGATTGAGCTCATGTTTCAATTAATACAGTTCTTGATCCGTAGCCAATCCATAGCTCTATTCTAATGTTTTGTACTCATAACTCAATAATTGACATGATATAAATAAATTTTTTTCATATTAGTTATATAAATGATAGTAATCTTTTCACGTTTTCAATTGCGGCAACCCGGCGTGAACGTTGGCATGATAAAATTAGTATAGTTACATCATTGAAACTTTGATTTCTATGGTATTAGACCTTATTCATTATTTCTTAATACTTGATGTCTCGATCTAACCCTAACCCTGTATTTGTGTGGCAACGTCTCTTGCAGGTCTCCACAGCATGGGTCGTCGTTTCTCGAGGTGTGCCGAGCTCCTCTTGGCCCTGGACTGTCTGATGGTGGCCCTGTTCATGTGGGGGGCCAGGGATCATGCTGCCACCTCCCACTTCCCTGAGCCCTCCGAGCGTCTGCATTGCGCAGGCGCCAGTGTACCATGGCGTCGCCATGTTCCAGGCCATCATGGTCGGCCTCCTCGCGGCGTCCACGGTGCTGTGCGTGGTCGTCAGGGTGGAGCTGGCCGTGGCGGCGACGACACCCTCACCGGCATGCACCCCTACGCCAGGAGGTGCCTGCGCGGGGTGCATGCTGCTTGCCGTCGTCCTCTCCGGCCTCTGCCTTGCTCTCGGGCTGCGCGTCTTCGTGTACGTGCTCGAGGCCAAGGCCTCCATCTTCTCCTGCCTTTCTGTTGGTGTCCGCACCTCCTTCGTCACGTCCTACGTGGTGGCTGGCGTTGTGTGCAGCTCAGTGTTTGCTAGGCTTGTTTGGGTTGTCGTCTTCTACGAGTGAGTGAGTCTTGTCCTAGGATTGAGTTTACGTAGTATGTGTGGACTGTGGTACAAGTCCGCGGTGTTGGACTTTCAGATGTGTAATAGTCTCTTTAATTTCTTTCTGTCACTGTGTGTGTGGAGGAGTTGTACTGTACTACTCTAGACGGTTTGTGCCACTATGTCCTCGTGTATTTGTTGTTTGTAGAACGTACTCTGGACCTGTTTGTTGCTAATTTGTATCGGTGTGTTGTGGAATAATGAATGTGTGCTTGTCGTATTGTGCATCTGGGGAGGCCGGATATTATCACGTACTCCAACTGCTTGTGCGCCGACCGATCCAACCTGCATGCGGAGTCAGCGGAGTCACTGACCATCAATCCAAGCGCGAACGATCACTACGTACTACTACTACAACATGGACGTTAAGGCAGGTCACATCGTATCTTTGCAGGCGGGTTTAGAAAATCTCAAAGACGACAGTCCGGTGACTTTACTCCCCCACCTGCTCCCTACTGTCCCATAGAGTTTGTCGTTTTTTTGCTTTTAAAAACTTCATGTTTGACCATCTGTCTTATTTAAAATATTTATGTAAATTATAAAATAAATTAATCAATATTCAAGTATCTTTATTGATAAAATAAGCCTTAACAAAATAAATTGTATTTGTGCAAAAAATTTGAATAAGGCGAAAACATCGAAAAAGATGGCGCGGAATTTAGGGTGACAAACTCAGTGGGGACGGATGAAGTACAAGTATATCATGACTGATGTAGTAGTACTAGTTCATGCATCAGCATCATGCCTGCTACACGTTACGTCCATGCTCCTCTCGATGTACAGTAGTCCTCCGGCGACGATGGCCCCTTCTTTACCGTTGCCTGATACGCTCTGAGCGCAGGGTTTGATCTGCTAGCCGGCCCTGAGCCTGTGCTTTGTCTCTCACGACCTGTCTGTCATAGGTGTGTGTGTATGAGGATTTCTGAAGAATACGGTCTGTATATACTACTACCAGTACAGTACTTCCTCTGATATGCTGCTGAACCTCTATGATCCGCAGAACAACGTACAGCAGCACACGCAAGCTAACACTTGACGTGCACTCAGCCATGCCACCTTTCTGAAATTGCAGAAAAATATTTGGAATTTATTCTAACCATCTTCCACAAGATACCTAGATGTCCCATTTATTAGCTCCTTTCTTCCGTAGGTCACAACTAATTTTTGAAGTACCATGAACATATTTGGGCCATTTACAAGACTACCCTTGTTTTGAGGTCTAATTGCTTATTTGCCCTTATATATAATTGGAAGACTAAAAGCGAGGGAGTAAACATGCAAAGTTATAAAAAAAAGGACAAACGAGCAATTTTTAAAAAAGATTTTCATGTGTATCCACAATCCTTCGGTCTTCCCGGCTCTCCTTCTGTAGTCCCTTTTAAGTCGGACTGATGATGAAAAACAAGCTAGACCATAGGACAACAACACGGGGAAGTCAACTATTTTTTTTTTTTTAGATAATGGATAACAAATATCCGACCTCTACATACGAGGGATGTACACAGCCCATTATTACAAGCTTTGAAGAAACGAAAAGAGAGAGCCTCGGTCATAAATCGACCGAGGGAAGCTAAGACAAACAATATAAATGTTTCTATCCATTGTTGGATATCTCTAAAGCAATAAATTCTAATTTCTTGCTTATTGTTGAAACTCTTCCTTGGCCATCTCGTCACTTATTGCAGTTGTGCCCGAATGCGTAACCAATACGCCCCTCCGAAAATTACACGCAAAATAGAATTAGATTTCTTTTCATTAAAAACCACATCATTTCGGCATCTTGAGAGAGCCCGGCATATGACAGCCACCTCCACCCTAATCAATTCTCTAATCTTTTTATTTTTGATTAGTTAGCTAATTCGAACATATGGCTAATTGATCTAGGTTGAGTCGGTCCAAGTAGCAAAAGAGATAATCCTCCGGATCATTACGGTAAGGGGGCAATCTAGGAATAAGTGTTGAATAGTCTCATTCCCATTACAACAAACGCGCCGGACTCCCTTTCCGGTTTTTTTTTTAGCGAGATTGTCTTTAGTCAATATAACCCCCTCTGTAAAAAACCAAAGAAAGATTTTAATTTTTAGAGGAAGCTTTATCTTCCAAATCATCCTATGTCGAAAAGGTGTTTGTGTATCAATAAGGTCGAGGTACATTGAGCGGACGAGAGAATAGTCCCGATTTGGTTAGGCTCCATCTAAAATAATCCGGCCCTTCCACCAATTCGACATTTGAGATTCGTGCTACTAGACCAAGCCATTACACGTAAGTTTGTTATCAACGAGCCCTCCTAAAAGAGATGTTTAGAGGGTTGGAATCCATCACTTTTTGAAACGGTTTGCGTGAGGATTTCGAACTATATTATATAAAGATGGATAGCAATCTTTCGGAGGCTTATCTCCTACCCATTTATCGTCCCAAAATCTAGTGGTAGTTCCATCTCGATATCGAAGGAACCTTTAGCCAACACCTCATCTTTGATATGCATGAGGCCCCTCCAAAAATGAGAGTCATTGGGTTTGGCGGTCACTTGATTTAGGGATTTGGAATGTAGGTATTTATTCCTTAAGAGCGGCGCCATATGCCCTCTGTGTTCAACAAATTAACCAACCATTTGGCTAGAAGGCATTTATTTTGCAGTTCTAAATTAAGGATACATAGTCCCCTTGATCTTTAGGGCGACACGGGGATGTCCCATCTGGCAAGTCTAAGTCTATGTTTTTCTAAAGAGCCTTGCGGGGAAGAACCTTGATCTATAATGATCAAGGTTTTTAATCACCCCTTTAGGGATTTCAAAGAAAGACATCATGAAAATAGGTAGGCTGCTTGGGGCCGAGAATTAAAGCGAGAATTAGTTTCCCCATAAGACAGGTATTTTGCTTTCCGGCAAGAAGAGTTTTACATTTGAAACAATCTTCTACCTTTCTCCATTCGAGTTCGAGGAGTTGTCTATGGTGCATTGGGATTCCAAGATATCTAAAAGGATATTCCCAAAGATTTGTCGGGGTCCTAAATATCGGGCCCCCGTGACATTCTCATATAATGAGAAATTGTCGGCCCGTCGGGGCCCGATAAAAACCCGGCTGCTATCATCCCGCTTAGAAGGACGGCCCAGCCAGACGGTGGACCAGGCCAAAGAGCCACGACGCCTACGTGAAGAAGGCGAGTCGGCCCCGCGAGCGGCCCACCGGAGTCACCGCGACGAAAAGAGCTCGCTACGCTCACGGAGGACAAGGTCGGGGACCTTTACAAGGCGGCGAACCATGGCGCCCACGTCATCATCGGCCAACCTAAGGCTCGGTTCAACCCCAAATCTCCGTCTCGCCCGAGGGTGGCTTAGCTCACCCGACCTTGGATGAGAGACCTCCGCCTCGCCCGAGGGTGGCCTAGCTCACCACCCTCGGGCGCAAAACTCCGCCTCGCCCGGGGAGACCCAGCTCTCCATCCTCGGCGAGGTGGCTCAACCCACTCACCCGGGGTCATAGACCCTCGGGCGTGGGAGGTTCCGTCTCAAGGAAGGGAAGCAATTGCATTTAATGCGGTTACACGGCGACGAGGCGCCCGGGCCATCGATTACGTCCGATCAAATCGACCGCGGATCACTTCCCAAATCCGACCGATGGGACACAAGGCTGAACCGGTGACATATTACGCCGCCCGGCCACGAAAACCAGGACAACAATTGTTCATTTCGAAGCGCGCCAAGACGCCCGCGGCGGGCGGACCCTCGGGCTTATGACACGCCACGGCCGGCTTTCCGGGACCGGCCCTCGCCATGCGGACTGTGAGGGGCGCGCCTCCGCATCCCGAGGTCGCACCGAAAACGGCTTTGCGTCCGCCCATCGGATTAGGGCCAGCGTGTCTTCATCAAACAACGCCCAAGCCGGCCGACCCTGCGGCGTGCGCATGCAACGAGCATAGCCTCGGGAATTAGCCACCTAGGCATCCACATATGTAAACATTACTTCCCTCTTCCCTCTATAAAAAGGGGAGTAATGCCTCATTAGAGGGATTCGATTCGAGCCCGCTCAACTCCGGTTCGCACGACAAAAGCATAACCACCTCCACCACCACGATCGTGGGGCTTGAGACCAGCGTCTCTCCCTCACACCGCTTGTAACCCCTACTACAAGCTCACCTTTGAGAGCGAGGTAACACGAGCGGGGACACCACCCGCTGGACGTAGGGCCCCGTTGGCTGAACCGGGGATAAACTCGCCATGTCGTGTCCATCTTGCGCTACGCCATAGGAGGAGGGGCACACGGCCCATAAATTCTTTATTGCCGGCACCCGAGGCACCCCCGGTTCCCCTAACGCCGGCGATTGGCACGCCCGGGTAGGGGGCCGCGTGTGCAATCCGTATCCCCCGTCGCCCTCCATGGCGTTTCCACCTTCGTTTCCCACCACGCCGCCGGACCACGAGCTCCCGCGCTGAACACTTCTTCTTCGCCGGGGCCCGGAGTTCGTGGCGCTCGGCCACAACTACGAGATGATCCTCTTGCCCGACATGACGGCCGAAAGGAGGGCGGCGTTGCCGCAACGGCATGCCATCATCACGGCGCCGTGCAAGACGAGCAAGGCGGACCCACCGGGCCAGCGCAAAGGCGCATCAAACAACGGATTCGAATCCGACAACACACCCCGGTTGCCGACTCGCAGGAGGGCTCCCAGGGAACCCTAGGCGTCGGGAAGATCCTTACCGGTCTGCGGCGCGGCGGGATTCGAAACCCTAATCATCGGAGAACGCTCGTCCGCACCGGTGATACCGGAAGGAGTACCCGTAATTCCTCGCCGACGGGAGACTTGGTCGACGCCGCCGCGAGGAGAGCACGGGCCGGACCTCCGTGGTCCCACGGGCGCCTATCCCACCCAGGACAATCACGCGGAAGAGCGCATCCGCCGGAAGGATCTTGCTGCACGACCCCATCCCGCCTCCCTCGTCCGGCACGGTGGGGGCGGTCGAGAACGGGCGGAATCACACTACCGTCCGGAGAAGGGGACTTCCTCCGTGCGTTCGGCCCCCGGGAACCGGCGACGGGGCGGTTATTATGACCCCAGCGGGAATGTTTCAATATAGAGATCCGAGGAGCAAGATGGCGCCTCACCGGCGTCTCCGACGAAGATGAGGCGGGCGTACCGCCATGACGGGCCGCGGCCGCGGCGCCGGCGGCTTCCGCCCTGTCCGGCCCGTAGCGGCGCCAGCGCTGCCCGGCCGGAATCGCGCGACTGCGGGATCCAAGGGACCGCATCAGCGTAGAATCCGCGCGACCGACAAACGGAGCGCAACATCCAGCGGGGCAAGCCCGGCGCGGGCAAGCCCCAAGAGCGCCTCCGGATCGCGGCGGCGGTGGGCCGCGACGGACCTAACGGGGGTACCCCCCACTTCCGGACATAGCGGCCCGTTCAAGCGAGCCGGCCTCAGCGTGGCGGCGGCCGCCATGCTGGTGCGCGAAATGCCCGAACCCTCCACTACCGGCGGGCGCGCGGAGGGAGGGCCTCGACAACTCCTCGACAAGGCGGCGTACAGCGGCGGGAGAGCTCGCTTCCCGAGACCGGGCCGTGGCGCCACGACGACGAAGTGTCTCGCGGAGTCGCCAGGGCTCCGTCGGACTGGCGGTAGGAGCCTCGGCAAGGCGGTCCGGGAACACCTGGATGACAACCGCGGCAATCGCCCGGTCACGGGAGCGCATAGAAGACCCCCGTCAAGACCGCAACCGAGGTGTCCACGACCTCGGGGGGCGAGATCGGCGACGGCGGGCTCGCCACGAGGGGGGCTCACCTCGGGCGGCAGGGCGGGCGAGACGCGCAAGCACGCCGGGACGATCGAGGGTACTCCCGGATCCACCGGCCCACGGGCCTTCACAAAGGATATCCGGAGGGCACCACTCCCCCGCGCTTTAGGCCGCCCAACCACATCGAGTACTCGGGAGAGACTCGTCCGAGGTATGGGCGACCGACTATCGGCTAGCATGCCGGTTTGGGGGCACACGATGAAAGGGTAATCATCGAAATTTGCCCTGGCCTTTTTCTCCGACTTCGGCCGGGCCTGTTTGGAACATCTTCCACCGGACCTCATATCAAACCGGGCGGACTTGGAGAGAACCTTCCGAGGTAATTTCGGGGCACGTACCAACGCCCGAGGGAAACTCATGGGACCTCCGAACGTCGTCGGGGAACCCGACGAGTCCCCTGCGTGACTACATCCGGCGCTCTAAACAACGGACCGAGCTCCCTAATGTGACGGATTCGACGTCATAGGGGCCTTCTTGGCGGCACCTCTTGCCGTGATCTCGTGAAGAAGGCGGGGCGCCGGACTCCAACCGAGGCAAACGAGCTGATGGACATCGCCACTAAGTTTGCTAGCGGAGAGGAGGCCGTCTGAGCTCCTGTTCAATCGGGGGGGCCGGGCAAGGGAAAGCGCAAGGAAGAGGAACCCGAGGCTCCCACCCCCTCGGGAGAACAAGAAGAAGAAGAAAAGGACAAGAGCCGCAAGGGCAAGGGCCAAGCCCTCAACGCGACGATGAAGACATGGTGGCTGCGGTCGACCGCAAAGGGAACCGACCCCCGCCGCGAGGCGGGGAGACCTTCGACGGCATGCTCAAAAGCCATGCCGAGAATCACAACTACCGTCAAGCACACCCTCGAGGAATGCAAAACGCGATTAAAAAACACCGCCAAACTCGGGGGCCATTCCGAGGGGAGGAGGGAAGGAGCGCCCGAGGGCGTCTCGAGGGAGACAAGGGTTTCCCGAAGGTGAACAAGCGCTTCATGATCTTCGGCGGCAACACCGGCAACATGTCGGTGCGGCAACGCAAGAAGGAAGCGGCGGAGGTGTATGCGGCCGGCCGGCGATCCCGAAGCTGCGCCAAGTGGTCGGATCAAGCCATCACCTTCGACCGTCGGATCACCCTCGGCACATCCCAAACCCGGGGGCTTATCCATTGGTGGTGGATCCCATCATTGCCAATACCCGGCTCACCAAGGTCCTCATGGACGGAGGAAGCGACCTCAACCTCATTTACGAGGGAAACGCTTGACCTCCTCGGGGTGGACAAGTCCAAGATCCGCCCGAGGGGGCCGGCATTCAACGGCGTCGTCCCCGGCAAACAAATCAAGCCCCTCGGGCGGATCGACCTACCGGTGCAGCCGGGGACCCCTCGAACTTCAGGCAAGAGACTCTCACCTTTGAGATCCTTGGAGTCCTGGGTACATACCACGCACTCCTCGAGAGGCCTTGCTATGCCAAATTCATGGCTGTCCCGAACTATACCTACCTCAAGCTCAAGATGCCAGGGCCGAAGGGTGTCATCACAATAGGCCCTTCGCACCCTCACGCATATGAGTGCGACGTGGAGAGCGTGGAGTACGCCGAGGCACTCGCCATTGCCGAGACACTCATTGCCGACGCGAAGAAGAAGCTTTGACGAGATCGCAATCGAGCATGAGGCCAAGCGCCCCGCGGCAGGGAGCTTCGAGCCCTCCTCGGGCACCAAGAAGATCCCACTCGATCCCAAGCAACCAAAGGAGAAGCTGCGACTATCGACTCGGAGCTGGATCTGAAATAGGAAGCGAAGTGCTCGCCGACTTCCTCCGTCGCGAACGCCAAAACGTTTGCATGGGGACCCTGACATGCCGGGCATACCGAGGGATGTCGCCGAGCACTCCCTAGACATCCGGCCGGGCTCAAAGCCAGTCATGCAGCGCTTGCGCCCCGTTTTGATGACGCCAAGCGGAAGATCATCGGCAAGGAGATCCACAAGGTACTGGAGGCCGATTCATAAAAGAAGTATTCCACCCCGAGTGGTTAGCTAATCCTGTATTAGTAGAGAAAAAGAATGGGAAATGGCGGATGTGTGTGGACTACACTAGTCTCAACAAAGCATGTCCGAAAGTTCCCTTTCCTTTTGCCTCGAATCGACCAAATTGTCGACTCCAATCGCGGGATGTGAAACGTTGTCCTTTCTTGACGCGTATTCCGGTTATCACCGGATCAAAATGAAAGAGTCCGACCAGCTCGCGACCTCGTTCATAACACCCTTCGGGATGTATTGCTACCTCACCATGCCCTTGGGTGAGGAACGCCGGGCAACATACCGGCGGTGCATGCAAATCATCTTCGGGGAACTCATTGGAAGGATCGTGGAGGCCTACGTCGACGACATAGTGGTCAAATCCAAGAAAACGTCGGACCTCGTGGGTGACCTCGGGGAAACCTTCGAAAGTGCCTAAACAAGAAGGGAGTCAAGCTCAACCCCGAAAATGCGTGATTCGGGGTCCCCGAGGGATGCTTCTTTGGGTTTTATCGTCTCTCAACGAGGCATCGAAGCAAACCCAACCAAGGTTGACACGATCACCAAGATGGGTCCGATCCAAGATCTCAAGGGAGTCTGAAGGTCATGGGGTGCCCGCGGCTTCATTAAGCAGGTTCATCTCACGCCTCGGGGAGAAGGGCCTGCCCCCTCTACCGGCTCCTTCGCAAGTCCGAGCGCTTTGCGGACCCCGAGGCCGAAGGCCCTCGGCAACCTCAAGAAGCTCCCGACAAACCCACCGGTCCCGGTACCGCCAAATCCGGGAGAAACCCCGCTCTTATACGCCACCGCCACTACCCGTGTGGTCGGCCCAGCGGTGGTCGTAGTGGAGCGTCGGGGAAGAAGGGCACACGTTGCTAGTACAACGCCCTGTTTACTTCATCGAAGTGCTTTCCGACACCAAGGCGAGGTATTCGCAGATGCACAAGCTATTGTACGCCATCGTCTCGACACGAAGGAAACCGCCACTACTTCCTCGCACCCGATTCTTGGTGGTATCCTCGTTCCCCTCGGGAGATCCTCCAAAACCGAGAGGCCACGGGAAGAGTGGCGAAGTGGGCGGTGGAGCTCATGGGCGAAACTATGTCATTCCCGCCCCGCAAAAGCGATCAAATCCCGTGTCCTAGCCGACTTTGTGGCCGAATGGACCGATACACGCCTACCCCCGCACCCATCCAGGCCGAGTCTTTGGACCATGTATTTCGATGGATCCATGATGAAGGCGGCGCGGGGGCTGGTTTGCTCTTCATCTCACCCTTCGGGGTTCACACGAGGTATGCCATCCGGCCGCATTTTCCTGCCTCCAACAACGCCGCAGAATACGAGGCGCCGTCGGCCGGTCTCCGGATCACGGCGGACCTCGAATCCGACGGTTGGAAACCGGGGATTCGCGAGCTTGGTCATCGACCAAGTCATGAAGGCCTCGGCGTGCCACGACCAAGATGGAGGCGTATTGTCGGAAGTGCGCAAATTGGAGGAAAAGTTCCATGGGCTTGAGCACAAGCATACGCCGAGACGCTACAACGAGGCCGCGGATGAACCGGCCAAGGTCGCAGCAAACCCGAGGTACCGTTCCCCGAACGTCCTCACCCGAGACCTCAATAAACCCTCGGTCAAGTACACCCCTCGGAAGTACCCTCGGGGCTCACGAGGGGCGCGCACACGCCAGCCACACCCGAAGCTATGGCGGTCGACCCCGTCCCGACCGGAGAAAACCGGCCGATGGAGTACCTCACCCGAGGAGAGCTACCCGAGGACAAGACCGAGGCTCGCCCGGTTGGCCCGAAGGGCGAAGTCCTTCACACCGATTGAAGAGAAAGGGGACTCTACAAGAGAGGAGCCTCGGGAGTATACATGCGATGCATACCCTCGGTGAAGGCCAAGAATTGCTCGTTAACACCCACCGCGGGAATGCGGTCATCACGCCGCCCGAGGACTCTAGTCGGTAAAGTCTTCGAGCAAGGCTTCTACGGCCCTCGGCGGTGCGAGACGCCGAACCAAGTCGTGCGTACCTGCAAGGAATGCCAATTCTACGCCGCGGGACGCACCTCCGGCTCAAGCACCGCAAACCATACCTCTTACGTGGCCATTTGCGGTGTGGGGGACTCGACATGATTGGGCCCTGAAAAGGGCGCCCGGAGGACACACTCACGTCCTAGTCGCCATTGACAAGTTCTCTAAATGGATCGAAGCCCGAGCCGTGGTGAACCCTCGGACGGAGGAAACGGTGAAGTTCTTTACGAACATCATTGCCCGTTTTGGAGTCCCGAACTCCATCATCACGGATAACGGAACCAACCGTGGGAAAAAAAGTTCCTCGACTTTTGTGACGACTACGGCATCCGGGTTGACACCTCGGCCGTAGCCCACCCAAGGACCAACGGTCAAGTGGAGCGTGCCAATGGCATGATCCTACAAGGACTCAAGCCGAGGATCTTCAATCGCCTAAACCAATGCGGGGAAGAAATGGTACCGGGAACTACCGTCGGTACTATGGAGCCTTCGAATAACGGCCCGAGCCACGGGCTTCACCCCATTCTTTCTAGTCTATGGGGCCGAGGCGATCTTGCCCACAGACATTGAATATGGGTCCCCAAGGCTGCGAGCCTACACCGAGCAGGGCAACCAGCAGGCAAGGCAAGATTCCATCGACCAAGTCGATGAGGCCCGAGATGTCGCACTCCTGAATTCAGCAAGATACCAACAAGCTCTACGCAAGTATCATGCCAAGAGATCGAAGCCTCGGGAGTTCCAAGTCAACGACCCCGCATCAGCGGAAGCAGGGATAACAAAGGGCGCCACAAGCTCACTCCACCTTGGGAAGGGCCTTATTTCATCGCCGAAATACTAAGGCCCGGGACCTACAAGTTGAAGAACGAGAAGGGTGAAGTCTACTCCAACGCCTGGAACATAGAACAGCTACGTCGCTTCTACCCTTAACCTCGCACTAGAAGTCAAACACTTATGTTTTTTTCGCTCAATAAAAGATCTACATCTTTTATGAAGAAATACTTCTTGTGCATACCTTAAGGGAGTCTTAGCCTCGTCCCAGGCACAAGACTAAAACTCCCTCGGGGCTACACGGGGGGACCCCCTCGGGGACCCATCCTCTTTCTTTTTCGAAACTTTTCTTCAAAGAAAAAGTTCTCCTACAAGACACTCGGATCGATCGTTTAAGTTGCGAAAGGTCGCACACCACCAGTCCTAAGTGAGGTAGCCGAGCCAAGCGGATCGTCCCTAGTGGCACCCGTATGGACCGCCCCCAGTGGCATCCATGCTCACTATCTCGCGAGCGGTGAAAGCAAGCGACCCGGCCACACAATAAACGAGAAATTCGAGGGACGCAACACAATCATAAACGCACCCGCCCAAGACACAAGGCATCGGGCAGCACCATTGTTTATGAACACATTCCTTATCCATTTAACTTTTTATACAAGGGGAGATCAAGGGGCATCGCAAGCCTCGTCCACTGGCATCACGGACAAATTTACGAAGAGGCATCGGTGCGGGCGACATCCTCGGCAATGGTATCCCCGAGGGAGGCGTCGGACCCGTCGGCGCATCCTCGAGAGACGGCATCCCGCATCTCCGTGTCCGCCTCATAGCTTGATTCTATGGGGAATACGGAGGGCATACCTCGCCTTCAAAGCGGGACGCCAATCTGCCGCAAACATCGTCCACGGTTATACAACTCCCCGGGTCTTGGCGGCATCGGCGGCATCCTTCCCGGCGGGGTCGGCCACGTCCTCGTCATTTGAGCCGAGGAAGAAGCTCCCGCGACGTTGCTCGGTACCACGGGCTGCATCGGGAAGTGCGAGCGAGAACACCGCCATGCACGCCCGCACGCCGGACCGGAAGGCATTCCGAGCTCGGACTGAGGAAACCGCCCACGGCGCTCAGCGGCGCGAGCCGAGGGCCCGACCTCCCGGGTTGTCCGCCCGAAGCGGCGGATGAAGTCCCGACAGGGCCTCTTCTAGCTCCCGGTACGACTTACGCTCCCGCTCCGGCCCCCAGGCGGCGTAGCCGCGGTCTCCACGGCCCCGGTCCGGACCTTCTCCGCCTCGCGGCGACAGCACCAAGGTGATGTCGGCAACATGAAGCGATCAAACGCGGAAAAACCCGCCAAAGGAAAGAACGCACCTTGGCACTTCACCGCCACCCGGCATCACGCCGTGCTCATCCACGGCGACTTGTGGAGCTCCTCCTTCTCCTTTCTCGAGGGTCTCCCCTCGAACACCAACTCCCCGATACGGGTGTTCAGGGCGTCGCACATCTCCGCCGCTTCCTCGCCTCTTCCCCGGATCTATCCCGCTCGCCATTGGCCTCCTCCCGGGGCCCGAGGGACCGCTCCGGGCATCCTCAAAGTCCCGGCTCACTGAGCCATTTCGGCTGCCACCTTGGCGGCCTCGGACTGGCCTTGACGAGCTCGGCCTCGCCTGCCGTCGGCCGAGACTCCCTCCCTCGGCGAGGGTAGTAAGCCGGACGCCCTCGCTTTGGGCCTCGATCAATTTCACCCGCGCCGCCCGAGGGCGGTCCGGTCAGACATTCTCGCGAAGGAGCTCGGACCTCTCCCGGGCGAATCGCCGAGATTCTCAAGAAAGACACCACCAATTATGGCACATACATAAAGGAAATGCAAATGGAAAATGGCGGCCAAGACACTCACCGCGATCGGCCTCGGCGAGACGACCGGTTATGGTGTCACCCATCTTCGCAAGGTCGTCGGCGACCCACCGGCGGATCCGCTCATGAATCCTCACGCCAGGACCTCGGGGCGGTCATCGATCACCACGGCGGCGGGACCCCCGGCACATCACCCAAGGTCAAGGGGGTCCACCCCAACGAGTCGGCTCGGGAGGAAGCATTTCATCCACCGGCGGCTCCCGCAGCTCGGGAAACCTGCACCGGTAAAGTCCGAGAGGCCCTTCGCTGCCGACCACGTGCACGGACCTCACCAACGCCGAAGACGACGCTTTGCCGAGCGAGGGTGTGTCCAACCCGGGCGCATGGAGCAACGGGAAGTCGGGATTGTACGCCTCATGAGCCCTCGGATCGGTGGGAGCCGACACAAGTGAAGACCTCCGTGTCTCCGCCTCCTCGAAGAGCTCCTCCCGAGAGAACTCTCGGACGAAGGGGCTTGGCTCCTCGGGAGGGCAGTCGCGCCGTGGGACCCCTCAAACGGCGCTAATCGCTCCCGGCCTGGTCTGGCGCCGCGCAGCCCGGCCGAGCTCTCGGAGTCGATCACCATAGGCTGGGTGGACGACCCACCATCACCACCGTAGGCGTGAACCCCCTCGGGAGAAATCTCGGTCGTCCGGCTCGGGCCCAACCCCTCCCGAGGCTCGGGGGCTAACACCACCTGGGAGCCCAACGCAGTGGGACAACGTCTTGGAGAGACAACCCCCGGCTCGGGCCCCGGCCGAGGCTTGCGCACTAGCCTTCGGGGCCTTCTTGGGGTGCAAGGACGGTGGGGCCCCCGCTTCCTCGAAGTCAAGAACGCCACAAAAAGAAGCCAAAAATACCGAAAAGGAGGCTAATGCGAAAAACACGAAGGGACTCACGAGGCCCGAGGGATCGCCCGGTGTGGCCGAGGCACGGAAGATCGCGACTGGGCATCGCACTTGACGCACGGGCCGCCCCCCCACGGTTTCCGCGCTACTGGAGCCGGGGCAGAAGGGGCGCCATCGGCTCTTCACCTCGGCGGCGCCCCCGCGACGCCCCGAGAGTCGCTGGCCCTTCACGCCGAGCCTCACCTTGCAACGTCAAGGCACCCACATCGGGGAAACCCCCGAGCCGCCACTCAGTCCCGGGGCCTCTACCGAGGAAGCCTCGGGCGCACGAGTCCCGGCGACCTCCAACGTCTCGAGGCTCGGGCACGTAGCGAAGCCCCGAGTTGGTCGGCAACCCCAAGGCTCGGTCTATACGGGCCGCCACATCGTCATCCGACGAGTTCACGACGAACTCGTCCCTCCTCATCCTCGTCCTCCTCGGTGGTCGAGGTATCGAGCGATTGGCCCCGCCTCGTTGTTCGGCCCGGGCGGTTGGCGCGGGCCACGTTCTTCTTCTTCTCCTCCTCCTCCTTCCGCGCCCGTGCCCCCTCTCGCTGCTCGTTCCCAAGCATGGTTTGCCGCCGGCGCCGCCGGCATCTAGATCGGGCACAGGGCGGAGGAGAGTCGTGATAGTTCAAACGACCCCGCAAGAAGATGGAATAAGAACCGCGGTGGTAGCCACGCGGCAACAACAAGACAATGCAAGAACGAACGAAGCCAAAAAGCGCTTACCAAAGAGATGTACCCACGGGCGGGGCGCATAGGGATCTCGGGAATGCAGGACCAGTGTTGGACCCCAACGCCTCCCTCACCCTCTTGGCCAGGCCATCGGTGGAAAGCAGAAGGGGCGACATCCGAGACTCCTCAAGACCAACGGCCGAGGGGGTCATCTGGTACATGCACAAAGGGCGAGCCATCAATGGCAACACCCGGCGCCGATGAAAGCGGCAACCACGCCGCGGCGTTCACCTCCCTTTCTCGAGCCGCGGGACCGCCTGCCTCGAGCCCTCCAACCGGGGATGATCCGCCGAGGGTGGACCCCAATTCCACTTATTCGGTCGCCGCTTGAGGACACGCCCGGTGTGCGCGGGAAGCGCGTTCCGTTCGTTGGAGGTAGAACCACCGGGTCCCGCCACCCCTTGTTGGAGGTGGTGAGCTTGGACACGATGTACCCATCAGCTCGGTTCGGCCTTGTCTCGCTCCGATCGGACTTGCGGCGCAAGAACCACCAACGCGCAACGCCCTCCGTGTGCCTCCCTTCACCACGAGGCGGTGGTGAGGTCCGCCTTGAAGAACCATAGCTAAAGGTCCCAATGCGGCTCGATCCCCAGAATCCCTCACATAGGGTAACAAAGATAGCCGCCCGAGAGATCGAGTTCGGGGCGGATGGTGGAGAGCTCGACGTCATAATGATGAAGAATCGCCGAATAAACCGGCCCGCCGGCATCCCGAAACCCGCGCCGGTGAAGATCCATCGACTCACCACATAGCCATCGGGAGGGTTAGGCTCCTCCTCGGGTCCAATGCGGCGCAATCCACCCGGCCGCTCGGCATTGGTACGAGGGCGAAGAAGCCCTTCCTCGACAAGGCGCCGAAGCTTTTCCTCCGTCGCCGTCGTTCTCGCCACGGTTCGGCATCGAGCACCTCCTCGCGCCGTCACCACCACCGGTTGCGCCATGGACAAACGGGAGGGCGAAGAACAAAGCAACCACCGGCAACACCGTTCGCACGAGCCCAAGGCAAGTGGATCTCTCCCTTAATCTCTCCCAATCTTTCTTTCTATCTCCCGATTGCTGCAAAGAAAGAAGGCAAGAAGGCGATGGCAAGAACAAAGGGAGCAACTATCCGCCGCCGCCTGGCGACCCCCATATTTATAGGGGCGGGAAGGCAAACCGCCGCCTGGGCAAACGAACCGACTCGGAATGAACGGCCCGTGATGAAACAGAACCGCCATCCAACGGCTCGGCCGCGCGGTAGAGCCGCCAAGAGCATTAATGCAGCTTGACGGTGCTCGACACGCCCCGCACGAAAGCCACGAGCCACGTCCCCATCGGATCGAACCGCACGTCACCTCGGCGCGCGCGAGAGACGCCTCGTCTCCCGGTCGAGGGGTAAAACCGTCCGGCCGTTCATATCCAAAGCAGCGCCCGACCCTAAGGGGCAAAAAGTTAGTCCGATGACGGTTCTCACCTCCGGCGGGAACCAAACGAGCCTCGGGCTGGCGCGACGCCAACGTGCATCCTACGATCCGTAGGTTGCGGGTTTGGGCCCACATGGGTTTCTGATCGCCTCGGGATAACCCGAACCCCGGGGACGGGATGGAAATGCACAACCGGCTATACCCAGGCCCTCCGGGCCCGGGATTTCGAACGTGTTTAAGACCCGCGGTCTTTGCTTATAGAGATGTCCCATCCGTGGGAGGCCTCTGGGCCCTCGGGGGTTGACCCGTCAAACCCCGGGATCCGCTAAGCGGTCCGAGGGTTCTCATGGGGTGAATCCTAGATCACATAGCCGACCCTTGCTCCGGCGAGGGCACGGGCACCCCACTTAAACCCGACCCGTTACAACGTTCAAACGGAGCGCACCATGGTCGGCTTTCGGGGCACCGAGGTGTGTCTCCCCTCCTCCCTTTCGGGAGGGCGACGAGGAGCGTATAATCAAAGTCGAGGAAGCCCTGGGTCGACCTTGCGCACATAAGCGCGGGCCTCGGGCTGCCCACGCAAAACCGAACGGACTCCGCACAAACAAGCGCAATTTAAGAGTCGTTTCGGCCTCGCCCGGCGTGCGGGGTATAAAAGACCTCGAAGGAATCCGCCATTCCATTCGAGGCCTCGGGGTTGTTACACCCAACGGTGCGCCGCCGCGCACCCATTGTAGACGAACCACCCCGAGAAAAACAAGGCGACGGAACAAAGATAACCCCCGGCGAGTCCACACTCGCCCGGGGGCTCGGCAACTGTCGGGTCCTAAATATCGGGCCCCGTGACATTCTCATATAACGAGAAATTGTCGGCCCGTCGAGGCCCGATGCTCGGCCTGCTATCATCCCGCTTAGAAGGATGGCCCGCCAGACGGTGGACCAGGCCAAAGAGCCATGACGCCTACGTGAAGACGCGAGTCGCCCTGAGCGCCCACCGGAGTCACCGCGACGAAAGAGCTCGCTACGCTCACGGAGGACAAGGTCGGGGACCTTTACAAGACGACGAACCATGGCGCCCACGTCATCATCGGCCAACCTAAGGCTCGGATTCAACCCCAAATCTCCGTCTCGCCCGAGGGTGGCTTAGCTCACCGACCTTGGATGAGAGACCTCCGCCTCCCGAGGGGGTGGCCTAGCTCACCACCCTCGGGCGCAAAAACTCCGCCTCGCCCGAGGGAGACCCAGCTCTCCATCCTCAAGCGAGGTGGCTCAACCCACTCACCCGGGGTCATAGACCCTCGGGCGTGGGAGGTTCCGTCTCAAGGAAGGGAAACAACTGCATTTAATGCGGTTACACGGCGGACGAGGCGCCAGGGCCCATCGATTACGCCCGATCAAATCGACCGCCAGATCACTTCCCAAATCCGACCGATGGGACACAAGGCTGAACCGGTGACATATTACGCCGCCCAGCACGAGAAACCAGGACAACACTGTTCATTTCCCAGAAACGCAGCCAAGACGCCACGACGGGCCAGACCCTCGGGCTTATGACACGCCACGGCCCGGCTTTCACGGGACCGGCCCGCCATGCGGATCGTGAGGGACGCCTCCACGCATCCTCGGGGCCGCACCGAGGAAACGGCACGTCCGCCATCGGGATTAGGGCGCGTGTCTTCATCAAACAACGCCCAAGCCAGGCCAGCCCTCGGCGTGCGCGCATGCAACGAGCATAGCCTCGGGAATTAGCCACCTAGGCATCCACATATGTAAACATTACTTCCCTCTTCCCTCTATAAAAGGGGGAGTAATGCCTCATTAGAGGGGATTCGATTCGAGCCCGCTCAACTCCGGTTCGCACGGACAAAAGCATAACCACCTCCACCACCACGATCGTGGGGCTTGAGACCAGCGTCTCTCCCTCACACCGCTTGTAACCCCTACTACAAGCTCACCTTTGAGCGAGGTAACACGAGCGGGACACCACCCGCCGGACGTAGGGGCCCCGTTGGGCTGAACCAGGATAAACTCGCCGTGTCTGTGTCCATCTTGCGCTACGCCATAGGAGGAGGGGGCACACGGCCCATAAATTCTTTATTGCCGGCACCCGAGGCACCCCCCGGTTCTCGGAACGCCGACGCATTGCATCCAAAGAGAGTAGTATAAAAAGGATTCCATCTCCTTAGCTGCACCATAGCAAAAGATTTCACTCTTTTGAAAGTTGATCTTCAGCCCGGATAATTATTCAAAAGCACAAAGCAAAAGTTTAAGATTTTGTGCCTGCTCTAGGTCATGATCAAGAAAGATAATGGTGTCATCTGCATATTGAAGTATAGACAACCCATCATCTATAAGGTGGGGAGGACACCTCTTATTTGACCATCGACTTTTCGCTCTATTAATTAGAAGAGCTAACATATCTCGCAACGATGTTAAATAAGATTGGTGACATAGGATCTCCCGTCTAAGTCCTCGCTGTGCGGAAGTAGGGACCTACGTCATCATTGACATTGATCCCTACACTCCCCCCAGTGACCATTGTTTCAATCCACCTACACCATTTGGGAGAGAAACCTTTCATTCGTAGCGTTTGTTGAAGGAAAGACCACTTCACTTTGTCGTATGCCTTTTCAAAATCAATTTTGAAGATGACACCGTCACGCTTTTTGGTGTGAAGTTCATGAATGGTTTCGTGTAGGATTACGACCCCTTCCATTATATTCCTGCCGGGCATAAAGGCAGTCTGTGTTGGCCTCACCACAGTTTTGGCTACCAAATTAAGCCTATTTGTGCCTACTTTAGTGAATATCTTAAAACTCACATTAAGAACACAGATTGGCCTGTATTGCTGAATTTTTATAGCATTATCCACCTTTGGAATTAAGGTGATAATACCAAAATTCAAGCTGTACAGATCAAGATCCTCCCTATGTAGCTCAGCAAATAAGGATAAAAGATCATCCTTGATGATACCCCAAAACACCTGGTAGAATTCCGCAGGAAAACCATCCGGGCCTGGGGCTTTGTTATGTTCCATCTGGAAGACCGCCTCCCTCACTTCAGATTCAGTGAACGGGCTGATGAGGATATCATTTTCCTCCGGTGAAACCTGTGGAATATCCAGGTTTTGGTCTTCGCAAAGTCAACTAAATAGATGTGTGCACCGGTGTCACACTTTAATTTGTCGCTATGACTTCAAATATTTTGTTGTGCATGGATCAAAAAATTAAGCCCCTCTTTGTCGCATATATGCAGTAGCATCCAGAGGATGGACTGGGCTGGGCAACTCAAACCATGGTCGTGTTGGCACTGGGTCATGGCAACACGCAAGTTATGGCCCCGAAGGAAAATGTAAAACAAGGCCTTAAGATTTCAGAAATTAATGTCTAATAATATGCACATATTAAGCTACATACTTTATCATGATGACCCGTGGTGACGTGTACTACCATCATCGCTGCACTGCACTGCACTGATCCGTCACTCGCTGGGATAATGCCAATCCAAACCCTTATTTAGATTGCAAATTTTTACAACTCGAACTACCATAGCACTTTTGTTTATATTTGACAAATATTGCCCAATCATACATTAACTAGGCTCAAAAGATTTGTCTCGTGATTTACAACTAATATGTGTAAGTAGTTATTTATTTTACTAACATTTAATGATTATGTGTCTTACTAAACAAGGCCCAATTCAACCAAGTATAGAAGAGTACTATACTAGTAGATTAGGGCATGAGCCCCCTACGCGTTCGTGTTTGGTAGGTTTCTTTGGGTTGTCCGCTTCTATGATTCAGTGAGCGTTTCTCCAGATTATCCTAGAACTGACGCGTTCGTGTTTGGTAGGTTTCTTTGGGTTGTCCGCTTCTATGATTCAGTGAGCGTTTCTCCAGATTATCCTAGAACTGACTGAGTGTAGTGAAGGACCACTTGCGATGATGGTAGTAATACAGGTAGCCACATGTCATCAAAGCCTACTCTCCGTTATGCAATGGGAATAGTATGAATTTTCCTTCCACGTTACTAGCAGAAAATAGCGGAGATCTTTGGCTTAGTTGTTGTTTAATTTGGATTCAATTATCAGGTCTACTCCTAGAGTTTAATTTATGAATAAACTCGCAGGACACGGTTAGGGCGCGAGCCTTAGCCGCGCACCCGCACACGACTCAACGCGGGCAACCACTCTACTACCACGTGAACTTTTGGATCACGGACTTCACATGCCTACCGGTTTAGTTACTCCAACGTCCAACCTTGTTCGGGCATCCCAACCTTATCTCGACATCACAAATTGACACTATCACCAATTAAACTGGCTTCCAACCAGGGATGAAGCGAAAAAAAAATAGGATGAGCTAAACAAAAGTCTACGGGCGATCTCAGCCCTTCGTCCCTTTATATCTACGACTCAGATTTTAGGACCGGCTCTAGGTGGGCTTTACGTGCTCGGGCAGCCATAGGCATGGCTCGAGCCCCGCCTGCTTTCGGTGTTGGCTTCGTCCCTGCTTACAACGCTAGTGGCAGCATTGCCATCGATGCCCAGACGTTTTTGATCAGTGAAGCATTGGCCAGAGCATGTTACTCCTCTACAACTGAGCACCAAGACAACCACTGAGTGCCATATCTAGCCTTGCCACGTTGAGAGTTGTGCAAATGTTTTTCTTTTAGTTTTAGGTCCTGTTTAGTTTTGCATGAAATGCAAAATGCCAACACATTTAGAGTGAAAAAATACAGAATGCAAAAATTTTCTAGGATGTGTTTAGTTCCATATTAAAAATACAGAATGTTAAAATTGGCACCCATGCACACGCCGTGTAGGGGCTCATGGCCCCCCCCCTAGCCATCGTTGCATAAAACATGATACTTTATGTATTTTTTTTCGGATGACAGAGTTGGGTCATATTTTCATAAGCATGATTGGGGCTTGAAAGAGCCCCTGCTGCCTAAGTATCAAACTAAAAGGAATATGATTTTGATTATTGTGATAATTTATAAATATTATGTCTCGAGAAAAATTAAAGTGAGATTCAACTAGGGCCTCTAACTAATTATAGCAAGGTTTATCATGATACTACTACATACCAGTTTATTGGTCCAGACACATCAACATCATCAATACAGCCCTTACATCCATGAGTGATAAGCAAGGGAAAAAAAAGTCTAAGTTTACAATTTTCTATCAATAATAATTCAGATCTAGTTAGATTCCATGGTCTAAAGTCTAGTTTACTATAACTGAGCTCTAAATTTGACCACTTTAGATTACTTGTATATATGGTTTTTAATGAACTAATGATCTTTTAGTGAGTTTGATAGCCTCGAGAGTTAAAGTGGCTTAAAATTTAGTTGCTAAACTTTAGACTGCTATTGATCTAAACAGGATGTTAGTCACATTATATGCTCCCTCCGTTCAAATTATAGTCCGTTTGACTGTTTTTAAATCTAAGTTTGACTACTCACCTTATTTTAAAAAATTATGAAAATATAGTCAAAATTGAGACATTTTTAAAGAATGTTTGTTTTTAAAGTAAGAGACACCAAAAGAAATGATATTTGTGCAATTTTTTTAATAGACCAACTGGTCAAAATGAAGGTAAAAAGTCAATGGAACGGGGCCTAAGGCTTGCATTGGCTCGGCCAAACGAAAAATCTCGTCCACGTCTACAAAGAGTGGAATAATGCATGGCTATCGCCCAAGGGTCGCGAACGAAGGCATGCCATCGGCCGCACCACCCTTGCACCCGGCGTCTTTCGTAGGAGCACGCGGGCGTGGGCGTGCATCCGAGCATCGGCTTCGCGAAGGCAAGCTGCCGAGTTTGTATCTGTGGCTCCTATGTTTTGTTGCCCGGGACAGTCGTGATAACAAGAGCACAGGACGGCCACCATGCTCGTCCATGATGCGACCCACAAGCACATTGGATAGGATATACTGTACTACATGGATTCATCAGTGTCTGGGCATTGTTTTTGAAGGGTGTGTCTGGGCATTGTTTCTCTGAATTTGTTCCTACTTTCTGTTGAACACAAGTTTGAATATGCCATTATCATTATGGTCTGAATTCTGAACGCTTTGCTGCGGAGATATTAGATACTACAGTCCATACTGCAGAGAATGAGCATCAGATTCAGTCAGATGAGCTAGTTACATCAGGTTAGTTATTAATTCAGAGGCAGTCTTCTGAATCCAGCTGCTCCGTGCGTGGAAAGACGGCGTGAGATCTGAATCGGCTGTACTTGTAGTTGCTCCCCGAGACAGCGTCTACCAGTGATGGTGACCGAAGTGCCACCTTGCTGATGGCCGGCTAGCCCCTACGCAGCACTCCACCGCCCGTCAAATTGAACGACAGAGAGACCATCGTCACTTGTCCCGGAGGCTTGCCATTGCCAAAGGGACTGGGGCGCGCGAAGCCTCCTAGGCCAGCATGCATGCTTCTGGTGCCTTGCCGTTGATGCCCCTGCTTTTACTGTGCCACACCGTTTTGGCCAAAAATGTTGCCTTTGGCCTCCTAATGAAACAGGGATGAATGGTCCGGAAAAAACCCTTTGGATTTCGACCATGTCGTCCATCTGCTCTTCTGCCTCCTCCCCCCGCTCCTCATTCGCATGGCAATGGAGTGTCCGTGTGATGGAGATTTACTCCGTGGCAGAGGCGAAATGCATGTGACGGTGACCGCCGAGTATCATACCGACGCCGAGATGGCTCTCGCTGTCGACTTCCCGCTCGATCGAGCACAGGAGGTACACTACAACAAGGTCCGTCCGGTCCTGTCCTGTCTTCTAGGATCGTCACTTGTCCGATGGGCTGTACCCAGATGGGTCAGATAGCCTTGGTGGGCCGGACCAGCTGTTCTCTATATATGATAAACCAATTTCTTTAATCCTACTAGGTGGCCAAGCCAAATGCCAGCATAGAAGGGTATTCTCTCTCCGTATATTCTGTGGGGAAAAAAAATGCAAGAACAACAAATTATTCCTCTGTAAAGCCTTCTCCCTTACTAGTATCTCATCCACTTAAGGCCCGCCCAAACAGACTACCATCTTTGGTGCATGGACAGAGCTCCATGGCACCAAAACATTCCTTAGAAATCAATGATATTTTCTTGTGACTTGCAACACTGGCTTTACAAAATTGTCTCATACTGTAGAAAGTTTCTTCTCAGTAGCAATTTGGCCACTAAGTGCTAGTTTAGGTTTAGGGAGTGTTTGGTTTAGAAGTCCTAAGACTTTTTTAGTCCCCCCGGACTTTTAAAAAAAAGACTCTTCATGAGGGTCTTCTA
The DNA here is from genome assembly GCA_015847255.1 of Hyparrhenia diplandra. Classification (NCBI taxonomy): domain Eukaryota; kingdom Viridiplantae; phylum Streptophyta; class Magnoliopsida; order Poales; family Poaceae; genus Hyparrhenia; species Hyparrhenia diplandra. The sequence goes on along the minus strand of JADLZK010008805.1, from coordinate 262,363 downwards.
GGGACTTTTTAACTACAAGTAGTAAAAAAGTCCCACTCAGTTTAGTTTGATAGAAACTAAAAGTGACTTTTTAGTCCTAATACCGAAAAAGTCCCTAAACCAAATAGGGTCTCAGTAAAGTGACGTACAATGCAAACTTCAGTACAGGTAAAAGTAAACAACTCAGCTAAAAACAAAACACACATTAGTGACTAGTGTATAGGTAAAACAATGGTTGAAACATAACATCCTGGGCAAGCACGGTTAGGCCAGTCTCAATGGAGATTTTATGGGTGTTTCATACACATTAAATGCAGCGTCACATCAGCAAAACTTCACTTTTTGCATGAAACGCCTAGGAGAGAGAAGGAAAAAAAGTTTCACTATGGTGAAACCTTTGGACACTTGTTTCATATCGTTTGGAAAATAGGTGAAACCCCCATTGAGATAGAAATAGAGTTTCACCATGGAACTAGCAATTAAACCATACAATGAGAGAGAGGCTGTGAGAGCCTTGAGCCTATGAAACTGTGCAATGAAATTGTGCATTGAAGGAGACGCCTATTTCATGCCAAAGCTTCACATCTTGAAAACCGGAAAGTGAAACTCTCCATTGAGACTGGCCTTAGAGACAAGGGAAGGTTAATCCTGTCAAAGTTGAAAGTCCAATAATAATCAGGTAATTACAAGGACCTCGCTGTCATGGCCTCGAAAAATGAAAATTGGAAATTAAGATAAGAGGAGCCCATTGGGCTACAAGTGGAGTATTCAGGTTAGAGGCCTGGTGGCCGGATATATAATTGGGCGATTTTCTTTTTCCTGATTTGAGCTATTTATCTGTCGATTTTAAGTCGGATTTCAATTCTATCCTGCTATCTTAGGGCAATTACATTGATGTTATCTTATAAAGTCTCATATAATGTCACGTAATTTAAGACGACTTTATAGACTACATGTACAATGGTTATCTTTCTAAGTTGTCTCATAGCAACTCGCATTTCCTTAATTTATGGAGAGAGTAAAAATATGATTGTGAGGTGCATGGAGACAACAACTCATACAATGGTAAAATAGTTGTCTCATAGTCCTAAATTCTAGCTCATGAGATCATTGTTTCACGAAGCAACTACCTCATTCTCTCTCTCACCTCTCTCTTTCCTCCACATCATAAAAAATCCTACATGGCAATGCACGAGACCGCTTACGTGTAGCAATGTAGCTACCCTTAAGGGCAAGTACATTGGTGTTGTCTTATAACTAGTCTCATATAGTGCCACGTAATTTAAGACGACTTAATAGATTACGTGTACAACGGTTGTCTTTTTTAAGTTGTCTCGTAGCAATGCACATTTCCTTAATTTATGGAGAGAGTAAAAATAGGATTGTGAGGTGCATGACGACAACAACTCATACAATGGTAAAATAGCTGTCTCATAGTCCTAAATTCTAGCTCATGAGGTCATTGTTTCGCGAAGCAACTACCTCATTCTCTCTCACCTCTCTCTTTCCTCCACATCATCAAAAATCCTATGTGGTGATGCACGAGACGACCTATGAGACCGCTTACGTGTAGCAATGTACCTGCCCTAATTATTAGGGGACCCTAACAATAACCGGCTATGCATTTGCTCAATTCTGAGACATTCGGGGTAAGGCGAATTGAAGGTGCGGCCACGGGCACAAGGAGCGAGCTCAGGTGGGACATGGAAGTGAAAGGAACAAGTTCCCTAAAAAAAAAAGTGAAAGGAACATGCAAGTGCAAAACAGAAGAAAACGTCAATCGGTAGGGTAGTACAGCCGGGCGACCGATTTTGACGGGTTGAGCTTCCCATGATGCTAGTTAGTTCTGAGCAGCTCCAAGAGTTACTATTGAAAAACTAAAAAAATGGCCAACAAGTTAAAATATATGTGAAGCACATGTCATATAAACTGGTTAAACATTTCGTGAAGGGTACTCATGAAAATTTAAGACCAATATAATTAGTTTTTTTCACTTAATGGAAGAGGGAAGAGTCACCAGTATATATGTGTGTTGTCGTTGATTACACCATATTTTGCAGTATAAGATGAAAAGCGTGTTGACTTCTGCACACTTTTGGAAATATGCAAAGTCGTCCTCGTCTGGGGTGAGTACGGTCGTGCCCCCTGACTCGTCGGTGGCTCCAGACACCACAGCTCCACCGCTGCCGGCCACTACGCCACCTTTGACACCGCGGACACCGCGGCCGCCCTCCATGTCGGACGTGGGCGACTTCGTCGACTCTCTCCTGCTGCCCCCGGCTCACCCCCCGGCGTTCGGTTTTAACCGAAGAATCGGTTCGGTTTGTTCGGTTGCCACGAAATTCGGTTTCCAACACATCAGCCACCGATCGGTGTTCCCTAGATCCCAAAACCGACGAGTTTGGTTTCGGTTTCTTCGGTTTCGTTCTTCGGTTTCCACCGAACAAACCCAAGATACAGAGAAAATCAAAATCGCCAAAACGAAGAACGAAAATCGAATCATAGAGGCTGCGCAGTTCGGGAGGCCACTCGCCGCGCCATCGCCGCCACCCTTGTTGCGAGCCTCGGCCTCGCTGTTGCGCAAGCGCCGCCTTGACCCCCGCGAGTCCGCCTCCGCATTCAGTCCGCGCGGCGCCGTCGCGCGCAACCGGGACTCACCTGCGCCCTCGCGGTCGAGCCGCGCTCGCCACCTCGCTCGCCCGGCGCCAAGGCCGTGACCAGACCCGCCTCGCGCTCGCGCGCTGCGACGACACCCCCGCCTTTGCGCGGGCCAAGCGCGACGGAGGCCTCTCGCCCTCGCCGCTTCGAGATAGACTACGGTAGAGTCCTGGTCGGTTTGTTCCTGTGCGGTGCTTTGTGGATAGGGTTGTGGGGTACTGGGCTGGGTGGATGCATGTGGGCCGACGTGGGCTGGATTGGTAGTGGTGTGCACATGCTGAATCGCCCAAGTACTCTCCAGTCTACACAGCATGTTCGGTTTATACGGTTCTCGGTTTCTCTAGCAGCCAAAACCGAAACCGAAACCGAAAACCGAAGTGATAGAAAGCAAAAACCGAAGCCGAAACCGAAAACCCAAAAACCGACATTTCGGCTCGGTTTGGCTTGGTTCGCCTTCGGTTCGGTTCGGTTTTCGGTTAAAAGTGCCCCAGCTGACCCAGCAGCCGTTGGTGGCCTCACCACCTCGCTGCGCATCTCACGGACGCGAGGCGTGGGCGCCAAGGCGGAGTGACCGTTTGGCGGCAAGTCCTCCTTCCGGGATCCCAATCCTGAAAGTCGGGCTCGGTCGTCCTCCTTAACAAATGGGAAGGGAGGGGCGGAGGGTGCTTCATCTCAAACCCCGGACTCCATCGTTGCTAAGAGATTCCAAGATCATTTCGGTGATAATGTCCCACAGCACAAGCGGGACATGGTGCAGATCCTGGTCCTCCATGGCCGCTTGCGTCGGAACCGCCTTGACGACGACGACGAGCACTGAGCAGGCGGTTTTCTTCTCAGTCGCAAAATAGGTTTCTTCCTAAGTACAACTTTTTAGCTCCACCGTTTTAGCCGATGCCTTTTGTTAGTGTGTCGCCTAGTATACCCTTGGCATCTCGCCAGTTGTATGTCTAGTATGTAACTAAACTATCCCACTTCTCTTAATGCAAAACGGGTAATGTCCTGGTTTCGAAAAAAAAGAAATATGCAAAGTGCATGCGAGGTAAAGAAGCTAAGCTTTGAAGGATCGTAATTTATGCATGCCAGGTAAAGAAGCTAAGCTTTCAAGGATCGTAATTTATGCATGCCAGCAGGTAGACCCATGGCGTAAATGCTGACCACATACATATATAGGATAAACACAATTACGGGGGACAGATGGGTTGAACGTGTTCGTCTATCGGGGTGCCGGGAGAGTGAACCAAGACAGAAAGACGTACTGATCTTGGCAAGTAGTATATACAATAAAGGATAAGATTCGTGACGCGTGGCTGATGAAGAGATTCCTTTTTTGTAGTTCTCTTGGCAAGTATATATACACGCATACATTACTTGTCAAAACAGTAAAACTCACCGCCTTCTCGTGTGATAATCTTATTGTGCCCGACCGCACAGATGGATAGTAGATTGTTTTTCATGGCACCTGCTGCCGTCAGGGCTCTTATCCTGATGCTGGTAGCGGCAGCTGGAGCTTGCGCGTTGGTCGTCAACAAAACCATCGAGGTACCTACTCCACTTACTCAGCAAATCTCTATCGACCATCATCGGCGGCACTGTTGATTTACCGGCCGGATGGACGTCCGGTGACCTATGGTCGAATGACCACAGTGCTTAACTGTTCATTATGTGTATAATGCACGCGTGCGCGAACAGAGCGACCATGGCGACGTGATTGACTGTGTGCACGTCGATCACGAACCGACGCCCAAGCATACTTCGCCTCGGACGATGCAGGCGACGACGAAGCCGCGGATGAAACTGACAGCAATGGCTGCTGCGGCCGCGGCGGCGAGACAAGAGGCGCGGCCACAGACATGGCAAAAACACGGGAGCTGCCCGGCAGGGACTGTCCCCTATCAGGAGGGCCTCTCCCAACGCCAACCCGGAGGCCGTCCAGCGGGCGCTCCGGGCCTCGCCGTTCGGACGCCCTGGCAAAGTGGTCCTCCCTGAATCAATGGACACATCGACGAGCAAAGTAGAGGTAATAATCTCGCTCGCTCCATCAATTAGCGCGTGATATATTCTGCCTGCAGTTTACGACGGTGGTTACATTGTTTCTTAATTTGGTGTTGCTGCATGGGTCGATCTTGGTATGTAGGTGGCAGCTGCGTACGCGTGCAACGAGCCGTACCTTGGTGCTCGGGCCCATGTTCCTCTCTGGGAGATTAATGTTCATTCCGACGAATTCTCCATGAGCTACCTCTTGATTGGATACTCGCTGGACAGCAATTTCATCCCGTTGGCCGGGCATTCACCGCCCGACAGTCTTCCAAATCAGATCGCAGTTGGTGTTGTGGTACGTGTGGGTGCTCACACCTACTTAGTAGAAAATAAGTAAGCAACGTGGAAAATTAACTGAAGCAAGTAATAATTTTCATTTAACCTCACATTTCGGCATTTCAGGCTTGGCCTTCGCTCTACGGAGACTTGTTAGCAAGGTTGTTCGTATATTACACTGTAAGTAATAAGTATATATATTCAGTACTCGAGTCTGTATAATCCCTCAACATTTAACATAATTACGTACAACATCAATCAGTTACTACTAGATATAATTTTCTTCCTTCAGCTGCAAGCTGTGTATTGCCATTTAGTTTTCTCCTAAGTTAAATTTCTAGAAAGATATATATATCAATCAATGACATCGGCAGGCTCGAATAAATATACTATTAAGAGATGTTTTCATAGAAAATTTAAAGAAATTAATTTGGTTTTATAGCTAGCTTAGATTGCAACGCATCTCTTTCCATACATTCAGACAAAATTAGTAGACGAGTTTAACTTTGGAAGAAATACAGATTGTATTAACCATGCATGTAGCAATACTGCATATAAGTTTTCCTTGCATGCACATATATAATTAAGGAAAATATTACTATAATTAGATAGAAAAGGAGCGTAAAAAGTTCTATGGATTAGACTCCCTTTCTTTTCTAGGTTTGTATTATGCAACACCTTGTTCTGACCATATTGCACTATGTATCATCATTTGATAAATCGAAAATGCTTTTTCTTAATTCAAGTAGAAATACAAATGGAAAAAATCCGAAGGGTATTCGAAAAAACAAAATCTCGTCAACACTAGCTAGTGCATCACACTACTACATAAATGATTTTGCACGACGTTTCCAAATGATTTTCCGTGGCGGGCATTTGGAAAACCGCCACGAAAAATGGCTTGATTTACCGTGGCGGTCTTTTTAAATTAACCGTGGCGGTTTTATAAAAACCGTCATGGTTAATTAGGCCCAAACGTCCAACCCATCTTACAATCAGTAGCCCAAACCAGCCCGATAAAAAAACCGAGTATAAAACCAGCGGTTGGAAAACCCTAACCCACCGGCGCCCAAACTCTCTCTCCCACTCTCTCTCTCGTGCTCCCTCGGATCCAGGCGCCTCCCGAGCTCCCCTCCCAATCCCGCTCGCCGGCGGCGCCCCCTCCCTCCACTCCCAATCCCGCGCGACGACGACGACGGCGCGCTCCCACGGACCCGCGCGCGACGGCGACGGTGCTCCGACGGACGGCGACGGCGGATCCAGCCCGAGCTCCCTCCAGAATTCGCGCGAGGTGGATCCACGTCGGCGGCCGCCGCGCGGAGCCGGCGTTTAGCGCGGCGGGCGCGCTCCCTCCATGCGGATCCCTCCAGCGGCGACATCCAAGACCTCTATGCGGGCTCGGCGGGCGGCGCTGGCTCCGCAGCGGCGCCGATCCGTCGGGCGGCGAGGTCCATGCGGCTCCCCAACACCTCCATGCGGCGCGGCGCTGCCCGGATCCAGACGGCGGAGGGCGGATCCCGGCGACCCCCCCTCGATCCGGCTTCCCCGACGATGCTTCAACCGTGGCGGCGGAAACCCTAACCTAATGGGCCCCGAGATCCGGCCGCCGGATCCGGGGCCCATTAGGTTAGGTTTTGGATTTTTTCTTTTTTTTTTAATTTTTTTTTTTGAACTTCCGTGGCGGTCATTTTGGTGCCAGAAAACCGCCACCGAAAATGAAGCGATTTTCCGTGACCCTAGTTCGGTGGCGGTTCCAAAAACCGCCACCGAAAATAAAAAAAGCCGCCACGGAAGTTCGATGCTGTAGTAGTGTCATCACCGTCTTATATATGTCCGGTCGGCATGCAACATGCAGAACGACGGTGGGGTACATAACAACTGCTTCAACCTTGATTGTGGAGGATTCCAAGTTCAGGAAAGCCCGTATGCGCTTGGAACCTCTTGGACCCCGATCTCGCAGCTTGAGGTGACAGATACCACGTAGCGGTTAGCATACACAGAGTACGTATACGTAACTTGATCTTACATACGATGCATGTAAATCATTTACATTTATACAAGAAGCATGGTGCATGCAGGATGCTACTGAAGAGAAGTGGTGGGTGTCGGTGATGGGGCACGACATCGGCTACTACCCGGAGAGCATATTTGACACTCGTTTCCCGGAGGCGTTCTACGTGGAGATGGGAGGGCGGGTGCTGAACACCAGGCCCGGCGGCAAGCACACCAAAACGCCCATGGGCAGCGGCATGCCGCCATGCGCCGGCGGGCGGTTCGCCGCCAAGTTCGCCGGCTACTACGCCGTCAACTACAACGGGGTGCTCTCCAACGACTTCGCCGACCGGACGATCGTCACCACGCCGGGGTGCTACGGCGCCACACCCTGGGGCTATGACAATAACCAGGGGGGTTACATCGTTCTGTTTGGTGGCCCAGGAGGGATCTATTGTGACAACTGACAAGTAATTACTGTGCGTGCATGATGCGTGTCAGTTGTTCTTAATAGAGAAAATTCTTTTAATGTCACTAGCTTAGCTTATACCCTTCCCTTATGTCAAAGTAATTTACTCATTCCCTTTGTTACCATTAATTTATAATAGATATTATTATTATGCACCTAGAAATATGTTATGTTTAGATACAAAGTAAAAGTTATATATCTATAAACAATCCAAATGACTTCTAATTCAAAATAACTGAGTTTGTTATTTCATCCTAAGTGCCACACTCAGCAAAAGGATTCCTAAACCGATGCAACGTGACTGAATATTTAATTATTAAATAGCCTTATTAGGTATTTTTATTAATTAAAATTAGAATTGAGTATTAAAAGACTAATGGGTCTGGCCTGTTAGACTTTGTAATCCCCTCATATAAATAGGGGCAGACCGTTTGTGAGAGACAAAAAGAAAAAGAATAATTTAGGGTTTAACCCTAGGCTTACGCTTCCACCGCTGTCGCCTCCTCACACGCGCCGCTGTCCAACCACCCCGCCGCCTAGCGCTGCCGCGCGCGCCGCCGTGTCGCCTCTCATCAAGACTACGTCACGCCCTCGTCATCCCCTCATGTTGACCTGTCGACGAGCTGTGACAGACATTGGTATCCGGAGACCGGGTATTGTTATGGCCTCAGATTGGAGCAAGCAAGTCCTGAGGAGGTTCACAACGCCATCAATGGATTTATCGCTGCAGTGGAGGCCAGATCAACACCCCCTGCCGCCAAGTATGTACCTCCCTCTTGACGCTCCCCAATTCTTCCATATCGGGATGATTCGTTTATCCGCCGCGCCGACTCTCGTCAATTCCTCGACTATGCAAATCAATGATCAACCCCCGATCCCCAAAACAACAGTTCATCACACCTAAGATGATTTTTCCGAATATAAGGGTAAAGGTGATCCGACTCAATGGTTGTACTAATGCAATAAATTTTTCCTAGCTCGAGGAAACCAAGGAGGGGCGATCAAATGCAATTGGCCTCGTTTCACCTCTAAGGAAACACATTGACTTGGTTTATTCGTTAGTAGAAAGAACTGGGATCACCAACTTGGACTCAATTTTCAACAACAATTATTAAACGGTTAGGTTCTCCATTACATCACAAACCTTGGTGACCTAATTGGTACACGTCAATTGGGAGATTTGGATGCCTACACAAATAAATTCATCTCTACACTGAATATGGTGCAGGTTCTCCATTACAGCACAAACCTTGGTGACCTAATTGGTACACGCCAATTGGGAGATTTGGATGCCTACACAAATAAATTCATCTCTACACTGAATATGGTGCAACATCTTTCGCCCGCCTGAGCAATAGGTAATGCTTTATACTGCTGGATTAGCTCCTTTAATACAACTGGAAGTTCAATTGCAAAATCTCCCGGATTTGGAAACTGCAATGGCCCTCGCTAGACGCATCCACTTGTCGATGAGACAACAACGATCTTCTAAGGTACATTCCCGCCACCACGTTAATATTCAGATATTAGTTCCTGGACTCACTGGAATTACTACTAGTCCTACAATGCAATTGATGATATCAATTAATGTCACGAATTTGCTAGCAGTAGTGGATTCCGGATCAACACATAATTTTGTGGACTATGGAATAGCACAACTGCTCAATTTAGAAGCCTCTCCTATGCATTCATCTCTCAGAGTAGCAGTTGCTAATGGGGATGATATTACAAATGTTGGGAGGTATGATGATGTTGATTTTACTATTGCAAATGAGAACTTCACAGCAGACTTCTACAGTATTAAATTTGGCGGCTATGATGTTGTTCTCAGAGTTGATTGGCTAAGCTCACTTGATACTATCATTTAGCATTTCAATAAACTGACTTTGCAAATATTGCGGAAAGGACAACCGATAATCTAATTGTGCCCGACGCATGTCAGATAGACTGCTGTAGATTGTTTTTCATGGAACGAGCAACATTGGCGCCTGCTGCCGTCAGGGCTACCATCTTGATGTTGGTAGTGGCAGCTGGAGCTTGCGCGTTGGTCAGTCAAATGTAGAATCAATGAACGTCAAACGAACAAATAAAGTGCATATGTACAAATAAGGCCTTGTTTAGATTGCAATTTTATTCAACTCGAACTTCGTTTGTATTTGGTAAATATTGTTTAATCATGGGCTAACTAGGCTTAAAAAGATTTGTCTCGTGATTTACAACTAATCTGTGCAATTAGTTATTTATTTTACAACATTTAATGCTCCATGCATGCTTCCAAAAATTGATGTGGTGGAGAGAGAGTGAAAAAACTTGGAACTTTGAAGATAACTAAACAAGGCCTAAGGTGCATATGTCACTCAATATACTTATGTACAAGTGATTTCACATGCTTTGGGGATGATACAGAGAAGCTTCAGCGCACAGAATCACAGCGTGACCCATCGTCCCTTGAATCAAGCTGAGTTGCAAAATTTAAACAAACATAGAACAGTTAGAAAAAAGGAAACCAAATATAATGAATTTATGAGAAAAATACGGTGATCGTACCGAAGTAAAAAAAGGATAGTCGAATATCCAGTTTTACAAGTTTTTATTTCCATCCACGCGCTCTTCAGCAGGTCCTTGTCCCACCTCGCCAACGCTCTCCTGGCTCGGCAGGCGCCGGCAGCAGTGAGTCGAATAGGCAGGCCATGTCCAGGGACGATGTGAAGTGGCAAGAGCCGGTATCCTTGCCAAGGCTCTCCTGGCTCGAAGATCGGTGCATGAACGGGTGACGGGTGTTGACGACCACCTTGTCTACGCCGGTCGCCACGGTGGGCGCAGCCAGGCACTCGAACGCCAGAACAACTAGGGCACGCCACACTGCCACGGTGGTCTCCCTTTGTTCCGGTGGCTTTGATCCGCTGGCCGGGTGCCGACGCGGACCGGCCGCCACACGCGCTGTATGCACCCAACCGGACCGGACCACCCTCAGGAGACGCGTGTCGGGCCAGAGCGGCACCAGGAAAGCGGAATGGAAGGCCAGGAGCTGAGGCAGCCAGCCGGGCCAACAGATTTGGCCCTGGTTGGATTTAAACCTCTGCAGGGCCATCATGGAGCGTACTATTTTTCCCGCCTTATTTACAAGGCAAACTATGCTTATTTAAAAGGCACATCATTGCCATTCGGCAAGGAAAGGAAGACGTGTGTTGGGATTGTACTAGTTGTAGATATCTTCATATTATGACTTCTTTTTTTTTTTTTTTTTTTGAGAACACGCCGTTCTTGCGTTTTCATTAAGCGTAGAATAAAGTTCAAACAACAAAGGTGCCACGGTAACCAAACGATTCTGGGCGGAACCTAACAACCACTTGGATACAGCAGCGGGGCTTACATTTGGACTAGTTTGCGACAAAAACGACCGCCGAAGACATGGCTAGGCGACCTCCTCGGCGAGGCCGTCGGTGTTGAGGTCCAAGCGGAGAGGTCAAGCTGCCCCTCCGAAGCATCTCGAAACGGCGCCGCTTAGCCGGCGGCATACCACCCCCTGCGGCCTTGACCCTCTCCTCCCCCGGCAATCGGAGCCTCCCCTTCCGGGCACTTCCTCGCCCAATTTCCGAAGCAAGAGCTTCCGGGCCTCGCAGGGTCACATTAGCAGCCCTTGGCGCGACTTGACACGGTCACTACGACGCAGCGTATGCGTGGAGGCTGAGGCGCGACCGACGAAGACGCCCTCCCTGTCTTGATAAGGGCGATGCAAGTGGCACGCATACCAAAGCCTCGATCTCTTGCCGCCGAGACGCCAAAGTCGGGCCGAGGCAGTGGGAGCATCGTCTTCGAAAGACCCCGGAGGTGGTTCCGTGGGGAGCAACAGGCACATCCCCTCGCACCAATGGGGCTTCCTCGAAAGCCGGCGGGCGACGGGCCGGACGCGTACTCCGCCGCCGCCACAAGATCGCTCACCAGTCCGCCCGCACCGGAGGCCGCACGCCGAAGGGCGGACTTCCCGCAAGAGGCACGACGCAGAAGTCCGGCCACAAGCTCATCGAGCATCGGGTCCCCCGAGCGGGAGGGCACAACACCGAGCACCGGTTGGCCACCCCGCGAGACAGCGGCGAGTGAGCTCATCGAGCATAGGGTCAACCTGCACGGGGGCCCGAAGCCCTCACACATCGCCAGTAGCGAAGGTGTCGTGTGAAACGGGCGGCGTTTGTCGACACACGGCGATCCTCCTCTCCAACCTTGTGCCGGTGCGGACGACGGCGCCCGACTTTGTTCGAACCACCGGTGCGCGCGAGCCGAGGACCGCCACCATCACGCCCCCTCGCGATCCCGGTTCCTCAGAACGGTTGGGCGGCGACCTTGCCACCCTCAACGGGTGCCGCGACCACCGATGTCAAGGGCGTGTGCGCCATGAACGACCCCAAGAGCATCTCGTTGCCCGATGGCGGTATCCCGGCAAACGGCGTGGCGGACGGAGATCGACACCGAGCGGCGACGTGGTCACATCGCGGCGCTTGAAGCAACGACCGACAAGCTCGGTGGCACCGAAGCGGCAACGCTTGTGTGTCACATTCCTTTGTCCCGTCGGCCGGGCGGTGACGGCGCTGCAACATCCGAAAGCCCTCGGCATCGACGTGCCTCGACGAGCCGTGGGTTGAGACCCGGCGCTCGCGACATCGGACCAAGCGGCTGAGCACCGGGGTCCTTGCCGACCGCCGCGGGCCTAGACGATGATGCGCTGGCAAAGCAGCGCAGCCAGCGCCCGCGGTGGTGCACGGACTTGCGCCGCCCGACGCCGCCGCCGTTAACCAGCCGCCTTCCCCAGCCAGGCCTCGGTTGACACCCTCCACGACATCGACACTCGCGGCGTCGACACAGGGCTTGGTCGATGGCGGAGGGATAACCCGCGACGCTCCCCTCGCGAGCAACGCCCGGGTAGGGCGGCCGTGATGCAGCAAGAGCGGGCTCATCATCGGAGCCGCCCGCCCAAGGTCCCCCCGCCCATCGTGTAACCGACCGCCCACCGAGCTGCCCCCCGGGATGGAAGGGGGCAGTGGGGGGAGAGGGACGGCGACGACGACGGAGATGTGCCGCGAGCCTGCCGCGGCGCCGACGGGCGCGCGCACATGAAAGGGGCGACGACGGTGGACGCCAGGGGGAGGCAAGCACAACAACTTCATGTTCGCTTCGTCTTCTTCGCTGCCGTCGGAGTCATCCCGAGGGCGACCACGCCGCCGAGCCGCCCTCTATCTCGCCGTCTTCCAATGGCAGCTCCACGTCGTGGCCGCCCGGCGGGCCGGACGCCCGCCGCGACCGAGTCGACGCAGTGGCGCGCCCGGACCGGCGCGGGTGCTCCTCCGGCCGGCCGGTGGCGGCGATGGAGGCCGGAATGGCGCCCACCGGCAGCCTCCGCAACGCCCGCGCCGAAGGGGCCCGATGGAGATGCCACCGAGGGAGCACCTCCACCGAATCGACGTGTTGGGTGGCGGCGGGGGGGCGCGGGCCGCGCCGATCGCGGACCTCTGCAGCCAGGAAACGGCGATGGCCGCGTCACAGCCATGGCGGCGACCGCGAGAGGAGGCGCCCTCGTCACTTTGCAGCCAAGGCGGAGGGGGGAAGCCCACCAATCGGCGGGCGCATCAAGAGGAGGGAGCGGATCTGTAGCAGGGGACGAAGGATTTGGTGGGGATTGAGGGTGGATTTTGGAGATTTTTGGGGGATTCTGGGGGGGGCAGGACGAGCTCGAGAGGGGAGCGGGGGAGCTCTAACGGCTCCATTGGATCGATACGAGGGCAACCCAGAAAATGATCTCATATTATGACTTCAATCTCAGAGTAAGTTTGGCACTGATCCAATGACTGCATTACACACAGAAACTTGGGCACAAGGAACGTTAGATTCTCAAGGCTCATCAGTCGCGAGGAGGCAATTTGTATGTGCTCATCAGCTTGTTTTTTTTTTTTAGCATGGCGTCGGCACAGAGCTGTGTGGCACGACACAGGCGCAGCTAAGCGACCAAGCTGCAACGTGTCCCTAGTTTTTTTTTTTTTTTTTTTTTTAATTACACTTCCTAACGAGGTAGAAAAGCCGTGAGGGCCTGAGTAGTAGATTGCACAGATACAGCCGACGCAACAGTACCAGGCCTGGCCCCCAGAAAAGCACGCCAAAGCCCAATCAACAGCAGAAACCGCAGCCCACGACGGCGCACGGAAATTATATTTCTGTGGGAAAAAGTCCAAATTCACTCCCCAACTATCACGAAAAGTTCACTTTTTTTCCCTCAGCGTCAAAACCGGGACAAATCACCTCCCTCAACTTTTCAAACCATGCAAATTAACTCCCTTAAGTGGTGGTTTGAGGGCGTTATTGCTACAGTAACAGCGGTTTGCCTTTTTCTTTTTTAAAAAAATTACGGTTGAATCTTTGAAAAATCATAGTAAATCACAGAAAAATTATAAAATGAAAAATCCAATTTTGTTGTACTCCACATGATTAGATCTACACAATGAATATATAATATGATATACTTTAATATAAAGTTTTTGCTATGAAGGTTTTCTTTTTTTTTTTTTATATATTCAATGTGTAGATATAATTATGTGGAGTCTAACAAAATTGGATTTTTCATTTTATGATTTTTCTGTGATTTACTATGGTTTTTCAAAGATTCAACCGAATTTTTTTTTTTTAAAAAGGAAAAGACAAATCGCCGTTATCAGAAGCAATACCGCCCTCAAAAACCGCCGAGGGAGGTAATTTGCAAGGTTTGAAAAGTTGAGGGAGGTGATTTGTCCGGTTTTGGCGTTGAGGGGGAAAAATGAACTTTCATGATAGTTAGGGGAATTTGGACTTTTTCCTATTATTCTATGTATATATAGTCGAGTAAAAAAACTGGATTTTTAATTTTCTTTTGATTTACTATGATTTTTCAAAGATTAAGACAAAATAAATAAAAAATAAAACCATCTTCAAAACCAAACCATAAAGGTAAACACATGGTTTGAAAAGTTAAGTGAGGTGATTTGCCCGGTTTTGTGGTACACGGAGGAAAACCGGACTTTTGTAAAAATTGGGGAGAAAAGTGGACTTTTTCCAAAGGCAAAAGCATTGAAAACTTGACGAGAGGTATTCTCCAAATGTGAGGTGTTGGGAATGGAATAATGATTTCCCGCCCCCCACCCCCCACACACACACACACCCCCCCCCCCCAAAAAAAAAAAAAAATTGGAGTAATATTGTTTTCTTCAATTCTTTTGGCTCGATCGGCCTCGTGGAGGCAAGACGTGCTATGCTTTTAGCCTCACGGATTTTTTTTTCATAAAAATAAATACAGAAATAGGAAAGGGTGATTGCATTTGTGGCTCTGAAGTGGGAAATACAGAAATCAGTACTGTAAAGATAACATTGATTTTTTTTTAAAAAAAAAAAAACAAACATTGAGAATGTTGAAGACAGATCGCATGTCTTCTTCAGGTGTCCCTCCCAGCGCAGATCTCTGGAGCAGACTTGGCTTACCAAGCATTTCAGCAACTACCCCATAAGACCTTAGCCCTACAGGCCTGGATCAAGAGCTGTGGCCGTTCATCATGCTGGTCCTTCTCTGGCGTTTGTGGGATGCCAGAAATGGGGGAAGTTTTTAAACACCGTGTGTCCAGCGCCCAACCAGTCCTTTCTATAGTTTGTGATGATTTGTTTATTTGGCGTAATCCGCTGAAAGCCAATCATGTAACTAATCTACTGAACTTGTGGCCGGGCTGACCATATCCTTGGAAGACCTTGTCATTGCACGTCTTCCATAGCTCATGTTGCTATCAGTTCTGCTTCAGTGAAGAAAGTTATGCTGTGTACTGTTCTCGTCCAGGTCAATCCAATGATTACTAATCTCACACCCCACACTATATTGATGGTCGTCCAAGATTCTTGTGCAAAGAAAAGTTGTTCTCCAGTGGAGCACATGACACAGGTTGGGTTGTCTTGTACGGAGTGTGGAGTATGTTTAGGTGCCATCGTTGTAGCATTGTCTTTGTCTTTAAACGAACCACTAGTACTACATTTTATTTTATTTTTTTGTGCAAAGACAAGAGACGGAGCCGCTTCAAGGTATCTCTGCGCCTCAGGGTCAGGGTCAGGCAGGCATGCAGAGGGTACTCCCTCCGTTCCACAATACTTGCGATTTTTTGACTCATATAAACTGTGTTTGACCGCTCGTTTTATTTAAATTTTTTATGTAAATTATAAAACAAACAAAACGTCATTACAAAATCTTTAGTGATGTAATAAGTCATAACAAAAGTGGTAATATTTATTAAAAAAGTTAAATAAGACGAAAGGTCAAACGAGTTTATATGAGTCAAAAGACCGCAAGTATTGTGGAACGGAGGGAGTACTTCCCCTGCATGGTGGAACTTCCCTGCCGCTCGCCGATCCGGATTATCAAGCAACGGATACTATCATCACGGCTGCTGGTCAGCAGCTCCTGCTGCAGCTGCACAGACCTGCAGGTGTAGGCGATGATGGTACTACTAGTCTACTACCCGTAGCCACGATCGATCTCACTGGCCGTGATCGTGAGCATTTGCATGGCATGGCGTCTGCTGCCCGGTGCCTGCCTACGGAGCTGCTGCTGCATCACTCAAGTTTCTGTGTGCTATTGGACTGTCAGTGGTCCTCATCTCCTCGATCGACACCCTGCGAGCTGGTGCTGCATTAGGCCTGCCTCCGGTTTTCTTGGACTGGAATAGTGGTCTCCAACTTGTTTTTCCTTTCTCAAACAGCAGCTACTAGAGTGTACTGGTAGCCCATTTTCGGAAGGCAAAGTTGATGTCATGCCTGGAATGGGTCACTGGGCCAGTGATCACGAGAGGAAGTTTGAATCTGCTTAGCATTTTTCAGATGCTTAGAAGACATAAGTTAAGATGTTAGTGGGCTCGTGGGCTCGCCTCGGGCGGTCGGGCCTCGGACCAACTCCCATGTGGCCCACGTACACGGGCCAGAGGCCACAACTTCTTCCTCTCCGGGCGGCCGGGCCGGAGCCGACGAATACGAGGCAGATCTCTGGAGCAGACTTGGCTTACCAAGCATTTCAGCAACTACCCCATAGACCTTAGCCCTACAGGCCTGGATCAAGAGCTGTGGCCGTTCATCATACTGCCCCTTCTCTGGCGTTTTTGGGATGCCAGAAATGGGGAAATTTTTAAACACCGTCTGTCCAGCGCCCAAGCAGTCCTTTCTATAGTTTGTGATGATTTGTTTAGTTGGCGTAATCGGCTGAAAGCCAATCATGTAACCAGTCTCCTGAACTGGCGGGGCTATCTACTTTCATGTAACACCTCTGTAAGACTAGCTCATTGAGCCGGTTTTCGTTTATACAAGTCAGGTCGGGAATCTCTCCCCTTCGTTTTGAAAAAAAAAAATGAGAATCATGTGGCCTGGCTTGGACCATGTCCTTGGAAGACCTTGTCACTGCACGTCTTCCATAGCTCATGTTGCGATCAGCTCTGCTTCAGTGAAGAAAGTTATGCTGTGTACTGTTCTCGTCCAGGTCAAACCAATGACCTGAGATTTTGTACAGGTCCTTGGGCGATGATGGTACTACTAGTCTAACCCGTAGCCACGATCTCACTGGACGTGATCGTGAGCATTTGTACCCTGAGATTTTGTCGCCGTTCTCACTCCATCTTCGTTATCTCAAATGTGTAAAGATTCAGAAAATGATGGCACTGCCGCCCTTGCATGGCATGGCGTCTGCTGCCCGGTGCCTGCCTGCGCTGCTGCATCACTCCATCTTCTTCAATAGTTTCTGTGTGGTACTGGACAGTCAATGGTCCTCATCTCCTCGACACCCTGCGAGCTGCTGCTGCATCAGGCCTGCCTCCGGTTTTCTTGGACTCGAATAGTGGTCTCCACCTTCGAAATGGATACGGAGTATAACATCACATCAACCTGTTTTTCTCAAACAGCAGCTACTAAAGTGTACTGGTAGCCCATTTTCGGAATGGGTCATCACTGGCCCAGTGATCACGAGAGGAAGTTTGAATCTGCTTGGAAAAGTCCGGATTCACTCCCCAACTATCACAAAAGTTTACTTTTCCTCCCTCAACTCAAAAACCAGGACATATCACCTCCCCTCAACTTTTCAAACCATGCAAATTACCTCCCTCGAGCGGTTTTGCAGGTGGATTTGCTACAGTAACCGTGGTTTGCTACAGTCACAGTGTCTTTGCCTTTTCTTTTTAAAAATTCGATTGAATCTTTAAAAAATCATAGTAAATTATAGAAAAATCATAAAATAAAAATCCAATTTTATTGGAGTCCACATGATTAGATCTACACAAATGAATATATAATATGATATGCTTCAGTACAAAGTTTTTTGCTACGAAGGTTTTGTCTTTTTCTTTTATATTTATAATTCGTAGGCCGCAACTTCTATAATTATTTTGTTAGACAAAAGCACACCATATTATATATTCACCGTGTAGATCTACTCATGTGGAGTCTAACAAAATTATATTTTTTATTTTATGATTTTTCTGTGATTTACTATGATTTTTTAAAGATTCAAATAAATAAATAAACAAAAAGAAAAAGACAAAATCTTTTTAGCAAAAAAACTTTATACTAAAAGCATATCAAATTATATATTCACTGTGTAGATCTAATCATATGGAGTCCAATAAAATTGGATTTTTTATTTTATGATTTTTCTATGATTTATTATAATTTTTCAAAGATTCAACAGGGATTTTTTTAAAAAAAGGTACGGGTACTGTAGCAACCCACTGACACTGTAGCAAACCACAGTAACTGTAGCAAATCCACCTTCAAAACCGCCGAGGGAGGTAATTTGCATGGTTTGAAAAGTTGAGGGAGGTGATATGTCTGGTTTTCGAGTTGAGGGAGGAAAAAAGTGAAACTTTCGTGACAGTTGGGGAGGGAATCCGCACTTTTTCCAATCTGCTTACCATTTTTCGGATGCTTAGAAGACATAAGATAAGATGTTAGTGGGCTCGTGGGCTCGCCTCGGGCGGTCGGGCCTTGGACCAACTCCCATGTGGCCCACGTACACGGGCCAGAGGCCACAACTTCTTCCTCTCCGGGCGGCCGGGTCCGAGGCCGGCTGTCATGTGTCATCCCTCTCCGCTCTTCTTCAACTCCGTCGCCGCGCCCCTATATACACGACCCACTCCTCACCAGCTCAGCTCACCTCACCTCACCTCACCTCACTGGTAGTCCACAGGCCACAGCTCCTTGCGCTCCTCAGTCCGACCGACGAGCCCGCCATGGCACGGCTCCGCGACGCCGCCCGCCAGGTGCTCGCGATCACGGTCGCTCACTGGGCCCTCCTCCTGCTGCTCGGCACCGGCGTGCTCATGCCGCCGGAGCAGAGGTCTCTTCTCCCGCCGTCCTTCTGCATGGCGCCACCGGAGTTCTACCAGACGGTCGGCATACTTGACTTCTTCTTCGCGCCAGCGGCCGTCGGCGCCGTCGCTCTGGCCGGCTTCGTCGCCTGCCACCACCAGGTGGCCGCGGCCGGCGCCGGCGCTGGAGCCGGAGCCGCGACCAAGGCCTTGCTCCGGGCGCTCACGGTGACGGCCGTCGTCCTCTCCCGCCACGGCCGCGGGCATCGCGATGGCGGCTTCCGCTCTCATCCTGCAGGTCAAGGCTGGAAGGCTTGCTTGCCTCTCCAGTTCTGTCAGAGCCTCCTTCTACGCCTCATTCCTGGTGGTACTCCCCATCCTCGTCTTCTGCTACGTGGATATGGCCAGGATGGCACTGTTCTCTGAGTAGGCGAGTGGCGGGTACGTGCTTCTGCTGGTGCTGAGAGGAAGTGAGGATTCTGCAGTTCTTCTTCGAGTTGCTCTCTGGATCTTGGTGTCCGTGTCTTTCAGATGCATGTTCTTCAGATGATTAGTACTACTTCGTAGTGTCTATGTGTTTCGATGCACATCGTGTTCTTCAGATGATTAGTAGTGTGTATGTGTTTCGATGCACATGGTGTTCTTCAGCTGATTAGTAGTGTGTATGTGTTTCGATTGATGGTGTCCTTCAGTTGATTAGTAGTGTGTATCCATGTCTTTCGATGCTTGGTATCATTCAGATGATTACTGTGTGTCCTTGGGATGATCAGATGGCTTCCGCTAATGTTGTCTTGTGTGTACTCCAATTTGAGTGTTCTAGCAGGGTACCCATATATATCAACCTCCTTGGGGTTTAACCTTGCAACCAGGACCAATGTATGCTAGGTACGACCAAGCTTGTTCGTGCTAGGCTTTTACCTCACAGTACGAGAAAGAAAAAGAATCTAAATAACAAATAATCTCAAAGCAAAAAATGCAGTAGTTTATTATGGTACCCTTACAAGGCGTGGCACTTCAATAATTCTTACGGGTGCAATGTGGACGTTTACTGGTATTGGGCCTATTGGCACATGCCAGTAGCTTGTGAAAAAGGGTGTAAAGCGTAATCATATATACATGTATATCATATATATCATTGAATATTTGGGTAAGCATTACTTGGAACAGATGGGAACATTGGGAAGAACCAAAAGGGAACAGTGGTGGTACAGACCTGTTTTGGAGGGTTTGTAACCTCTTGGAAGCAAGAGCTTCACGCGTAGAATAATCTACATATATAGTGTAGACTACAGAGCATTGCAGTCTTGCAGAGACGGTTGCCAACAGATAAAGCACCTTTCATTTTCAACACTACCATGAATACAAAGAGATTTTGGTTTTAGCGACAGGAGAAATCAATTAGGTAGATCTAAATAAAGGAAATAGAACTGTGGAATTCAACCATACATAACTTGTTAGAGCATCTCCAAGAGTACCCTATATTTTCCTCCCAATATCCATGTGTTTAGGACCTTTAAAAGAATTGATTTGAAAAAAAATATTAATCTCCAATCAAAAACCTGGCGGAAATCTCCGATCAAAAACCCTACCCGTGATGTTCCAGAATGTCCCCGATTGAACCAGCAGCAGGCGGCGGCCTATCCTGATCAAGAACTCTAAACACTAAAGGCCATGGGCCATCAAGATTCATACCGTGTGAGGTTCTAGGTGCAAGGGGGAAGGAGAAGATCCATGGCGTCGTATTACCTGCACGAAGGTCCTCGCGGTGATGAAGAACCGGCGGCGCACGCAGAAATTTCACAGACGCGCGAACCTTTCACTTCGCGCGCGGCGAAGAAACGTCCGTGGATACGCGCCACGTGCGCGGCGCGAGCGCGGATATATACGCGCGATGGGGGGCGATTTTCCAAGTGCCCAAAGATTGGGATGAAGTATTGGCTATTATTGGAGGAGTGTTTTTTCTCTTTTTTCAAAAAACTAGAATTGGAAGGTCATATAGGGTACTCTTGGAGATGCTCTTACGCCAACAAACACAATAACCCCGTTTACTGCCATTTTCGTTTATCTATCTGCATCAAATGTCTCAGCCTGTCGAATCCAGAGGGCAACAACTATAAACCTTTTGCAAACGACATGGTTTCATATATGACAATTATATATATCCAGGGTAAGAAGACAGAATTTTAGAAAATTCTGCATTATATTGAAAGGTAGATGTATACTTCTTGTCCATTTTGTAGATATTACGGAGTAATTTAGGGCATGTTTAGTTCTAGACCACATGCTAAATGTTGACATGCCCTGGTAACTTTGTTCGCTTCAGCCTTTGTACAATTTAATTTACACACAGCCAGTTATGGGTACCTTTTTTTTAAGAGCCACTTTTGGCTAACGGGAGGGCCACGAAAGGCCTGATTTGGCCGGCTGCTTGCCGGTGCTCAAAGGTGATGTGGCAATTTGTCTTGGTCATGGTGTCCTTGTGTGATTTTATCTACAAAACAAGATCCCACATGGCCATATTTCATTTTGAAGAAGAAAATACAGCCATGTGGACCCTACACGTCATATTTACAACTCTGGTAAAATTTGGCATGGCTGCCATCCAACACTCTTTTGCATCTCAAAATAACTACTGTTTTTTTTTTTTTTTTTTTTTGTCATGACCTTGCTTAGCATGTACTTCTAATTCAGAGGCAGTCTTCTGAATGCAGCTACTCCATGGAAAGACTTACAGTTTCAACCTTTCTGAATTTGAATCTGCGGGCCAAAACCAAAAGACGATGTGAGATCTGAATTTGAATTTGAATCTTACCGTTTTGGCCACAAATTGTTGCATTACAAAGCTCCCCAGCCCCAGCCTCAGCCCCGGCCCCGGCCCCTTTGGATTTCCACCATGTCGTCCATCTGCTCTCCTGCCTCCTCCCCTACGCTCCTCATTCGCATGGCAATGGCTGTCGGTGTGATGGAACGGTTGACCGCGAGTATCATATTGACGCTGAGACGGCTTTCTCTGTCTGCTACGACCTGCCTTTCTGACGCCGATGGGCTGTACCCAGATGGGTCAGAAGATCTCCTTGGTGGGCCGGACCATCTGCCTGCTCATCTCAGGCCGTAGGAGAAGAGAAGTAGGGGGTTATATTTTCTTCTTTGATTTCTTGAAACAAAGAGGTTACACCTCCCTAATATGTTGCCTATTTATAGTCCCTAGTGGACTTGCACACCAAGCAATTTCTAGGAGCTTTCCTTATAGATCGGAATAGCTATTTACAAAACAACTTAATTTATTTTCCCAAAATAACTCAAACTCTTTTTTTCCTAATCCTTGATATTGTTGACGAAAAATC
This sequence comes from Hyparrhenia diplandra, assembly GCA_015847255.1. NCBI lineage: Eukaryota > Viridiplantae > Streptophyta > Magnoliopsida > Poales > Poaceae > Hyparrhenia > Hyparrhenia diplandra. Next base: position 240,266 of record JADLZK010008805.1, on the reverse strand, counting down.
GATGACGTCGGTGGCGGTTCTTATTTCAAGCCCATGCGCTCTTCAGCAGGTCTTTGTCCCACCTCATCGATGCTCTCCTGCCTCCGGCTGGCGCCGGTATCCGGATATTCGCCCGGCGCCGGCAGCAGTGAGTCGAATAGGCAGGCCGTGTCCACGGACGACGTGAAGTGGAAAGAGCCGGTATCCTTGCCAAGGCTCTGCGGGCTCATCAAAGCACGACGATCGGTGCATGCACGGGTGACGGGTGTGTCGACGACCACCTTGTCTACGCCGGTCGCCACGGTGGGCGCAGCCAGGCAAACTCAAACGCCAGAACAGCTAGGCCACGCCACACAACCACACGGCGCCACCAATATGAAGTGGCAGTGGTACATGCACCAAATACGCGTCGGGACATGCACCAAGTACATGTCCTCACCTCCCCCTGGCCGTCGGGACAAATTAATTAAACCACCGGAACATACTCCAAACTAAAGCGGAGTAAGTGGTAAATGCAATTTTTTCTTCAGAGCACTGCTACCTGAAGCGGCTTTGATATGGAGCAGTGGTACATGCACCAAATAAAATTCCGTCAGACCGGAGATTACATACATTCCGTCTAATAGTTTTCAGTAAGCTAAATACAGTACATGATACATATATAGAGTTCGTCGGATGGGCCTGGCGTCTGTGGGAACTGAGAACACGCTGAACATGTATGGGCGGGCCTCTTTGTCAAGAACTGGACTGCAGTAACTGATGACGTCAGCCTCCAGGAGGCAGTGAGGCAAAAAAAAAAAAAAAAAAAAACTTGATCGAGAAGCATGGGTCCCAGTCCCTCTGAAAAGCGTTGTCGTGGATGACGAGCAGCGCCGCCTAGCGTCCTGGCCGCCGTGTCGTCCTTGGTCTCCTGGACGCCAAGGCCAGGCCCTGTCGCCGTCGGCAGCATCGCCGCGGCACGCTGGCCAGTGGGCAGTGGCCATGCCCGCTTCGCCTGAACTCGCGTATCTGCAACGGCTCCACTGCTGTTGGGATGGAGCCGTGATCGATCTAGCTCGACAAAAAAGGATCTCGGGGCATCATCTCTATGCCCTAGTATGACACTAGGGATCCTACTGGTTCTGCACAGGTGCACTCCCGGGTGCCGACGTGGACCATCCGGCACGCGTATTTGCGTTGCCGCAATGAAACCACGCGACCGGATATGCACCACACCGGACCGGACCGGAGCCTCACGAGACGTGTGTTGGGGATTGTACTAGTTGTAGTAGAATTTTCATATTACTATGAGTTAAATCTTATAGGAAGTTTGGCACTGATCCAATGACTGCATTACACGGAGAAACTTGGGCACAAGAAACGTTTTTTTTGAAAGAAAACAAGAGGGGTGTGATCCCCTACTGTACATTTATTTATGATTGAGTAAAATTCTTAACAAACCAGTTCATGACACATGAAAGGAAACGAAAAAAATAAGAAAAATCACACAAGAAGCTCTATCCATTGATCAAACAGAGTTTAAAAGGATTATAGCCTAACTAGAGCCAATTCTCGTCTGAAAACCTGTTTGCAAACGTTAGATTCTCATGGATAAAACTGGCTCATCAGTCGCCAGCCGCAAGCAGGCAATCGGTGAGCTGGTGGGTGCCGTGCCCATGCAGGTGAGCGGTCAGTTGGGGGTCACGACCGCGCGTGGCATCGCCGGCGCCGGTGCCGACACAGAGCTGTGTGGGTGGCCGGGGCACGACACAGGCGCAGCGACGACCAAGCTGCAATGCAAGGTGTCCCTAGCGGGTACTCCTAGTCTCCTACGAGATAGAAAAGACGCAGTTCAAAGGCCGTGAGGGCCTGAGGAATATGGATTGCCCAGATACAGCCGACGTAACAGTAGCAGGCCTGGCCCCAAAAAGCACGCGAAAGCCCAATCAACAGCAGAAAACGCAGCCCACGACGGCACACGGAAAAGCAAAAGCACTGGAAACTTGACGAGAGGATATCTATAACTCTTATATAGGAGATCCCCACTAGCTCTCCTAAGGAGTTCTCAGCCCCGTGATTGGCTAATCAGAGTAGTAACCGAAATCATTTGAGTAGTAACTGAAGTACTAACCGAGGATTAAGAAAACTACGCATCGAAGCGTTGATGCGCGTCCTGGGTCGGTGTTATCGCGTGATGGGCTCGGGCGTTGGGCCTGGCCTTATTCCCACGTTGATGCGCCGTACTGGGCTCACTACGACGCCGCCGCGCCCTTCCCCTACCCCCACCGCTATCTGAAACTCCTCTGCATTACCGCTCACGGCGCCGGGGCGCCTCTTCCCCTACCCCCGCATTGTAGCGCCGCCCTCCCTTATCCCCTGGCCCCCCGTCTTCCCCTGCCCCCGTCTTCCCTCGCCGGGCTACCGACCGTGGCCGCCCGCCTCCGCCATCGCGCGCCACCCGGCCGCCCCCTTCCCCCCGGTCTTCGTCGCAGCCGACAAAAAAGTCCTCCGAATCGGCCACCACGGCGGCGGTGCCGTTCGTCGCAGCCGGACGATGACGACGAAGAGGACGTGACCATCAAGTTCAAGCCCTCGGGTGGCTCTTCCTCCTCGGGCGTCAACCCGAAGCCCCTCACGGCCACAAGAAGACCGTCGAGTTGCCGCCGGCGACGACGGGAGGAAGTGCAACTCGAGGAGGAGGACGAGTTGCAACGGATGACGAGGAGGAGGAGGATGACGAGAAGGATCTGGAGGCGATGCGACGGGCTGTGGAGGAGGAGCGACGTCGCCAGAGGCCGAGACGAAACCCACAGCCGCGCGGCCCGAGAGCGAGGAGGAGGAGCCCGAGGAGGTGGAGCCGCAGAGGTGGAGAACACAGGCGGTGTCCGTAGCTCTAGGGGACCCGGTCAAGATCACCGGCAAGGGGAGGAAAGAAGAAGAAGCACTATGCTTCCTTCGAGTACGGCGGCAACACCTTCGAGCTGGTAAGCCTCCTTCCTCCGTTTCTTGATTCCCGATTTCTGCTCTATTTGGATTTTTAGGGTTCGGGAGGGGCAGATTGTTTTCTTACCGTCGGGAGATCGCTATGTGCTCAATTTTGCAGGAGGACCCGTGATGCTCACGCCTGAGGACAGCTCTAGGAAGCCCTATTTCGCCATCCTCAAGGGTCTGTGATCGTATCCAGGATCAAACGTTGCCGAATAAATTGTTTTCTCTAATTGACTGTATGGCTTCTGTGATTTATATGATACACTCCATAGCCATGCCCTCCCAGATTATCATTCCCAATGCAGGCACAGGTGCATTATTCTTCTATGGTGCCGTATTTTTTATTTCAAAATAATTCCTCATCCACTCTCATGTGCAATTAGCCTCTAATTTCATGCAGGTAACATCATATGGATCTGTGAACTAATTCGTTGGTGCCAATTTCGGTGCTGCATCTCTTTTCAGAGACCATCAGATCGGGTTCCTCTCGAATCCATACCTTCATATATTAACAAGTATGTTGTTATATCAGTGGAATATATCATGTGTGGAGCATCGCTAATTCCATGCAGGTGACATCATATGGATCTGTGAACTAATTCGTTGGTGCCAATTTTGGTGCTTCGTCTCTTTTCAGAGTCCATCAGATCAGGTTCCTCTTGAAACCATACCTTCATATATTAACAAGTATGTTGTTATATTACTGGAATATGTCATGTGTGCAGCAGCACCGATTTCTGGTATTTTACTTTATGGCCATGCCTATATAAAGTTGATCCTATTTGTTGGCACTAATGTCTGCACCATGACCATGTGACTTCTACTAATGAAGCAACACTGATTTTATATTATCTTACACTGCAAATTTGTTCAGAGTCCATGGATAATTATTGAGGTTTTCACTCTTCAAATCAGGTTTGTCTCCAAAACATTCTTCCTATATTTTTATTGTCTGTCGTTTAATGATATCTCACGGCTGCTGGTATTTTTCTTTGTCACCATGCCTGTATAAAGTTCATCTTTGATTTATAGAAAAGGGTCTGTTGGTTACCATATCTGATATGAGATCATATCCATGTGTATTTTTAAGTAGCACATGCTTTCTCTTCCTCTCTGTGGCTAGATAATCAATTCCCCGTCTAGAAATTATATTATCAACAAATCATGGCCAAGAATTTCTCTCCCCTTTTTCTAAGATCTTGGTGAAGCCTTTATTTCACTATTACATAATCATTTATTTTCTTCAATTTGATTCTGCATTCAGTTTGCCCTCACTATTTTATGGTGAATGCTCACTTATTTTTATTTGACCAGCTGACTTGAGAGAGTTGGAAGATACACAAAATGTTAGGGTGGACGATGGATTGCCTACATGAACCATACACTCAGCAAGTACCCTCCACCTATAGAAACTATGCACTCAGCATTAGTCCAAGATAGGATTCCAGTGACAGATTAACCCATAATCTAGCTGTAAAATAATTCGTTAAAGTTGCTGCATCATTGAAAACCAACTGAGCTAGGGTAGTCTTCCCAAAAACATGGGGCCAACTATACAAACTGTGTTGAGTCTCTAGCAACTTAGATATGGTTTGGTGCATCTCTTGCTATCTTCCGATTACTGATGCCGCATCCACGAAAAGCAATGATCTGAAATGCTCATAACATTTGTTTGGTGCATCTCTTGCTCTCTTCCATCAATATTCACTTCAAAAATCATCATTGTATCTAATTTTAGTCAACGTGGTTGTGGATACATGGCAATTCAATCATTTTCCTCCACTTTTTTTGTAATTTGTTCTGTTTGTTTTCAAAACTGAAATTGAAATTTGAATATTGTTCCATAATTTGTACAACTCTCATCCAAGCCTAAAATTGATCGTGAGCCCTCTTAAGTATATATTGTGTTCAGTTTGTTTTATTTAAATTTATCAATTAAGATATCATGAAAATTTTCCTTATGATCATTGCATTTTTTTAATTCCGCAGCAACGCGCGGGTGAGGTTCCCTAGTTCTCCAAATGTCGATGTTGCGAATGGAATGATGATTTGTTTCCCCAAAAATACAAATTGGAGTCAGTATTATTCACTTTTCTTCAATTCTTTTGGCTCGGCCTCGTGGAGGCGAGACGTGCTTGATCCTGACAGAGTTTTTTTATAAAAAAATAAATTCAGAAATATAAAAGGGTGGTTGCATTTGTGGCTCTGAAGTGGGAAATACCGAAATAAGTGATAGTGATGTTTATGTCACACTGAATTCATAAGTCTATGGCAGCTGTTCTCGATCAGATGGGGCCCAGGCGGTGCAGGAACACCTATAATGCAACACTGCCAAGAACCTGGTATGAAATGGTCTTTCTTTGGAGTGATGCACCTGAAACACACTAATACGTATTACGAGTAGCTCAAATTGTTTTCTATACAGACTTTGTTATGCGTGTTGGAATGAAAGCTCCCTGTTCTGTTCACCTCCTGCACTGAGGTGAGCAATGCATCAATGGGGGCAGCCAATGATGTCTTTTTCTGCCCTTGGTCCAAAGAAGACTTTCTACTGCTGGCACCTGGCGGTGTAGTTCATCTTCTTCATCATTTGATGCCTGGAATGGGTTACTGGGCCAGCGACCACCAGAGGAAGTTTGAAACATTTTCTCAGATGTTTAGGGGAAAATGATCTGGGCACTGCCGGATGCCCCCCCTTGCATGGCGTGGCGTCTGCTGCCCGCTGCCACTGTGTTTCTGTGTGCTATTGGACTTTCTGTGTTTCTGTGTGCTATTGGACTTTCTGTGCTCCTCGTCTCCTCGACACCCTGGAATAGTGGTCACCACCTCACTCTTGGCCGTCGCGTCGAAATAGCAATAACATCACATCAACTAGTTTTTTCTCAAACACGCAACCATGCATTAGTGCATTTAACCATGCATTAGTGCATTAGTAAGCAAACTAAAATTGCAAGCAGGTTCATTTTATACAACTCAACTTCCAACTTTCACCCTTACCTATTTTGACTTTCTTATGTGTATTCTACTCTAAAGTTAACAATGGCTTCAATATGTGGTTTATTATCACCAGAACTAGTTGTTCCATCACGTACAGATTCCATCATTCTAGCTATATATATATATAGATTTCTTTATTGGTTTGTTAGCGAGTAGCGACATATACTTGTGCTATTTATGAACCCAAACTCAGTACAGTTGCCTCGTATATCGTGTTGCGTAATAATTCAATTATATACTATAAGTAATTTGCATGTTAATGGCAAGCATTTTCTTGGTGATACATGTTAAAGTTGAATTGTTATTGGTGAAAAACTCAGACCTGGTGTAGGAGATTTTATAGTTCAGCTACCTTCACTCTTACCGGCATCTCTACTCCCTATACCGGAGCAAGTTAAAGCAGCTAGAGAAATGGATGAGAACAGCAGGTGGCGTAAATGCTCACAGGTGACAGTCTCCTCAGCTTTTCATCATCACAGCTATGGATCCATAGGTGTACAGTATGTGATCATCACTCCATCTTCTGCATATATATGGTCATCACAGCTATGGATCGGCTGGTACCGTGTAATAATACTACTACGAGAGGATATTCTCCAAGTGTTGGGAATGGAATGATGATTCCCCCAAAAGAAAAACAAATTGGGCCTTGTTTAGATTGCTAAAATTTCTAACTCTTTTTCCACTCTCCCTCCATCACATCACATTAAATACACCAAAAGATATATGTTTGGAGTATAAAATGTAGATAAAAAAAATAACTAATTACACAGTTTAGATGTACATTCTTGAGAGGCGATTCTTTTGAGTCTAGTTACCCCATGGTAGGATAATATTTACCACAAACAAATGAAACGTCTTTACGGTCTTGTTCTGAGAGTTCCAACGATTACTTTTGCAAGTTTTGGTAACATCTAAACAAGGCCTTGGAGTCATGCTGTTTTCTTCAATTCTCTTGGCTCGGCCTCGTGGAAGGCAAGACGTGCTAGGCTTTTATCCTCACAGATTTTTTTAATTAAAAAATAAATACAGAAATAGGAAAGGGTTGTTGCATTTGTGGCTCTGAAGTGGGAAATACAGAAATAATAAGTACTGTAAAGATAACATTGATTTTTCTAAAAAAATTGAGAACCATGTGGCCGGGCTTGGACCATGTCGTTGGAAGACCTTGTCATTTTGGTGCCTTCGTTGTAGCATGGCCTTTGTCTTTAAACGATCCACTACTACATTTTATTTTGGTGCAAAGACAAGAGACAGCCTCATTCGCCGCTTCAAGGTATCTGTGCACCTCAGGGAGTCAGGTCAGGGTCAGGGTCAGGCAGGCATGCAGAGGGGCAGCTTTTGGAACTTCCCTGCCGATCGCCGATCCGGATTATCAAAACAACGGATATCGCCGATCCGGATTGATTTTTCGGTATTAAAACTCCAATAAGCCTATCACTGGGATTTATTTGGGAGTTCTCAGCCTCCTGATTAGCTCACGCGAGTAGTAACTGACTCGGTGGCTTCTTCATGCCCCCTGCGCGTATGCTCATCGCCGGCGTAGTGCGTGACCGATCGATTCCTACGGCATACGGGGAGCCACGACGGCATACGGGAAGCCACGAACGAAAAGCCTTTGGTTCACCTGCCCTCGCTCCCTCAGGATCATAAAGTCCCACTCCCACCCACCCCACCACCAACAGCGGTGGCTCCCTGGCCTTATCCCTCTCCACCAGTGTCCAGCCGCTACGAAGGAGAGAAAACAGAGAGATTGGAAGAGAAGAGCAGAGATGGGAGGAGGGGGGAGGAGCAGTGAGCAGAGGCTGATGCTGGTCGGGACAGCTGGGCGGCGGGGCTGATGCCGGCGGCGGGCTTTGGCGTGGCTGGCCGGGAAGAGCCTCCAGCGTGACGGCCTACTCCATCCCGGCGCGGCTGAGGTTCCTAGTGCGGACATATGGCTCCCCGGCGCCGGATTTGGCCGGACACGGCGCGAGCGGCCATGGACGCCGTCGCTAGCTGCCGGTTCAAGGACGGCGCCGAGCTCGCAACCGACGGCCACAGCGCGTACGGCGACGGTTTCGGCGAGCACGGCGTACAGCGGCACTCGGCCGCCGCGCGGAAGGCGCTTCGTCCCTAGCGTGTTTCCTGGCGTGAACGACGAACGACCGCACCATCGCTCGCTCTTGGTCATCTTCCCAGCTCGCGCTCTTCACTCTCAGGGACAAGTACGACCTCAGCGACGACACCGTCATAGGCCTCCTCTGGGTACGCAGCTGCTTTTCTGGCTCATCCATCTGTCTTCTGTGTTCATCTGGAATCTGTCTGTGTGCTTGGTTATTCAACGACTGATGAGACCGAACGATCGATTGACCGGCTTGCTGTGTAATTTTGTGTTGTCAGGACATGATCACCGCGCCGGCACTGACACGACGGTGATCTCGGTGGAGTGGGCAATGGCGGAGCTGCTGAGAAACCCCAGGGTGCAGGAGAAGCTGCAGGAGGAGCTGGACCACGTCGTCGGCCGGGACCGTGTCCTCTTGGAGACGGACTTCCCGAACCTGCCTTTACCTGCAGGCCATCGTCAAGGAGTCCCTGCGCCTGCACCCGCCGACACCGCTGATGCTGCCGCACAGGGCCAGCGCCAGCGTCAAGATCGCCGGCTACGACGTCCCCAAGGGGCGCCAACGTCGTCGTCAACGTGTGGGCGGTGGCGCGCGACCCGGCGGTGTGGGACAACCCGCTCGAGTTCCGGCTGGAGCGCTTCCTCCAGGAGAACATCGACATCAAGGGCGCCGACTTCCGCGTCCTGCCGTTCGGCGCGGGGCGGCGGGTGTGCCCCGGCGCGCAGCTCGGGATCAACCTCGTGGCCACCATGATCGGTCACATGCTGCACCACTTCAGGTGGACGCTGCCGGAGGGACACGGCCCGAGGACGTGAGCATGATGGAGTCCCCCTGGGCTCGTCACCTTCATGGCCACGCCGCTGCAGGCCGTCGCCACGCCGCGCCTGGACAAGGAGGACCTGTACAGGCGTGTCCCCTCGGAGATTTGAGCGGGTCTGCGTCCTGGTCCTGGCATCTGCATTCCCCGGTTTTTGAAGCTGATGATGTCGCTGCAAATTTGGTTGGTGTGCACCCACCGCGTTATCTGTTTTCTGGTGCTGTGCGTGTACGAGCATTTTGTATACTGCAGAACTTCCTCGCTGGACACACACTTTGCCCGGTAGTAATTCATAATTTCAGCATTATTGCAAATTACTATTACTATCTGGCTCGATATTACCATCTGGCTCGCTGGTCCGTATGCCACAGCAGAATCGAGCGCTGAATAAACACCCCCTTTGGAAAAATATGGGGATTTTTATGAGAAATTTTGACATATGATACGACTCTATTCTAAATTATAGTTCGTTTAACTTTTTTCACTCTAAGTTTGATTAATCGTCTTATTTAAACATTTATGCAAAACATCACTTCTTTTTGTTGTGGGATGCTTAGATTTGACTACATTTGCATAAATTTTTAAAATAAGGCAAATGGTTAAACTTGAGGTCAAAAAAGTTCAAACGGATTATAATTTGTAACGTAACGGCGAATATGCAGGCCTCACATCTTTTGCAACTCACATATTTTAACACTCAGATCTTGCAGGCTTCGCTATTTATGTTCTTGTGCTGTTGATTTAAGGGTTCCGATGATAAGATGAAACTATTTCTTATGATCATTGCGATTCTTTTCGCTTCTTCGCGTTGCGGGAATCCCCTAGTTCTACAATCATCACGGCATGGTCCGCGGACAGACTTGCAGTCCATGCTATGATGGTACTACTACCCGTAGCCACAATCTCTGGCCGTGATCGTGAGCATTTGTACCCTGAGATTCAGAAAATGATGGCACTGCCGGCTGCCGCCCGCCCTTGCATGGCCGTCATCATAATACCCCTCTTATTACGCTTAGCATGTATTTTTTTTCGATTTCATATATAGGCGTGCCTATCGCAACTACTCTATTTGCTTGTGAAGATTATACTATTTGGATCTTTGTAGGAAACTAGTGCTAATTTCAGCCGTAAAAACCGAAGTTGGGCATGGCTACAGTTTGATCACGGCAAATGGAGTTTTGTGCATTGCCATTTGTGTACAAGATAGATCTCTGCTGCCTTGCTTGTGATGCTTCTGTTTTAGTGAATCTTTGCCCCTTTGTATCCTGTAGTATTTGATCTTAGAGCATCATTCACACTACCAGATCGATGGACTTCTCCGAGCACCGTGGGCTTCTCCGAGTATTTAAAACAGGCACACGAAATATTTCCCTTGTGACACCGAAGTCCACTCGAAAAGAGACGTACTCGCTCGGGAGAAATCCTTCTCCGTGCGAATGGATGGGCCCTCGGAAAAGTTCCGTCGGAGTGGCTCCCGTTAACATGCTCCGTCAAAAATCAAAAGGCCCGTCCGTGTTGCTGCCGTTAATAAAAAAAAAAAAAAAACAAATACTCCGCCGCCGCCCGTGCTGGGCACCTCGCAACTGGGCGCCGCCGCTGCCCGTGCTGCTCCCGCACCTCAGCGCCGCCGCCGCCCGTGCGGCCTCCTGGCTCCGCCCCGTCGCCCGTGCTGCCTCCCGGTGACGTCTCCCCGCCCGTGCTGCCTCCCGGTGACGCCCCACCGGCCGCCGCGAGCTTCCTCGGCGACGCTCCGCCGCCCGTGCTGCTTCCCGGCGCCGCCCGTGCTGCCTCCCGGTGCAGCCCTACCGCAACCTGCCTACGCGCACCACAGCACACTTCTGCTGCACGCCACCGCACGGGAGCTGTCGTCCCCTTCGTTTTGTGTCTCCGGCTAATCCTCTCAGACGACTGAGCCTGCTCCCAGCTGTTCCTAAGGTCAGACTAATCCTTTCCTCCTTGTTTCTCTCGATTTACATCTGCTGGATCTCGCACTGACTGATGGAGTGGTAGGAATGTTGGATTATTGAGTTCTATTTGGCTTCAGTTTTTAATCTGACCTAGGGTTTGAACACATATTGTAATTCTGTTGTGCACCTAGAATGTCACATAATCGCAATTGGATGTATGCCGGGCGGAGGAAGAGGGGGGATTATACCGAAGAATGGATGCATAAGACCACTGAGTTTGTGGATCGGGCATTTAGTAGGGAGACAGGGGAGGATGGTGTCTTGTGCCCATGCAACTATTGTGGAAATACACGGCCCCAAATGAGGAATACGATGATTGCACACCTTTGTAGGTATGGTTTCAGGCCTGATTACTTAGTATGGGTATATCATGGAGAGTCTCAGCCCAGTCGAAATGAGGTGCTAAGACAGCAGACTGAAGAGACTGATGAACATGAAGCATATCACATGGAGGACATGGTAAATGATGTGCATGATGCTCATGTCTCTCTTGAGGATGAAATCCCAGAGCCAACAGCACAAGCTTTCTATACAATGTTATCTGCATGTACTCAACCACTCCATGCACATACAGATATCTCTCAGCTAGACGCCATCACACGGCTATTGGCTGTCAAGTCCCAGTTTGGTGTAACCATCACAGCTTTTGATGCATTTTTGAGTGTTTTTTGCAAACTCCTACCACAGGGTCACAAGTTACCACCAAACCTTTATGAGGCAAAGAAGTTTCTAAAGGCATTGAGCATGCCATATGAGAAGATAGATGTATGCCCAAATAATTGCATGCTCTTTAGGAAGGAGGAAGATATAGGCAAGGATCATTGTGATAAGTGTGGGGAGTGTAGGTATGTTGAGGTTCAGTCTAGTGATGGCCAAAAGAAGAATCTTCCTATTGCACAGAAGGTCCTCCGCTACTTACCATTCATCCCACGTCTGCAGCGGCTTTACATGTCTGAGAATCAAGCAAAATACATGACTTGGCACAAGTATGGCCACAGGTACCACCCAAACAACATGGTTCACCCTTCTGATGGTGAAGCATGGAAGCAATTCGATAAGGACTTCCCATCGTTTTCTGCAGATGCTCGAAATGTTAGAGTTGCTATAGCCACAGATGGGTTCAATCCATTCGGCATCATTTGAGCGTCAGCCAAGGTTGTGGGCTTTATTTTGATTCCTTTTTTTTTTCTCGAATACGTAAAAGGTTTGTGCAACTTTTGTATTAAGACGACAAATGTTAAAATTTACAACGATATGCCACGAATGACACACTAGGAGGATACAATTATGCAATCAGTTCCAACCTTCCCAGCAGGAGGACATTAGACACTATTACTCTCTACTGATACAACCTAGCCGTCCACCGTCAAACAGACGTGTTGGCTTGCCCGCGCCTGGATGGACCGCCTCGGCCCCTTTTCCGGCGAGTCCCGGAAGATCTCGATTCTCGCCAAAGACGCCGTCGTAGTAGGTCTCCCTTGCCGCCGCAGAGGTTCCATTCGTCCATCGATAAAACCCATGCGCAGCATCACCAACATCTCCCCCCGTTTGGCGACCGAGAAACGTGAGAGCGGCTGAGCGGCGATCCTCCCGCTGCGGTGTGGTAGTGTAGGCTTCGGAGGTGTCACCACAACTAATGATCCTCCTGTTGTGGTGTGGTAGCGTAAGCTTCGGAGGTGTCACCACCACTGGCAGTGGCAACAACGGTGATGGCTTTATTTTGATTCTTAGAGAATGCCTCGGACTTTTGTACCTGTTCTTTGCCTTATTTTTATTTTTTCTAGTGCTTTTCCTTTGAATATTGGAGGCTGGACCTGTATACGGCGCCAATCTTGTTGTTCACCCAAATGTGCTTGCTTTGACACCTATTGATAGTAGTGTTTCATCTTCTAAGTTCTACCCAATTTATTTTGCGTGAGGGGCATTACTCATTTTCAAAGGTAGACAAGTGTGCCCGTCACCGTTGACAGTCACGGTTAATATTTTTCCACTGGCGGGCAAAAAGTGCTCGCCGCGGTTAATCCAAAAAAAAAAAAAAAAAAAAAAAACCCGGCTACTCGCATTGCGGTCGGCCGGGATCTAGGATCTGGCCGCCCCGACCGCCGCCCGCCGCCGGAGAGGAAGGGGGGGATCCGCCACAACCGTGCGCCACCCGTCGCCGAAGTGGATGGAGGCGCGGATTCGGCGCCCCTCGGCGCCGGAGATGCCTCATGTGCCACCGCCGCCACCGAGAGAGGGAGAGGGAGGCTAGAGTGGAGAGTGGGTGGGAGGGAGGGAGAGGACTTAGTCGCGCCCGAGGTAGGACGAGTGAGGCGGCGGCGCAGTCGCCCGACTGGGCCGATGGGCCTTGGCCTTTTCCGTGGCGGGCTTTTTAACCTTACCCACCATGGTAAATAGATTTTCCGTGGCAAGCATTCTACTATGCCCGCCACAGTTAATGATTATTTTCCGTCGAGGGCATTTTAAGGTGCCCGCTACGAAAAATAATTAACCATGACAGACAGTCTAGAGGGTGACTGGTCGTCATTAATCGTGGCACGCAAAAGGAATGCATCCACGGAATCTTTAGGGTGGTGTCACTTAAAATAAATTATGTACTAATTATGAGTGTTATTTTAATGTTTCATTTGCCAAAAAAAATCCCCCAGCAGCTTACGTACTCTCTGTAGTACGGAGTACAACAATCCAAATGTCAGTGCCCAACCTTTGTTCCGACGTGCGTCCCAAGCAGCTTATCGTGACACCATCACCAAGCTATCGGGAGTGAAGGCCGCCATGGCCACACACGGTGCGGTGGAGAGCTCGAGAGTTGCAAGGTGAGAGGGGAGATGGTTGTTGGAGTTGAACTTAGGCTTTCGATCTGGAACAAGAAAGAAACAAACAAGCTGCGAGTGAATTTTGGACGGGTAGGTGGGTTTTATAGACACAGCATAGCTCGGTCTTTAGTACTGTGCTGCTGTTTTATAAATAATGATACATACTACTATCGGGAGTACATATAATGGTGGTACATGCTACAAGGGCACGTTAAGCTCTAATACAGTACTCTAACATCTTTAACGGTTTGGCCTGGCCGCATGCCTCCTCCCATCCACAACTTAATGATCATTACAGTGACAGAGTGGATCAACAAGAACAGACAGAGAGGACCAACAAGAATTGGGGTAGCAGGTTACTCAAGTGCTCCTTTTTTCGAGATCGGGCCATTCACCTGTTTTTCATTAAGAGGGAGAATACCAGATCCAAATATAAACGAAGGCCTAGATGCCGAAAGTGAACATCAAAGGCAAAACATAACCGATATAATGATGTTCTATTTGTTTGTAAATTGTATAGTTTGTTTTGCAACTGAACGTGTGAGGGAGGAGAGGAGGCCGAGAAAAACATAAAAAAATCATGGATGGGTGAATGAGAAGTTTTTATTATTTTTTTGATCTCCATCTTCCCTCTCACTCTCTTTTATAGGGATAAAATGAGAGGGTTTTTTTATTGGTGGGGCATGTATTTAGAAATGTGCCCAAAACATTCTCAAACAAGCCCAAATACTTTGTAACTTCGGCCCTAAGCACTCTAATGGGCTCCTTAACATATGCCTCACCGAGACAATAGCCCCTTACCTATTCGATTTTAGCTGCAAATACAAGATGAAAAATGTGAATGCAATTCAATGTGGCCCATTACAAATCATACTTAGCTAAGTGGATCGCCATTTGCAGCCCACATTCGCGTGGACGCCAACCGACGTGAGAGCTCTGACTACTACAGCCGACAACGACACTAGGCCCGCTGGAGCCACCACGGCATCGTCCGCCGTGCAACACTTGGTGGCCGACGCCAACACTGTCCTCCACAGTTTTTTTTTTTTTTAAAAAAAATTGTTCATGGCTTTGCATAGTATTCGACCGGAAGTAAGAAAGTTGGGAAATCAAGTTAGGACTTCAATGTTGCAAAATCAAGTGTCTCCAAGAATCAAATGGGTGTAGCGGCCTAGTAGGTATGGTTTTGCAAATCATCATACAACTAAGTTCGAGTGATCTTGTTTTTTTTTTTTTTTTTGTGGGAATGGGGTGGGGTTCAAGTAATGAAGTTCAATACATATGGGTGCATAATTTTTTAAATAATACGAATGGTTAGATTTGGGGTCTAAAGGAAAACAAATTATAATTTGGAACGGAAGGGATACATATTAGTAAATCGTATTTCTTATTTAGTAGATAACATGTATATGCATCATTGGTCGTTCTTAAGTATACTATAGGTGTCTAGGTGAAACCTTGCAATGGAACAACATTCATATGAATTATCTTGACCAATAACACTTCATTCAAATTTTTCGGTGGTCCTTTTGCACAATAAGTGTGTATCCTTTCACTAATGCCCCTCCTCTTTATCTTTTAACATCAATCAAATCAATTGTTCATTTTTTTGACGCTATCAATTGTTCATTTTTAAATAAAGACATGAAAGACAATACCATTTGTTGAACTTAGAGCATAATAAAGTATGCATAACTTTATTATCTGATACATGTGAAAAGTTGGTCACACTAACCATGTACAAAGATAATGCAGTAAAATACTTTGTTAATCATGTGGGACCCACCAGTAACTCATCGCCCCCCCGGTCGTTGCTCCAAACCCCTGTAGGACCACGCATGACACGACCCCGTGTCATTTAAGGTGAACCGGTGATAATAAGCGCTTGTGGTGTTGTGCTATTTTGTAGAGTGACAACTGGTGCACAGTAGGATTTGGATGTAGAATAGTGTAACTACGTGGTAAATATGAGTTGGGGCCTCATTCCGAATAGCTACTGTTTTTTTTTTTTTTTTGTCGTGACCTTGCTTAGCATGGATGCTGTCATATTGCTTTGCTGGTCCATCTGGATGGCTAGGAATAACCTCATCTTCAATGGGGTTCAGCCTTCCCTTGGTGAATGCAAGCGTGTCTTCTCCAAAGAATTGCTTTTGTTAAAGCACAGAATCAAGGCCAGCGTTCTTCCCAGATTTTTGCAATGCATGGAGCCGGAACATATCTCTTGTCTGAAGCTGTTTTTCATTTTCTTTGATTCTTTTTTTTTTGTTTCATGAATTTGTAACTTAAACTTGGGACTCTTGTCTGTTTGTGTTGTTTTTTTTTCATTCAATAAAGTACTGTAGGGACTTCTGTCCCTCCAGTTTTCCTCAAAAAAAAAAGAGGAAGGCATATGGGTCCGTAGACAAAAAGAACTGTGCGACCGAGAGCAAAACATGTGTCGAGAACCTTAATTTTCTGTCCGCCATGCATGCACGTGGGGAGGGGAGGAGAAATTAAAGACCCAAAGAGACGAGAGAGAAAGGGAGAGACTCTCAAAATAATTGATAGGATTTAAATTTAAATATTTTTCAAAAAATATTTATTTTCTTCCTTTTCACAATTTATCTTTCTATGTAAATATATTTGCACCCAAAGACGAACGAAAAGTAAGAACAGACTGACCAAGACATCAGATAGATGTACGAGCAGCGGTGGTGCTTTGCATGCCTACGTGGCTACGTGGGCCGTTGCACGGCAGAGAGAACTGGGCAGCCCGGCAGAGAGGCAGCCAGCGGTGACGCGGAGGCTGCCGTGCCAGCCCGGCAGAGGCCAGCACCCAGCGCGGCAACACGAGGCCGCAGCAAGCCGCGCCCCGGCCGCTCTCGGCCGTCAGGCGAGTGCTGGCTTGCAGTTATATTTCTGATTACAAAAAAATATTTCTGAGCCCTTTGCAATTTTTGCATCGCAACATTTCTACTGGAATCAGTTTAATTTAAGAGTAGTATGTTCTAAGAAAATTTTCTCTCGCTCCAATCTAGAAGACGAACGGGAAGAGGACGGCACTAGGGCAGCATTGTGTTCTAGCCGTGGATTCAGATGTATGGCGACGGGACGGCCCCGGTCCATTTTTGCCACGACTCAGCCCTGGAGTCAACGTACGTGGTGTTCCAGACAGTTTCCAGCGTGGCAAAGAAGTCACACATGCCTTGAGCTGCCCATAGCTTTATGTGAACAGAGAGAACTTTCATGTTACGGCATGATTTATGTTCTGAACTCTGCAGGTATTCAGCTGGCCAAAACAGATCTGTAGGTATTAATGTTACTACACTATTACATACAAACTTGAGCACCAGTGAGCATGAGATTCGGACATTCAGTCAGAGCAGCCAGTGTTTGGATATGCGCTGCATCAGGTTCGTTAATTCAGACTTCAGAGACAGTGTTCTGATTCTGAATGCAGCCGCGTGACGGAAAGATCACAGTTTGAATCGCAGCCGGCCGAGTCTGAGTTTGAATCTGTGGACCAAATCCAAAACACGCATGAGATCTGAATGGAACATGCATGGTTCAGGAATCAGGAGCAGTGGAGTAGGTCGTACAGATCAGTGAGCAGAGTTCAGGGATGTTTGCTCTCGCGGCTGCGCATCATATGTAGCCTAACACACCAACGTGCTGCTGTGCCGGGAACGGCGTGACGAGGGACAGGGACGCTCTCAGTCTCAGGCAGCATTCTGCTTCTCTGTCGCCGTGTTTGCCTCGCGCTGTGGATACGAGTACCATACGAATACATGTGGCCTCTTGCTGTCCGTCACCGTTGTGACGAAACCTGGCTGTCACCACTCAGGAAAAAAGCGGGCGGCGTTGGGCAGCCCACAACGCGTCCGCGTCAACCGCAATTACCAAGTGAGCTGGTGCGGCAGCCCACAACTCGCTGCTTTCAATTTGTGGGTTGTAGCGGCAGCCCGCAAAGTGTCGCAAGGCTAGTCTGCTGCTAGCCTGCTAGCTGCTACTGCATCAACTGGAAATCTTACCTCCACTCATAGATACACAAGGCAATAACAGAGAACTCCAGGGTCCACTCGGGGCTTGCAACATGACTGCAGAAAATAACTGGTCCAGAAATGGGATTGTGGCCTATGCACAAGAGAACACAATAAACGTGATTGATTTAAAACATAAGCCCACATGTTTATCGGCAATTTTATTTATCAAACTAGCATCCCAGTGAAAGAGAAAACACTACATGGACTATGTATGGGCATCACATCTTCTCTCAAAACAAAAGAGGATCCTTCAAATCTCCTTGGAGGGAGGATAAATAAGATGGTTACTACAACAGAGTATAAGAGGCATTTCTACTTGTATTGCTCTGAAACTATGCGAGTAAACTTGTCCATGAATTGGCATTTCTTGTCAAAAACCCAGCCAGGATTGTTCTGCAATGCACAGAAATAGGGACAGAAATTTTTTTAAAAAACAATCATAATGTTATGACATCAGCAACCCTGTTGTGAAATGAAGAAAAAAAGGAGAGCATGTTAGTCATCACCAAAGGAGATTCAGAAGTTGAATGATTGAAAATGCAAGCATATCAAATCATCCAATGGAACTATGAGGAATGTTCAGAACACAAGTTGTCACAAGAAGGTAAACCTTAAGAGAGAGTAGAGTTTTGTCAGTAAATCGCTTTACTGAAGAAGGGATGCTTTCTGGAAGAGTGTTTGCAACTCTTTGCAGCTCCTCTTCTTGTTGTTTTGCAGTCACAACATCAGGTCCACTGCACGTATCTATGAGCTCTTTCATATGGGGGACTCTAGCCATTACATCTTTCACAGATTCCTGATAGTAACACAGTAGAATACATGATGGTAGTCAGCAGAGTTATGGTAGCAGCTTAGCAGGACAAGATGGGCACCAAAATTGTAGACTGTAGACATATGTAGACAAGACCCTGTTGGGACTAGTTCGTTTCGGCACCGTCGCAAGCAGTCATCGTCATCAAACACGCGATGGCACAGGTGCAGATTGGGGCATGGATGGATGGATGGTAGCGACCCGGCCATGACCGTCGCAAGCAGGTAGCCGTGACGATACCTCGCACCACACCACACCGCCCATGCCGGCATGTTGAGCAAGGGCTCAGGCTCACTGCCCTCGAATGGAGTGCAGAAAGAAGAAAGGTGAGATCCTGACCACCATGGATGACCTCACCGGATGAGATGGAGGCGGCTCCTGTGGAGGCAGCGCCGGCGCCAGTGGAGGCGGTGCCGGTGGAGGTGGCGGCGGCGGCGGCGGCGGCGGCGCCGGGGGAGAGCGCCGCTCGCCATGCGGAGGCCGCGAGCACCGATGCCCAGCCGGATGTGGGCGCCGCTGGGATTATGCGGGTTGGTGGCTTCGGCCCGCTTTGTCTAAGTGGGCTATGTTGTGGTCACATGTGGGCTGGTGACACAGGCAGCCCAGCGGGTTGGAGCGGCAGCCCGCCCCACCTCGGCGGACGGCGGATCTGGCTTTCGCCATCGCATTGCCTTGATACCTCTCATATCTCTCTCGCTCGCAAGTAGAGCCCCATGTCCAATCTTGTTTTCCTACATGAATCACGTTGCTCTGCTCTCAAATCGAAGCTCCCAGGGTTACTTTGTTCCTTGTCCATGGATTCAGAGCATCGCACACGACGGCACCATAAAAAGAATTCCTCGTCCAGATTGGTTTACAATAGTATCAAACTGAGTGAACATTATGTAGCAGGCTAGCAGCACATAAAGGGCAACAGAGATGGTATGTTTATTTTATCATCGAATTTTTTTAATCTACTATACAAACACATGTACTACAGATAATATTGAAATAATAATAACAAGAGATACCATTAGAGATAACGGCTTCGTCCCAAAATAAACTGTGATTCTGTGAGCAAACCCAGGCTGATGAGAAAATGACGTTGCTGCCCATAGAAAAGGTTACTGTGTGTTCTGCACGGGAAGCATTCGTTAGCTCCTGACGGAGGGGTCTTTCTTTTCTGACACTGTAGTATGTTTTTGTTGGTTCCATTCCATGAGGTGGCCCATCTGGTAGCCTAGATGAATTGTCTTCAGAGACCAAGACACATGTTCAGAATGATTTGCTGCCAAAGAACAAATACAAATAGTAAAAAAAAAAAAAAAGGATTGTTGGACATCAGAACTATTGGAGGCTGGAGAAGGAGAAGAGTGATGTCCCAAACTCTAGCAAGTGGCAGGCCTTGCTTGGCTAGTCAGTTGCTTCAATAGTCCTAGTGCCTAGCCTCCTTCTGCTTTTGTTAGGTTTGGGGTTTTGAATTTGGGGCCGGTCGTGCAGCTGTGAAGCAGTCCGTCGACACTCGACAGGAGGGGATGTATGCACAAAAACAAAAATGTCGACAGGAGGTGCAAAACGGAGAGGAAATAAGGGGTACGCCTAGTGGGCTGGGCTTTTCGTGAACTAAACTTCACTCAGTTTTTTTTGTCGTCTTAAGCACTCGATCCGTCATCTCAGTCGTGGGCCGGCCCACCTAACAGCCCAAGCGCCCTCCTCCTTCTTCTTTCCTCCTCCCCTCCCGTGATCCTCGCCCCGCCCCGCCCCTAGGGCCGGCCAGAGCTCCGGCGAGCCCTAGGGTGGTGCGGCGTCCGCCTTCGCCTCCTTCCCCTCTCTTCTTCTCCCTCCCAAGCAAACCTATCCCTAGCCCCGACCTCCAAGCTCCGAATTCCGGTCATGGCGCCCCCGCCCCTACCCCCCCCCACCCCGACCGCGGCCAACCGCACCTAACACCCCATGGCGCCCATTCCCACCGTCCGGGCCTACCTACCTCCCCGACCGGCCATTCTATACCCCACCGGAAGGTCCCGGCGGAGTTCCCCGCCGCCGTCGCCGTTGTCGCCGGCTCCATCTCCCCGCCTCTATCGTCGTCTCCGCCCGTCGGCTACGCCTCTCCCGCTCCGCCTCCGGCAAGGCCCGGCACGTGGGCGTGGGCGCGGCCTGTTAAGGTGGTCGGCGCGACCTTTCGAAAGATTGCCCTACGCAGGGGGCTCCATGGGCATGGCGACGTGGGGGCGATAGAGACACAAATACATGATTTTAATAGAGACACTAGAAAACCAGGCGCGGCTTTGCCGCTTTCTTGCTAGAGCAGCCAGCCATTCAAGAGAACGAGGTGATCAAATTTTGCAGTCTTCCTTTGATGTGGCTTAGATGAGATCAATGCGGAGATGTGCTCTAAAATTCTTGATATGCAAGTTGATGTAGTGATGTGCTACAATATGCAACAATACTGCAATCCAATAAAGTTGGTAGCTGTAATAGTCACTCCTAAAGTGATGTTCAGATTGTGGCGGGTGTTATAGCTTCATGCTTATTATTTACTCAGTAAATGCAATACTTCTGTTAATTTCATTTTGGCAGAGGATCGGATCAACAATTTAAAGATATAAAGATACTTGAATATCAAATAAGATGTACAAATCTATACATTTTTTTAGATAATGGATGAGCAAAAACAAAGTACAAATCTATCGCGTATGCTTCTGATCAAGCAATGCCAGTTTGTCACACGCTAAAGAATGTTTGAGAAGTGGTCACATGAGACCCATACGGGTTATGCCAGTTTGTTTACTGGGCTGGTTTGATTGGACCACAGCCCAACGGCAGACACCCATACGGGTTATGCACCTGAGACCAAAGCCCACTGCCCACGAACACAAGCAGAGGCACGAAAGCCGGCTCGTCTGAGTTTGGAGGACACTAAACATTTGTATTGTGCTAGCATAAAAGCACTGTGTTTCCAAGATTGATGATTGGGGATACTCGTTATACTAAAGTACTCTCTCCATATTCGAAATCCTTCAACCACTGAAGTCGACGGTGGCCGGTGGGGCGTCCAGCTCTCTCCAGGCCTACACTGCTGCGTGCGCCGCTGCTGACTGTATAACCATATGGTTATACATGCTAGCGTCGTTCCAAGAAAGGAGATCGAAGGATTTGCTTTGAACGATTTTCTCATTGAGAAAGAGAGGCAACATAGCACAAGCTACTTGTTAGTCATTCTACATCACAAAGGCACACAGGGGTTAAGCAACACAGGACTACCACACCCACACACACAAAGGTAAGCAAGCAACACACGTCGAAGCCGAAGATGATGCCGCGACTAGTACTAGTTAGCCGCCATGAGGATCCTCCACATGTTGTCGACGTAGACGACGGCGAGGATGCAGCCGAGCACGACGTAGGTGACGACGAAGCCAACTCGAGTCGCCGGCAGGCACTCGTAGAGGCCGAGCTTGGCCTGGAGGATGAAGCAGTAGACGGTGAGGGCGAGGACGGAGGCGGCGAGGTTGAGGAGCCAGCCAAACGCCGCGAAAGAGCGCATCATGCGACGCCGCTTGGGGGCGAGCGCCTGCAGACCGCTGTCGGCCGCGTCGGGGAAGTGCTACTTGACGTAGCCGCTCCTCACCGTGGAGGCAAACGTGGAGAAGACGACGAAGAGCGTGAGGGTCACTGTCGCCCCGTGGAGCGGCAGTAGCCTTCCAAAAAAAATCCTAAAAAAAAATAAAGTAACCAAGAGATGTTGGCTTGAGACCTCAACATGAAAAAAATACATAAAGTATCATGTTTTATGCAACTATGGCAAGGGGGCATGAGCCCCCCTACCTAGGGCCGTGTCATGTGATGGTGGCTAGAACGTACGAGGTGAAGGAGAAGTGAACACAGATATGATGGTGGCTAGGGCGTACGATTGTGTTGGCGTCACGTAAAAGGCAGCGTCCTGGATTAATATTTCTTCTCCAGCGCATGCTGCGCCTAGGGTGTTCCGGTCTGTCCCCTCTACCACGCACGCGGCCGCCCGGAGATGCCAAACCAACTTACTGAATTACCAAGTCGTGTCGAGGTAAAAAAGGCACAGGGTCCACTCCTGTGCGTGTTCACGAGCCTGGCATATCTCCTCTCCTGCATTTGCAAATATCTCCTGGCATATCTCCTCTCCTGCATTTGCAAATATCTCCTGGCTTGCCAGCACGCGGCGGATCATGACCATATCGCCTGCATTTGCTTTGATCCTTGTCCAAATCGTAGCATATGCATGTTGTTGTTCAAATATGCAACCCGTTGTAACTGCTCAGTAGCGTGCCAGTCTCACCGGCAATGAATGTTGTATAGCTCGACTCAAAATGGCACTGGTTGCCTCTTAAGCCCTACTCCTACTTGTTTTTTTTTTTTTTGAGGAAAACGACCCGGGGGTGGGGGGTTAAGTACCCCCACCTGATATATTACCGAGCCACAGATGCCGATCGGAGTCGGTGATGGCTGGACAAATGGTTCCAGGGATTACAAGGTTGCTAAACATGAACATAACACAGAGAAGCAGCGATCAGACAGGTAGGCGACATGCTCCATCCCTTCCTGCTCGCCTGCGTGAACGGACTCAGGGCATCTGCTGGCCTGCAGCAGATTCACCCTCGCCTATAAAGCCCGAGCCGGCGGCCGCCGTTGTCATAGCTCCACGCGATCCGTCTCCGCCTTCTTAATTACTTCTCGCTGCCGCCGTGGCCAGCTCCATGCGCTCCGTCTCCGCTGCGCTCAAGTACGCCATGGTGAGTACCTCATATCTTGGTTACAGTGACGAACCCTGAAAAACTTTTAGGTGGGGCTGAGACAAAAGAAGATGTTGATTTGCATGAAGATTTAATGGTGATTTTTTATTTTTACTACAGTAATTAACCTTGATTACCAGATTTTAGGGGAGGGGGGGAGGGGAATAGAGCCCCACCCACCCCACTACTAGCTCCGTGGTTGCTTGGTTACTTACGGTCGACGACAACAGCCAGTTTGTCGTTGAGCCATCGCGCTCAGAGCGCTGCTTGCCATGGCCACGGGCGACCTTACTGCTAGCCCTAATCCGCCCAACTAATTAACCCCTTGGGAGGGTTCGCGATGTCTAGGGTACGTGTAGTCCTGGTCGCCGGAATCCTCGCCGCCGGCGAAGTTCCGCAGGTTCCCGATGGTCCTCTATTCTTACGAGCGGTACACAAGAGAAAAGAAGACGGTGGTGGCGGTGGCGCAACAGCCGCGTGCATGGGTCCGCCTAGGATAGGATCGGGGACTGCGGTGTCGCTTGGTCGGACAAATGCGCGGCGGGGCGAGTGCAGGTGTTGAGGGAGAGGGCGGACCGTGTCGCGTCCTCAGGGGTGGACGGGGCGCGGACGGCGCCAACGCCATGGTGGGGAGCGAAGTCGGAGACGGGAGTGCCGCCGGGCCGAGGTCGGAGCAACGAGGCCTAGGTAGCGTCGGCTCTGTGGATGGGGAAGGGTGAGGGGGGCGGCGACCTCTCAGCAAAGCGGCCGCGACGACGAGGTGTGAGCACCGGAGGGAAGCTTCGTGAGGCCGTGGCGGAATCGACTTTTTTTTTTCCCATTTCTTGGTGGCCGCTGGTAGAGGCTTGTCGGGTTTCAGAAATTAGGAAGGAACTTAGGATTATGTCTTGCTTATAGATTATACGAGTAATTTTCTTTCTTGCTACGCAATGTTAGGGTGGGGGCCATGGCCCCCGCCAGCCCCCCTTAGCTCCGCCAGCGGTTGTGATCGCACTCGCGGCGCGGCACCCACGCCCGCGTTCGTCGAGGCGGCAGTGGAGCCTTCGGCCCGACGGTGCCCGCGGTCGTCGTCGAGGAGCCGTCCCCCGCCTCCGGATGCAGCAGCGCCGGCGGCCGCCCTGGCGCTCCTCCCCTCAGGCCGCGCCCGGCGGGCCCCCCCTCACGCGGCGAAGGAGGTGCCGCTGCCTCCACCGGCTGCCATGGGAGCCTCGCCGGCGGCCGCTCCTCATCTGGGGGCGAGGAGGAGCCTGCTGCGGCACCGGCACCGCACGCGTCCGGGGCGGTGGCACCTCACCAGGCCAAGGGAAGCGCCACCCGCCGTCCCACAGCCACCGCCCAGCGGCGCCGTCGGCTCCTCATCGGCGGCGGCGATCGTCGCCGCCGTCGTGCTGCTACTGCGTCCACGTCATCGTCATCTAGCTTCTTGCATATCTGGTGAATTAGGAGGCTGCTGCATAAGTACGTAGAATATCGAATCCTGTTTGAGAGACTGCAAGGACAAAATTCGGGTCATCAACCGGCATTCTTGCATTTTCTTGTTGGATCCATCTTTTTATTTCTGGCAGTACTTTACCAATCAAATATGATTTCATCGTTTGCCTGTCGACTATCAGACTATCATAGTCTTGGTTACAGGATCCCCCACTCTCTGTTTTTGCTTCTTCTTTTTTTCTTGATCATGCAAGTATGATAAAACAGTTATGTGTTGAAGTTGAATGAATAAGAAAAAAAGGAAAAATTTAGACAGTATTGTTAGTACCTCTCTAACAAAAGGCCATAAGCCTATCTTGCTATATCAAAATAGCGATTTCCTCCTCCATCATATCTTGGCCTGGTTTGTGCGGACAAGAACATCACCTTGGTAGTATAGTTTGTGTTTTGCACAGTCCTGTGTGGATATCTGGCGCCAAATACACAGTCCTTGTATTTTTTGTGCCATTGAACCATTTTTCATCTTAGTGCACGATGCTGTGCATATCTTTAAATCTTGGGTTAATTGGCGAGCTATTCTCTTCAAGCATTGAAACACAAAACTGCAGCCTCTGTTTTTTATTTGCTTCCCTCAAATATTGTTGAAGTGAGCTAGAGTGGCTGACGTCTACGCCAAACAGCTTGTACTATAAAGACCTCTTTACACCCAATACTTGAGAAACCAGAGCAGTTGTGTTTTTCTTCAGCTTGTATTCACTACTAAGTGAAAGCAAAGCTTCATATATCTTTTGCCTTTGCTCGTTATTAATATTTTTTGCTCGTTCATCATCCAGCTCTTCTTGTTCGAAGACCACGTCCACATCACCGGCATACACTTCGTCATGGTCTACTTAAAAAAAAAAAAAACGCAAGTGCTAGATAAACTGTTTACTTCTTATAACAAAACAGAAATGCAAACATGATCTAGGATTTAGCATGTAAAACATGATTACCTCCACTTATTCTTCATGTTCCTCAGAGACAGGAATATTCAAATCAAAATGATGACACACTTTCTAGGTAGCAGCTTGTGCTTCTTCCATGTATGGTAGCATGGGCAGCAGCTTGTATATCTCCCTGGGCAGCTTCATCTTACAACAAAGGTTCTTCGTCATTGAGATTAATTGGGTCTCTAAAGACGGGAGGTAAATACAAGTCGAAGGCCATGTGTGAACTCGAGTGGATGCTGGATGGCAAGCTAACGTGATAAGACAGCTGTATTTGTAAGCAGTCTTGAGAACTTTGACACCTGTAAAGATTTTTTTTTTTTTTTTGTTTGAATTGTTTTTATCACTTGTGTATTCGGTGGAGCATAAGAAAATGTTAGCGGTGTGTCATGGAATTGTTTTTGGCGCGTACGGACGGTCCAGCTGCTTGAGTTGGCTAGATAAGTAAATGAGTGTATAGCCCAAAGCAGCGGATTCCTATACAACTTGACTGTGAAACTTAAATAAATTAATGGTACCATAGCCATTTAGCAACAATACTAATCTATCTGAATCGCATTTCATCTGACCGAGGCCCTTGGAGGTCACTTAGCAGCAATACTAGCAGCAAAATTCATCTAGGATTCATTTACAATCCTAGTAAAACAATGAATGGCAGCAACATTGAGAGATCATGTTTGCATGGCAGCAATAAAGTAAAGGTAACGTCATTACAAAAACTGTAACATCATTTACAGGCCCTTGGAGATCTCTCAATGTTGTTAGCCTCCTAGTAAAACAGAAGTGCACATCATTACAATGAATGGCTAAAATAAACTGTGCTCTACTAGGAGGCTAGGGCAAGTCATGGCTATGATAACCTGGCATATTTTACTACACATACCTCTATCACAATTATTCAAACACTATTCATTACACTCTCCACCCGATTCATTGATTGCTACATGGAAATTGGGTCTGCAAATGTTGTTGACAACAGAAGCATGCCTGGATGGCCAGATCGACACGTTCCGGTGCTTCAGAATAAACCTGGGGCCACATTTATTACCCTCAGAAAAAAACATGTGCAAAGAATGAGCCACGCTTCCCTCGGCCCTTATTCATGTTGAGTAAGCACTGCAAAGAGCAAATAAGTAATTACTTGCAGCGAAAAACACAGACAACCAGATGACACTATCATTTTCTACGAAACTACATCAGAATATTTGTATTAAGCACAAGTATATAAATCAGCACATCGATTAAAAAAAGCTCAAACAGAGAGGTGAATTGACGATCTGGTAATCTATATTCCAATTTTATTTCCTGATTAGTTGCCAGCAGTGTATATTGAGATCAATTGGGTTGGCTACCCAAACTTTGAGGACGACAATGGATTTAACTGTACTAAAAATAAAAAAATTCAAAGACAGTGAATCACCATAGGCAAAACTTGGGGTTTCCACGTTTGCCAAAGAATTCTAGGCTGGCGAAGCTCCTTTATTGTCTGTATCCCGCTGTTCCTCACCCTCATTCCAATTTACAAAATCCGTCTCTTTAGGTTCATCAGCATCATCTGTGTTCTGCATTTCATTCTCTTCCGATGCCTGAGAACAATCATGTTCATTATTCCAAAAGCTAACGAAAATTACAGTCGTGGACAAGGACAAATAATAAAATAATTGCATATCAATCAAAACATAAGGAATGGGTTGATGTGAAAATGTATCGGTATAAAATCAAGTTTCTGAAAAAACTCCATAGTGCATACCTGTTGATCAGGCTCTCCATTTTCCTCAGCTGCATCTTCAGGTTCCTCATGCTCAACAACCTGCATCCTTTTGAAAGCTTCCACAAGAGTCATGTCTGACTTCTCAGCATGATTCAAGTACTGGTCAGCAGGAGGATAATGGCCCCTGCACATAAAGACTTATGTTATTCCAAAATTTTTACTTAACCAAAAACTGTGAGATGGTCAGGACTCAGGACTCAGAGCAGATACAATAAAATATTATATTGGTGACGTTACTCTTTGGAACCAATAAGCAGTTTCTGTGATTCAATGTATATTTTTACTTCTGATAAACAATATTCTAGTACAAAACTTAGTAGTTTGTGTGATAATGTGTACCTCCGAGAAGCAATACTTTTTTCTACAGTTAGAGCAACCTGCCAGTCTTCAAATAGATTTGGATATTCAGAAGGATCTGCCAGAGACTCAGAAGCTTTTGGATTAATCTGCATACAAAGGTACAGACAAAAAGAATAAGATAATAAATATGTAATTTCTTCTAATGGCATGACACTTCAAAAAGAAGACTAAGACGAGAACATTAAGAAATTACTTTACTGAGATCATTTCTCCAAATGGCTACTATCTCTGGCACTTTGCTAGGAAGATATGATCGCGCCATTAATGCAGCTTCAGGTATGTGGTTACTGCAGAATACACAAGATAATGTTTAGCTCTAAATCGAAGAGCGCCAAAACAAGGATTTGATGACAGCAAACAAGATTTACCTGTCTACAAGCAACTATATGCAATCTTTCACTTTACCAAGCGTAAAAAGGCAGAGGAAAGCAACATTGTTTTTTCCATGTTATTTTGCCAAAGAAGCAAGCTTTTCAATTCCTTCAGCATCTCCAAGAGATGAGTGCAGCAGCAACAAGCCACTTAAATCCTTCGCTTGAAGAAGGCAGTCCTCCGCCATCTCTAGCTGCAATGTAGAGTTGTGGAATACCGACGCCAATAAGTTATAAACTTATAATTCACGAGCTAATACAGAGAGGATATGTTCGATTTACATCATGTCTCAATTGACACATTTCCATTCTCATGGAGAGTTTTGGCAAGAAAAAACATGTTCAGTTAAAGTTTTGAGAAGATAAAGGCCCCTACCCAAAACTATTCTGATCACACACAGAAAAAAAAAAAACGTCACACTGCAAAAGAAGTATTCCATCCTCAAAAACTTATTTCCTAGCAATGTAGTTTTGAAATGTCAAATACAAACTTTTGTAAGGTTTAAAAGCCAACCCCTGTGGACATGGCGAGTTCACCCAACTGCTTCCATTTAGATTCACTTTGTGCTTCTACAGCGATAGTCTATACAGTAAATATAAATGAGAGGTCTTATAATATATGTTACTTAGTAATATTGCAACAATGTAGTATACAAAACCTCAAAATATAGTCTACGATACTAGGAGAAAGAAAATTAGTGACAGTATAACCAGTACCTTTGCGACTTCTAATTTTCCAAGCTGCACAGCTAGGTCAAACTTGTAGTCAACTTCAGTGGCTATCTTAAGCGTCTTCGACTCCTTCGTCGTCCACAGGCTTTCCACCTTCTAGGTAAGAAGCAACAATATCTCTCTGCAGAGCACAAATCATGCAGTCATTTTATGTTATAATCCCCATGCATCACAAGGTGGGTAAAAAGGGAAAAAGAAACAAGATAATAATCATTTGAGGATACAATTTCTTACATTGTACTTGAGGATGCAGAATGATGAATCACTTGCTATTGCAACTAGGTCACCACTATCAGCCCAGTAAACGTTCTATAAATGCATGATAAAGAAAAGGTTAATAGTAAACTCAGGCATACAAAATTTCCACCCAAGAAAAATAATAATTGACTCACCTTAACACTCACATCGATTTAGTGTATTAGTCTACAATCAGCCCAGTCATAAAAGCAGATGAAGTCACTAGAACACATTGCCAAGAATACCCCACCAAAAATACGCTCTGCTGAAAATGAAGGGCGGATAGTTTTCTTCTCCTGAAAAATGAGATAATTTAAGTCCCAGGACGCAATGAGAATGACAAAATATTAGAATGTGCTTTTTTTTTGTAAAAGAACTCCAAAAAAGGCTAGATCACAAACTTCACATTCACGTCTACAATAGAGAAGTTATATGGCTAATAAAGGTGAGCAGGCAAGGGACATGCAACAAGCATAATTTATTTTATTTATCTCCAATGAATTGTAAGCTAATCATGGGAAAAACTAGCTGCAGAAATCAAAGTACACAAGTAGAATTTTATCCAGAAACTTCCACTGATTAAAGAAACACGTGATGAAAGAAAAGAAAGCTATAAGAGTCAACTGAATACTAATAAAGGAGTAAAGGACGCATCTTTGCAGATGCCAAAACCAGAGGCAAGGTTTAGGTAGTTATGGAAGAAATGAGAAACTTGCATCTGATTAAGCAACTTATGTATAGAAAAACAATAAACTAAAAGTATACCATGTATGTACCTGAAATGATTTACTGTAAGTATTTATTCTTGATGTACTTTCCCCTAATTGCATATTCTCCTACTGACGACCAAACAAATTCCAGTGCAGTTCCAAATGATCTATTCCTCCAGGCCAGGGCAGTAAAAATTATGTACTCGCTATCTCCACATACAACAACGAGCCGTCCATTAGGGTTATGCTTCAAGCTCTGACCAACCAAAACGATTGCTCGCAATCAGATTAATATGCCACTCAAGATTAAATAAAAAAATGAGCACTGCCACATGAAAAAGAAAAAAATTGACCATTTAATACAGTAGTGACAAATTTTAAAATACAAAGAATATAGCAGCATCCAAAAGTACCTGTGGGTACAAATCACAGCTTCCTAACTCTTTTACAGCCAAGGGTAATCTTTCTCCATCTGTGGCCTGATTTGCACAATACAATGACCTGTTAGACAAGTGCTAGCTATATTATTTCATTTTATGCTGAAATAGACAACTTACCTCAAAGCCTGCACCAACTGTCTTGATATTTACAGTTTGTATTTCATTGTGTTTTGCCCAAATGATTTTCCCACTGGCATCCATACTTTCTATGGGTACTTCACGGCCCATTTTTATCATAATGGTCCTCGCGTCATAACCAATCACCATCCTAGACATTAACCAAATAGTATACTTGTTTCAGTTACCAAGGTTGCATATGTATGAGGAGATATAGCTGCATATGAAAGAATAAATGAGAAATAAAGTGTTATGTCTATACAACCCACTCGGCCATTGTCTTAGGAAAGCCCACTAGTCCATCTAAGCACCACATCTCCTACCGATGCCCTAACAGCCAAGCACCATCAATTCCCACCCAGCCACCACCGCCCTCACGCAACAGCAGCACCTTATGCTCCCCTGCTCCCTGCCCCTTCTGCTCCCGCACCCCAGCCCTGTCCGTTCTCTGCTCCATTGGTGCACTACCTCTGCTCCACTCCGCTTATGGGCAACCACGTCTGCTCCCTCCGATCGTGTGCATGAGGCGAGACGGAATCAAGCAGAGGATGCAAAAATCAAGTAGATAGCAAGCAAAAATGAGTGACATGAACACCACGAGGTCCTAACACTGTCCCTTGTTTTCTGCACCACCCATGGGTCTCTCAGCTCCCCCAAATTTAATTGGACGCCTATAGCCTAGGGAACACACTAAGGCTCTGCTTTTTTTACACTTGAGGGCGTCTAGGCGGGCGTTTAATGATGTTTTTTAAAACACTAGAAAATACATAGTGGACCCATGGGTAGCTTCATGAGGATAGGACCTACTCGATACCAAAAATCCTAACCACAGGGACAAAACAAGTTGTTGGCTTTGTCTTAAGAATGTGATGTACAAGCATGAACATTGCAAGAAAGATAGAAATGAACATGATAGAAGACATGAAATTGTAGCAGTAACCACCCATCCATCAACATACTGGGTTTATATGAAGTTTGAAACCACTAATACAATCAACCATACTGTGTTCCCCGTGAGGCTCTAAGCTAACTAGTATGATCCTCTTTAAAGCAAACATAAAATAATTTGTAGATAGCATTTCTAGTAGATTTACTAGCAGAATGACAACTATACATACCTACCATTAAGAGAGACAACATTGGTCAGATCTCTGAGCAAAAGTCCTCGATAAAAAACCGGCGAAGTGGATTGGAGATTCGGGAGTGAGCGGGCGGGTTCAGATCTACATACCATAGTGGTGGCGGCGGCGAGGACGGCACGGAGTGGAGCCGGGCGACTGCGCTAAACCCTAGAGATCCCCCCAGCGGCGATGGGGTGGTGAGGCGCGGCGAAGAGGGAGCGAATCCGATCGCGAGCTCGGTGGCGTAGGCGCAGGCGCGGAGCCAGGAGCGGCGAGCGGGAGGGAGAAAACGGAAAAAGCTCTGGGCACAAGAGCGAGGTTTTGTTTTGTGTGTAATTTAGTTACTTTTAAATTTTAATTCAAATTAGGACCTGGAAATTATTGTATTGTATTTTCCAAATTCAAAACTGGCACACATGTATGCATAGCCCACCATTTTTTTTTATTTTGCAGAAATCCAAAGGTAGACATGTTTGGTTTAGTAGTCTATGAGTTTTTTTAGTCTTAGGAATGTTTAGAGAAAAACTTAGAGGAGGAGCTTTTAGAAACTTTTTAGTTTTTTAAAAAGTCTTTTCCATTTGATTTCATAGGAACTAAAAGAGAATTTTTAGTCCTAACTCCAAAAAATCTCCCTAATCAAACATGGTCAGAGTCGCACGAGCTCGGTGTCTTTCATGTTGATTTTGTTGCCAACACACCAAACAACACTACTTTCATCTTTTATTTTCTCATCATCAAACCAATGTCATTCAAACAAACCAAAATTTTCGACTCTTGAGCTTGAGGGGCTGGTTCTCACTACAAGCTCGACTTTTTTTTTTTTTTCGCGAGACCATATAATACTACTCAACAAAGATCTTTCTACAAATATAAAAGCACCTCTAAGAGCGTCCGCAGTGCTCGGTCCTTCGTCGGTTCGATGCAATGAATGCTGAGTTAGAACCGGGGTTGTCACACTGTGAGCATGGTTCGATGGAGACCGGGTGCTTTGCATCGAACCCGTTCTTCGCAATACAAACTCGTCTTCTCTCTCCTGCCGTTGCTACTCCCGCCATGGTCGGAATCCAACTCCCCTCTCGCGGTTTGGTAGACGGCGCCTCGTCGCCGACCTTTTGGCCAAGGATGCCCTCGACCACCTTGACCTCGCCGAGGGAAGGTGCCCCGCGGCGGCCGATGGCCTTCTTGTCGTTGTAGAGGTTGAGCTCGGCGTCTCGTAGGCCATGGCGTCCGGTCGTGGACGAGGAACTTCGAGGTGCTCCCCCATTTGCGGTTGGAGGTCCGCGTATGCAGCGGTCGGCGGTCGCGGCGGGCCGTCGAAGCCGGCGGCGGCGTGGCGGTGGTTCATCTTAAGGCGGCGACGCCCAGTGTGGCGCACCGAGGCGGTGGCGTTGGCGACGAGGCGCCGCCTTCTCGTCGGGAGGGGATCGAATTCCTGAGGGAGGACGAAGGAAGCAGTTGGGCTGGATTGGTGGTGGGTCCCATTCATCGACACAGGCCCGGTTCTACCCACTGTGATCTCGGTAGCAAGATGCGTCGCGTCGTTTGTGGAGCCCATCATCGAACCGACGCCGGTCCGCAACACTTGCTGATGCTCTAAGCGCTCTTAATAAATAATACAGAAAATAAGCATTTTCTTTCTCCTAGCCGGGCCTAATCATGATGGAAGG
The DNA here is from genome assembly GCA_015847255.1 of Hyparrhenia diplandra. Lineage (NCBI taxonomy): Eukaryota > Viridiplantae > Streptophyta > Magnoliopsida > Poales > Poaceae > Hyparrhenia > Hyparrhenia diplandra. Next base: position 207,094 of record JADLZK010008805.1, on the reverse strand, counting down.
GCCTATCTAGAAAAGAAAAGTTGCAAGTCCACAAGAAAAATATTCCAATTTAAAAGAAAAAGGGAGTGCTATATTTCAGTCGTCTAAAAAAAGTGAAATTTCAGGTGACGTTATCGTTCATCTTCTTCCTTTCGCTCCGGCATCATCGGCTCGCTACTCGCTCCCCCGCCATCAGCCACCACCCCGTCGCGGGCACTAGGGTTTGTCGGAGCTCTGGCAAACCCTAGCGCCCGCCGCATCCACCCTCTACCCCACATAGTTTATGGAGCTTTCTATAGGAATGACAACTCACAAGGGCCGCCACCAGAGTCGTGGAGGAGCCACCGAAGGGGACGGGACGGGGAGGGGGTGGTCGGGCGCGGTCGAAGTGGATGCGTCGCAGTAACCTGCGCTATAGGAAAGGTGAAAGAAAAATGTTTCTAAGTTCATAAGGAAAAAGGTTCCAACTTAATACTCCCTCCGTTCCACATCGTAGTTCACTTTTTTTTTCTAGATCCATTTATTTTCTTTATGTATCTATATCTATCTATACAACATAAAAAGATAAAAGAGGAGACAATATTTTGGTGCGACATTGTAACGTGGGCCCATCGTCCTGCCCCTGCGACACCAAAACCCACGCGCTCACATGCCTCCCGTGCGATCTGCATGCGTCATTGCTCCTTCCAAATCAGGTCCCATGCACGCTCCTTCCAAATCAGGACATGCATGCTCGTATTATCAGGAAATGAGCGAGTGAGAAAAAAAAAAGTAAGGCCGGCAATCACCTCGCCTGCATGTGTGATAATTGGACGCTGCAATCCCACGCATGTGACAAAGAAAAAAGGGATAAATAACCGAGCCACACCAAGGAAAGAAAAACTGCAAGGAAAAGGAAAGAAATTACCAGGAAAGAAGAGGTGCCTGCATGTCGCCAATCCCGCGAGCGGACCCAGACCTCTCGCGCGGTCGCTTCTCGGCGCGCGTGATCTCCTCCAATCATGCTGTGTCTTCCTCTATTCACCTTTGTATTCGTATGAAGGAAGCAGAGATCCACCACATCCTTCTTGAATATTATTTTAATTTTAACCAATTTTTTAAAGAAAAATTATTTTTAACCCGGTCAAACTTAAAATCTAGGAACAACCTTTTTGGCCGCGCCACGCTTGAACGCGCGGTATTTGTATGCGGTGTTCTCTCACGGTCGGTTTTATGTTGCGCGATGTCTAGAGCCACGTCAAGAGCAAATATCAAGATCATTGCCCTCTCGCCCGATGTGAACGCACAAGAGGAGGAGACCAAAAAGACGGAGAAAAAAAAAATAATAGAAAGAATGGTGTTGGAAAAAATAAAAAGAATGCACTAAGTAAAAAATGTAAGGATAAGAAGACCCGAAAGCAGTTGATGAATTTTTCACGAAGAATATTGTATGGAAAAATGTTCTAATACAATAGGCGAGGTAATAGAAAATTACTAACACATATAATGTATTTTGAATTCAATTTATATTGTACAAATATTATTTAACTAACGTCATATTTGTTCATATTCCTAGGTACTTCTAAATGGTTTATCGGACTCTATACGAAGATGTTATATGCACAATACATGAATGTAAAATCATCTGTACACGTATATTCTAAATGCTTGATGCTAGCCGTCAAAATACGTAAAAGCCCATAAAATAGAGTTTACAAACCCGCGATATCCATGATTGATGCCATTAGATGTGGATCGTAATGACAACAAGAGGCAGAGAGAAAGAGACCAGTATGCGACAACGATTGCTGAAAATAGACGTTGTGAGAAGCATAAGAAAGAAAGAAAGAAAATTATCGCTAAATAAAAAGAAAGGAAAAAATCATGGAGCATTCGCACGAAATAAATGGATATCAAAGATTTCTTCCGCCGATATAAACTATTATCTTAATCGAATTATAGAAAAACCCATAAAATAGAGTTTACAAACCCGCGATATCCATGACTAATTGTGTTACTTTCACAAAAAACTTGTTTGGATTAAATATCACTTTAATATCATTGTTTAATTTCATAGTATTGTTATCTTATCATGCGATCCATGTTTTTTTATATAAAAATTAGTTATCCCGTAAGAACGCACGGGCGTTTAACTAGTCTAGACATAATGTATAACTAGGTGCATAGCAAAAATCAATGTATCTAGAAAAGCTAAGGTGAACTACAATTTGAATCGGATGGAGTAAAATAAAAATATTCCATTTTCTCATTGTAATGTTCCAATAAATATTATGGTTCAGCTAATAATTTAAAATTAAAATGTAATGAATAAAAATAATAAATACGTAAAGATTAAAAACTTCTTTTTTTTTTTTGAAAATTAAAAACTTCTAAAAAAGAGAAAGAAAGAATATTAAGAAAAAGGATGGGGTCATGTCCCAGGCTGGCAGGCTGCTGGAGGACCGTGCGGGTGTGCGGGTACGCTTTGGGCCGAACAGCCCCCGACTGGGCAATCGCCGCCGCCGTTCTCTCCGCGTTGTCTCTACCTCGGCGACAACTGTGATACCGCCGCCGCCGCCGCCGCCGTTCTCTCCGCGTTGTCTCTACCTCGGCGACAACTGTGATACCGCCGCCGCGCCCCTACACCAGATGCCCAGTTCTTCGTCGCGCCCTTCGGCAGCAACGAGCACCCACCAGGTATGCCGGCCCCTTCGTTCCTTTCCTGCTCCGCTGCGCAGCCTGTGCTAAACCGAGCACCTAAGCTGTTTGGCTATTTGTAATTGGATCCGATCTAATAAATTGTTAAGTGTATAAATGTATTATGCTTACTAAATTCGTTTTTTGTTTGGGCAAATTTATCGGGTGCACATACATGGGTGTTGTTCAGTTGCCACAAGATCGGTCTTTCTCAGTTGACGCCATATATACAACTTTAAATTAAGAAGATAAGACAGAAGAGTTGTGCAGTTCGGCTTCCCAATAAAATGTCCGGTTCCAAGAGAAGCCTCCCGTCTTGGATGGGTTCTTCTAAAGATGGAGAGGACGATTCAAGCAAGAAGAAACATGCAGGCACCTCCCAGAAGGCTCAGAAAGGGCCTGATTTCTCCAAACTTTTGGTACCTATGTATTGACCACAGCTGCAATCAGATATACGCTATGAACCGTTCTGTATTGTTGATTTCATACATCTGTGTAGGACGGGGTGGTCGTTGTGCTGTCAGGGTTTGTGAACCCGGAGAGGAGCACACTTCGTTCACAAGCATTGGACATGGGGGCCGAGTATCGAGCTGATTGGACTTCGGACTGCACCCTTCTTGTTTGTGCATTTGTCAACACCCCCAAGTTTCGACAAGTTGAGGCAGATAATGGAACCATTGTCTCAAAGGTGGGGTTTTCAGCTATTGCCGTTGTAGTGAGCTTTTTGGCAAGCCCCTTCAAAAAACAATTCCTTTTCCACCAACTTTCAGAGCTAAAAACAACTGTTTATGGTCTTGCCTTCTCTCAGGATTGGATCTTTGAGTCATACAAGCAAAGAAAACTTGTGGACATTGAACCTTTTCTTATGCATGCTGGAAAGCCATGGCGAAAAAAACTAAGGAGCCTGTCGAAACTGATCAAGGTGATAGATATTCTCATCAGAAATATCTTTTATGGGCACAAGATATTGGTTTTGGGTGCTGTTATGTTTGTCCATAAGTTACATCTGATATGCATTCAGTTTCCACACACTTTAGCACTTAGTTCATGATCATGTCAGCTTATCAATAATGTATCACTCATTAGGTGGTCAAAAAGCTCTTGATTATTTTCTTTTTTTCTTTATGTATTCCCATCATATAGTTCTTTTCGGTGCTTGTTTTCTCTTTCTGTGAACCTTATATTAGGGGCATAATTGTATCATGTTGTTGCACTAATAATGTGATGCCCAACAAATTAAGCTTAGTAGCTTACTCATTAAGTATTCCAAATGTTAAAACAATCGTTCTTTGTTTCATAAACTCCTTTGTAAACTTAGTCACATTTTTCTAGAAAAAGTTGCAGTAAGTCAAGGGCGCACATTAGTCATAGCATACACCTTTAAATGGAAATAATACACTGGTTTTAGCCTTTTTTTTAGTTAACAAATCTCTAAAACTTCGGTAATGATTTGTAATATTGGCAACCTCAAATAATCACCATTTGATGCTCATTCTAATTTGTTAAAATATGAATCATCCTTGCAGCTTTGAGTGGTTATCATTTTTCCTTTGTATAAATTCACATGAAATCAATCAATTAAAAGTATCATTTGTTTATTTCGCCCTGTTCGTCTAGATGAGAAGGAGACGCGCAAAAGTGCATCAAAAGCAAGTTCAACGGTCTCGTGTCAAGCCATCTACCTCTGATGCCACAGAGGTCTGTTCTGTTCAAAGTTAACTTATGGAACAACCCAAAACCAAAAATTTAATGATTATGGTGTTAATGAAAAGATGATGTTTGTATTTTCTGAATCTGGGTGCTTGCTATTTAAATATGATATGAGTATATTGGTAACATACTTCCCGCAAACCTGAATACTTCAATTATCAGATGGCTTTAGCATTTCTAGCTATTTAATGTAAATGTATAGTATTCTGTTTTTTCTAAGGAACATCGGATTCTATGAAACATTAATATACCTTTTGTTCTTTTGTAAGAATGGATTTGAATCAGACGTGTTTTTTCAGGTTGGAACCGACTATGCATCAGATTTGTATGCTTAGTCAGGATAATCTACAGCCTATGATCCTTTCTCTTAGTTCTATGTTTTTTTTTTTAATCATTAACTCCATCATCAAATGTTAAAGAGGATATGAAAAATTGTGTACCAGTTCTTTTTTTTGTTAATTAGTAGTTGAAGTCTGGTAGTGGCAGGATAAGTCATCCAGCTTGATCTTTTTTTTAAAAAAATCATTGATTTTATTCAGTGCTACCTGTTTCCAAGTGAAAATGTCCTAAATTCTAGAAGTTTTATAGATGGAACAAGAAGGAGGCACATGAGTGCCTGGAACACAGTAGCTTTAGTGATTCTTGTGCATTTTTTTTTGTTCAAAAGAAACTCACAATAGTTCTTTTTCCTTTTTCCGTACAGGCAGGAAATTTAGAATCTGCAAACAAGTGCTTTTCTCCCTCAAAAATAAAGCAATGGGCTGTGGATGATTTGGCACAGACTATGTCATGGCTGGAGAGCCAAGAAGAGAAGGTGGGTGCACCTAATGAAAAAAAAAGCATGTATTTATGCTGTAGCCTTTTTGTTTAGTACTGCCTGTGCTTTCCATACGTCTTTTAACAGATGAATCTAACATTTGATTTTTTTTTTTTTGACTGACTTGTCTTTCTCTTGTCTCTTTTCCTGACAGCCAGAGCCAAGTGAACTGAAGATGATAGCTTCTGAAGGGGTAATCACTTGTCTGCAAGACACCATAGAATCCCTCGAGCAAAGAAATGTAAGAAAAATGCAATGTAACCATACATCATTTATAAAGTGCATGTATTTGCATATTGACTTTTTTTTGCAAAATATATTTGCATATTGACGTATTGGTCACCAACATAAAGTGTGCTATATATGGTGATGTGTTAAAGCATGTTCACTGAGATGTTGGTCGTCAATAATCTTGAAAGCAAAAATAGCTGGACCAAATTTTGTTCTGGTTTCATTGCCATTGAGAGTACGCTTTTAATTTAGTATATCCACAAGAACTGGAATGGATAGTCAACACAATGGACCAACAACCAAATAGCTGGATCATGTTCTTTTGTTATTGCTCACAGTTTTGATGTGTTTTATTGTAACTCAATCAGTCTCGGTTGACTAAGAAAAACCTTTTTCAGGATATCAAGGGAGTTGCAGAGCAGTGGAGTTTCGTACCCCATGTTGTCAACGAACTCCTGAAACTAGAGGGAGGAGGAAAAGGCACATCTCTGCCCAAAGAACTACTATGTCAACTAGCAGCCAAGTGTAAGAAGATCTATCAGGCTGAGTTTGCTCGCGTGGACATCGACACCAAGGACAAGGATAAACATCAAAATGACTCACATGTGACCGAGCATGGCAGGAAGAATAAATCAGATGATGCCCACTACGATAGTGATGAGACAATAGAAATGACAGAGGAAGAGATTGATTTCGCGTGCAGACAGCTCCCTGGGCTTTGCGGATGATGATACTAACAAGTTGAGATGTCAGGTACTGAGGTGTGTGTGGCCTCACTAGAACATAGAGGAACTAGTTGACACGTCAGGTGTGGCTAGTGCGTGCTACTGTCTAGCCCCTCTTGAACGGAAGAGGAAGGGTACTGGATATAGCCGTCATCTCTAGTAACCATTAATATTTTTCTGCTGCCATCCAAATTAACCGTATGAGTATATCATAGGAATCCTGCCCCCAAAAACGGGCTGTGAGTGGCTGTGGTGACTGGCGAGCTCAGCCTCTGACAGTACGGCAGCCTCCAATTGCCGTCCGCTTTCTCATGTGCAAACCCCCACGCCCCGTCGATACCTAACTCTGCACTGCCAAATGTGGCCAATCTGAAATTCTGATTCTGATTGGCAGTGTCTACTAAAACATGCCATTGTGCCTGCCTTGTTTTACAGTTCCTGTTTTCTAGAACATGAATTTCAGTTTATTAATTAATTAATCATATCGAAAGACCAAATGTTACACCTTATAATTGTTGTATTTTGTTTGTTTTCTCATTTCACTTTCACGTTATACAAACCTGACTGGTACTATAGTACAATGAAAGCGGTGCTCTCTGGTTATGGCTTCTTTTCCAGTCGATCTATGCTTTACTAAAAAAATGGAGCCAAAATTACGGAGCCATGCGTCTAAGATTGTTTCTCAGGTTTGTTACAGAGTCTGATTTGAGCGGCGCCAAATCTCTTGATTTGTTTCTACACGCTTCCCATCTGCTCAACCCACCGCATCATATTTCAGTCTAACCTAATATTTGCTTTACCCGTATTTGAATCTCTACATACTGAATATTAGATCAACTACTAATTATAGTTACTCTCTATCAATGATATTTCAGTCAAGGAAACTTGTATGTGAAATGTGAAATTTATTGATAGCTCCACTACAGCTACAGTATGCTAATTCCCGGGGACCATCCTCCTACAGGAACCCAATTAGCAATTATCCGCAGTCAGTTAGAACCCAATTAGATTCAATTGGACTATCTTGTATTTGCATTGTAGTCCAATGGTAGGACGGTCCAGTGGGACGCTACCCACCAGGGTTCAAATCCTGGTGCTCGCACCTTTCCTGGATTTTCCTAGGATTTTTCGGCGTTGTGCATGAAGTGGTAGCGGCGTTCCGTCGACGACGAAGGCTTATGACTTCGGGGAATCTCGGGCCTGCCGGGTGCTCACGGGAGGTGCTTCGTAGGGTTTTGCGTGCGCGTGTGTTCTTAGGGGAGAGTGTGGCGTGTGTGTTGTGAGCGTCTGCGTTATGTTTGTGTAATTCTCAAAAAAAAAAAAATATAAAGGTTCAGTAGGACAGCAAGAGATCTTCTAGGATATATAGTCCAGCCATGGATGTGTTACCTTGACCTCCTTTGACGCTTGTTTGAAGTACGTTTTATGTTTGTCTAAACTCTTCTACTTAATACAATGATATACGAGATCTTTTACGTGATTCGAGAAAAAAAGTAGAACACCTGCTGTCAATATGCAAACTATGACTTATCAAAACCCAGTCAATGCTACTGGTAGGATAAAAAAGTCTTATTTCCCTCTAATTTTGATTTGAGAATTGACTTAAAGTTACAATGTAATAGTCCAATACAAAATATAATTTATCTTCCCTGCATTTATCTTTTTGTATAACTACAGATAGACTACTACTATAATTGTTGTTTTTTTCGCCCTTTTCCATAAGTGACTGATTAATGTATACTTCCTCCATATGAGAAAAAACCCTTCGATGCCGCCCATCTACGGTGCCCAACTGTCTGCGCGCCCCCACGCTGCATCGTTGACCACGCCGCTCTCTCGCAACCAGGCAGTCGCATGCAAATCGGCCCCGATAGGCTTTTTGAACTGTGCCCACTTCCCTTGGGGAGTAGTGCCCACATGAGCTATGAACTTTTCTTATTGTAGTACCTATAAACCTATTTAATAGGGGCAACAATGAGAAAATACCCCCTAATTAATCACTCCTTCATATACTAAATCATGTCTTAAACATCACTTTTTACCGGTATGGGGAGTACACTATAACTTTTTATAAACTACCTCAATCCCCGAGGCGCAGAGCACATTCTTACGTGGTGAACGTATCGTAAATGGGCACATGGCAAAACATTAGTTGCTTGTTTTCTTCTCAACTAAGATATATTCAATTATTCATAGTAGGAAAGTGGCCATCATCCTTCAGCCAGGGCATTGGTAAATACCGAACCAATCGGTTCGGTTCTTCGATTACCTATGCAAATTCGGTTCTGAGAAATCGGTACCGATCGGTTTCTAAAACAACTTCGATACCAAGGATATTCAATATCGGTAAATTCGGGTCGGTTCCGGTATTTACCGATTAGTACCGAATTGATTCCAAAGAAGATGTAATAGCATGTTTAAAAACTAATTTTGACATGATTTCATAGATAATAATAGTGCAAAATACAAATACATATAAAAGTCCACATGACTATAAGTGTGAGTGCCAAAATTACATAATATAATAGTGCAATCAATAATATAATGACACTTAAACTTATCACATTTCAGGTAACTTCGCTAATATCGGTAAGTCCGGTTTGGTTTCCTGTTTACCTTGGTACTTCAGTTCGTGAAAACTTCGGAACCAAACATGGAACATAATATTTTGGTTTGATAAATTTTCGATTTGGTTCTCAGTATTTTGTGCCTAGGTTGAATTATCGTGTTAACATCATAAAAATGAAACATTACATTTGGCCAAAAAAGGTGTACTAGTAGAAAACAGTGAAGGGTAGTATCATTAGAAAAGCACTATGCCATGAGAGGAACGCCCCCAAGTTTTTTTCCCATGTTCATTTGAATAAGAATGAAGAACGTTATTTCCAATGTCATTATTGTTGTTTATAAAGATTATCAATTCTTGCGAAATGTAAACTTGTGTTGTATTCTTCTTAAACATGTCCGTCTTTTCCTCATGCATGAGCCCATTTGATCTGGTCCTTTTTAGAATGATTTGATTTGGTTCTTTAGAACTCTATTGTATTGCGAATTGGCTTGTAGTCCAATGGTAGGGCGGTCCAAATGGGGACGCTACCCACCGGGGGTTCAAATCACGGTGCTTTCGCACCTTTTCCTGGGATTTTCCCCAGGGATTTTCCGGCGTTATGCATTAAGTGGTAGCGGCGTTCCCGTCGGCGACGAGGCCAATGGTGACCGAGAATCTCCGATCTGCCGGGGTGCTCGGTCCTTCCGGAGGTGCTCATAGGGGTAGGGTTTTGCGTGCGTGTGTTCATAGGGGTGAGTGTCGCGTGCGTGTTGTGAGTGTCTGCGTTATGTACTGTGTCATACTCAAAAAAAAAAAAAAAAAAAAAAAAAAAAAGAACTCTATTGTATTGCTTGCCAAATGGGGAACCGAAAACTCTCACTTTAGAAATCTATGACATGCAAGGCTCCCTACTCTACTCCCTCCTTTGTATTTCATAAGGGGGATATGCACCCATAGCTACATATGGAGAGTCCCTACCCACGAGGAATAAGAATGGGGACCAGAACCCAAAAAGTAAGCTTTGATACTACTTTGTACAACATGTGGACGTAGTAATCTCTGTACCACTATATGACCCCAGCTACATCCATGCGACGCTCTTCATCATGGAATTCACACTCACCATGGTGCCCCAGAGGTCCTTTAAGCCGGTGGGTCCTCGCGTCGACAAGCTCTACATCGACTACTTGCTCGTGGTGTGGCTCACCTTTTTCTTCACATTGGCGACATTCTCGTGGCAATTATCACCAGTCATGTCAAGCGTCGAGTCCTGACGACGGCGGCATGTAGGGTGTCACCACCGTCAGGGCAAGGGTGTTTTGGTCTAATGCGCCTCAATGCAGCGCTTGGCTACGTGCTCAGCGCCACAACGTTGGTCGTAGCCATTGTGTCCTACATCTTCATGCTCTAGGCCAAGACCGGCGGTGGTAGTGCCTCCGGCGGAGGTGCGCGCTCCCGGCGCCGTCGTCATCTATGTCGCCGTCACCTCGTCGCTGGGGCTGCCTACTACCATGTTAGCAAGTGCATCCAACTAGGGCTCCAAAAGTTGTTAGAGATCTACGACGTGCAAGGCTCCTACTGCTAGAACCTAAGAAAGTATATGCTCCCTACCCCTACTCCCTGCTTTGTATTTTAATTAAGGGGCATATGCACCATACCTACATATGGAGAGTCCCTACCAATGAGGAATAAGAAGTGGCGGCCGCAGCAAAAAAGACGGGGTGCCTAAAGGGCCAAAATCTTCTTGAACACTTTCGAGAAATTTTGGAATCGGGGGGTGCCTGGGCACCCGGCGTGGCCTTCGTAGCTTCGCCCCTATTAAGAACGGGGAACCAGAGCCAACAAGTAAGCTTTGCTACCACTCTGTACAACACGTAGATGTAGTAGTCTCTGTACAACACATAGACAGTCTCTGTACAACACAGGTGTTGTATTTCTATTAAAAGTAGAGTAACCTATGGTAGTATCAAGTGGTTGTCCTTGTCTCCTGTCACCCCGTCTCCCTCAATTGCATGCATTGCTGCAACACACGCTCGTGACCACAGTAATGCAATCATCCAGCGCAAAACGATTGACGAGGTTGTCCTATCACCTTATGCCATGCTAGCATTTTTTTTTTCTTGAATATGCAAGAGCATTCTGTATCATTGCATTAAAAAAGAAATAGAGTTATAGTATAGGATGCCGGTCCACGGCGGCTAGTGGAGCTTAGGTTACATTGAAATCTCGGTGAGTAGTGAGCTAACACCACCCCCACCCCCTCCCCGATCCTAACCTTATTAGGTTCTCTTCTCCTCTAGAATCCATTGATCCGCCTCCGCCTTGATGATTCGAAGGAGGTCCGGCAATTGTGGCTTCAACATCTGGTGTTCCTCTCTTAGTCTTTCCAAACTTGCCACGCGATCAGCGCCAACAACGAGTGAAAGCCTTTCTTTTGTGTCCCATTGCTGCCTGCTCGAGCCCGCCGCCACCATGTGATGATCGACGGCGCTGGTGGAGGCAGAGGCCGACCGAAATTTACGCCCTAATCTTTTTTTCCATGCATGTCTTTCATTTGCGCTGTTTAATACAAGACTGGTTTAATTTGTTTGATCAACGTCGCAACTATTTTTTTTTTAAAAAAACATAAGGGCAGACCATTGTCTTGGTTATCGAAGCTGTCATTGTCACCGATGAAACGCACATTGGACTGTTGGAGAAACGCAGTACGTAGTATCTATATTTATCAAAGAATAAAGTGTGAACCCCATTAATTTAACAAACACTACACCACAGCCCCAGAATAGCGTCGCAAGAATACAGTGTTGACCCCATTAATTTAACAAAGCTAACCTCGTCTCACATGTTGGTCCATGCAACCACACCCACATGGATGGTACCAGCCTTGTTCTACCAGCAGTGCTCGAAAGCAGCATTGTGGTCTTCATTATTTTAGCAATGCTCGAGGCGTATGCGTATCTTGACCTCTTTGCGTGCCTGCCGGAGCCGACTCAGGTCGGCATCTACGTGGCGTACGAGTTGAGTTGGCCGCGCGGTGTTCTGATTCCAAGCTGTCTTGTCAATTGCCATGTCTCTATCGCCCATGTGCCTTGGTCTCTGAAGACAATTCATGTGCTAATATTTTCCTTTCTTATGTCAATTGCTGGATCAACTGAAACATGTCAAAATGATGTCAATGGCTTAAAGGCTGTTTAATTCATAACCATCTCCACAAGGAAAGACCATGGCGACTTTTTTTTTACTATTTGAAGCAACCTATCACCAGGTACATGCAGCCTTTGAAGCAAACTCTAATGTTGTCAGGAGCTAACGATGCTTCCCGTGCAGAACATACAGTAACCTTTTTCTTTAGGGCAGCAAGCCAGCAACGTCATTTTCTCGTCAGCCTTGGTTTGCTCCCTGAATCCTAGAATCATATTTTTTTTGGGACGAAGTCGTTATCTCTAATGTTGTCTCTTGTTATTAAAAAAATTCGATGATAAAATAAACAGACCATCTCTGTTGGCCTTTATGTGCTGCTAAGCCTGCCCACTCAGTTTGATACTATTGTAAACCAATCTGGACGAAGAATTGTTTTATGGTGCCATCGTGTGCGATGCTCTGAATCCATGGACAAGGAACAAAGTAACCCTGGGAGCTTTGATTTGAGAGCAGAGCAACGTGATTCCTGTAGGAAAACAAGATTGGACATGGCTCTCTAGTCTAGAGATATGACAGGCATCGAGGTTTCGTCACAACGGCGACGAACAGCAAGAGGCCACATGTATTCGTATCCACAGTGCGAGGCAAACACGGCGTGTAGAGAAGCAGAATGCTGCCTGAGAGCGTCCCTGCCCCTCGCCACGCCGTTCCTGCACACTGCATAGCAGCACGTTGCCTTGTGTCGTTTTGTCAGACTACTACGCATGTTCCATTCAGATCTCACGCCGTGTTTTGGATTTGGCTCACAGATTCAAACTCAGATTCGGCCAGGGATTATATTGAAACTGTGATCTTTCCGTGACACGACTGCATTCAGAATCCAAACAGTCTCTCAAGTCTGAATTAACGAACCTGATGCAGTGCATATCCAAACACTCGCTGCTCTGACTGAATGTCCGAATCTCATGCTCACTACTAGTTCAGAACATAAAGCTGGGCAACTCAGGGCACGTGCTTTTTCCATGTGACTTCTTTGCCACACTGGAACGCCACGTTGACTCAGAGCTGAGAGCCTGTTCGGCTTGGTGTCCGGCCTACCGATCTTTGTGAGAGAAATCTTTATTTGGTGATCTTTGTGAGAAAAATACTGCCGACCGGCCTACTGATAAGCCAAGCGATCAGGGCCTTGAGTCGTGGCAAAAATGGACTGGGGCAGTCGCCATACATCTGAATCCACAGCGGATCCCTACCCTGAATCGTCCTCTGCAGCCATGAAGCAAGGTCGCTGGGTGCTGGCCCTGCGCAGTGGCCGCGACGCACGGCACGGCTGCCCCGCCCTCGCCTCGCCTGCAGGCTGCGTGCTCCGCCTCCGTGTGACCGTGACCGTGTGGTGTCCATCGGTGTCGGGGCTGGCTGCCTGCCTCTGCCCGTCTGCCGGCTCTGTTCACTCTGCCATGCATGGTGCACACATGTTGTTTTGATGTCGGGCACACAGTTCTTTTTGCCTACGGCGGGCTCATATACCATTTTGACCCAAATTGAACAGTTGACCACACAAATAAAGATACGAAGAGTAATTCTGTTTCAAAAAAAGTTCCCAAGAAAAATTAATTAAGTGTTTTTGCGACAATTAATTAAGTATTTAGTTTGAAAAAATTCAGACATTTTAGATTAATGATGCATTATGAGACCATTCATTAGATTTGGTCTGAATAGCTTCATTCCTATTGCTAATACTCCCTTTGCTCCAAATTACAATTCTTTTGACTTTTTTACCTTAAATTTAACCACTCATCTTATTCAATGTCGCCAAACATCTCCCAAGCTGACAGTAAAGGTAAAACATTGTATGGTGTTAGGTCATAGCAAGAGAATGGGTGATGCTAGAGTACAGAAGAAGAAGAGATGGTTACCACCAGACCGTGGTTGGATGAAAATCAATGTTGATGGGGCTTACTTACCCAACTCAGGGGCTGCAGCGATTGGAGTAATCATCAGGGATCGTGAGGGTTGTGTACAACTTGCTGCTTGGCGTCACCGTCGCCACTGTGGGATGCGGAGGCGGCAGAAGCTGTGGCATATTGTGAAGGATTATCTCTTGTAGCGCGTTGGCCGAACGTTCCAAAGGTGTTCGAGACGGACTGTGCGGTGATTGCCGAGAAGCTGTGTTGTAACCTTCAAAGACCGTTCTCTGCATTGGTCTATAATTCAGGAGGTAAGGCTGCGAATGAGGGAGCTCTGTCAAGTCCAAGTCTTCAAGATCAGCCGGGATCAAAACAATGCAGCGCATGATCTAGCTCATCATGCTGTTAGGTCTAGTAGTAGTGAGGTCTTTGTTTCTTCTTTTCCAGATTTTGTCGAGTCAACCGCTTGTTAGAGCAACTCCAACAGTTTGTCATTTGTGGTTTTTGGCAATTGTCGTTGTTTGACAACTCCCAACTCTAGATGTTAAGTAAAAAAAAAAAAAAAAGGTGTTCTCCAATAGTTTTGGCAAATAAGAACACGCAAAAATATGCTTAGAAGCGCAAATTGCCAAACTCACTAAAAATGTCAAATCAATTTGCTAAAACTGTTGGAGCATCATTTTAGAGCTTTTTGGCAAAAAAACGCAAATGCCAAACTCATTTACATAATTGTTACTATTTAGTTTTTTAATAAAGTTCTATTTCAAAAAAAAAAAGGTTATTCAGATATAGTTAAATTAAGTCATTGTTAAAGAACTTTTATTAACAAAACACATGCCATAACAAAAGAAGTGATATTTTGCATAAATTTTTGAATAGGAAGAGTGGACAAACTTAGAGTAAAAAAACTCAATCAAACTATAATTTGGAACAGAGTTAATACTAATTATAAGTAATAAGAGATGCACCAACTCGTTCCCTTCCACAAATAAATAAATAAATAAGTGAAAAAGATGATAGATTAACCCATTCCTCAAATAAACACCTTCTAAGTAGATGAATGTACTGATTGGTGAGCACATACAATTCTCCTTTGCATTTTTACATACAAGCTACTAATTAACCGGTACTAGCTATAAGGAGAATACATGAACACTAAGGGTGCGTTTGGTTGGGCTGTGGCTTTTGTAAAAGCTGGCGATGATTGTAAGTGTTGAAAAGCAGCTGTGAGAAGCAAAGTGGCAAAAAGCAAAGAAGGTCGTTGGTTAAAGGTCTTTGTCAAACCGGGCTGCCTGAGAAATGTCTGTACTACCCCTAAACGCCTTGAACATGTTTATATGAAAATCGCTCGTAACAAGCTAATTTGATCAATAATTCAAATGAAAATAACTAATTAAACAAAGTACAAATAAGTCCATATAAATAAAACAATATCCATAATAAAGGGCTCATACAACTACGTTATCTCTCAACATAACTAGCTTCCTCTTGCACTAACCAAAGCATCAGCTATCCTAGCACGAATGTCATTCATGGTGTCATCATTCTCCACATCTGGACTCTCCTCCTCTTCCGTGTCACTTTCTAGTAAATAGTCTTCATTAGCATCACATCTCTCAAACTCCTTATCACGTAACTTGCTATCACGGATGAAGTTATGCAAAAGCAAGACAAGCCATGATGATATGCTTCTGAGTAGCGGGTGAGAAAAACCGGCATGTCCTTCAAAATACGCCACTTTTGCTTCAAAACTCCAAAAGACCTCTCAATAACATTTCGAAGGGATGAATGCAAGAAATTAAAGATCTCATACTTTCCTTGAGGACCACCTGAACGATGCGAAATTCTGGAATATGATATGTGGTTCCTTTGAAAGGTGCAAGATACCCTACTCGGTTTGCATAACCTGAGTCGACAAGATAATATTTTCCCTATAAAATAAAACTAAGTTAGTAATGCAAATACTATTGCAAGTGTACAAATATCAAAAAAATAGTGAATAAACTATTTATACCGTTGGAGGAACGGGAAATGAAGAAAAATTTGCCAATGCATGATTGAGGATACGCTGAATCATGCGCAGAACCTGGCCAAACCAGCAACCGCAAAAGGTAAACCTCATGTCAAAGTCACAAATAGCTAGCACATTCTGAGATGTATATCCATGACGACATGTGTGGCTAATCGTCTCATCCAATGGCACTACCACTTTAACATGTGAACCATCTATTGCTCCAATCGCATCTTTGAAATATGGCCAAAATCGATCCTCTCTCAACCTTTCATGCTCTGTAGAAAAAAGTAGGATCTCTAGGAACAATATTGTGTTTAGCTAACCTGCACAAGCACTTCAGATTACTTTATGAAACTTTTTGTGAACCGTCCCAAAGAGACCGTGTGAAACGATTTTCAGCTTGTGAAAATGACTGCGGCCCTCCAACAATCCACAAAAACATTGCCCAGTGACTCAATGGATGAAACATTTTTAGTCGAGGTCAATCCATGTCTAGAGACCAACAAGTCATGAAGTGCATAAAACATCTCTGGGCTCATCCGAAAACATCTTATAAAAATACCTTGGTCTTTCCAAGCAACTCATCACCCATTGGAGTCCAGTTTCACGTGCTTCTCTGTATGCACTTTTTGCAAATATCTCTCAGTGTACAGGTTGCCCATTTCTCCCATAGCAGCAGCATGTTGGGCAAGTTCTGCTAGCATCAATAAACCCTTCTGTCCTTCTTTTCGCTGCATCCATCTACAAGAAGCAAAGGAATTTGGAAATAATGGATCACAACAAAGATCAAATATTTCACAGTAAGGAGACAAGGAGCAATAGTTCACAGTAAGGATCACAACAACAAATTTGGAAATAATGGATCACAACAAAGATCAACAAAGATCACAACAAAGATCACAACAAAAGATCTATAATAATTGTTCACAGCAAGGAAATAGTGAAGGAAATAATTGTTTTACATGTCCAGCAAGGAAATAGTGAAGGAATCCTCTCTCGGCTGCTGCTTCTATCTTCTCACAAGTGGCCCTGTACATACGAGAGAATGGGCTCTTGTCATCCTTGTCATGAACAACACTGGACAACCCCTTGCGTTTATTTTTCCCGGTCTTCTCAGGCTTCTCTGCAGGTTTTGGTACCTCAGCCACATCCTCATCACTGTCCTCGTCGGAGGACATATCTCCAGGACATGATGCTGAAGCCCCACTAACATAAGCCTTGCCAAAAATGATATGCAGATCATCTAGGAATTTTGGCCCTTGTTTTGAAACTTCACATGGTTGCATTTGATTCCTTTCTCTTTACTGTTGCATCTCTGAAATTAAGACAATAAAATAAAATTAGCAAGGCACACATGAACAAAGAGCAGAAATAATACATGTTCACAGTGAAGGAATAGTTCTTACAGCAAGGTGTTCATCCCACCATTCTTGTGAGCACACAATCGTTTGCTTTGCCTCATCCCATCCAAGACCGGTGGCACAATTCTTGAACTCCATAAACGTCCGAATATTCCTTTTTCACCGCATCTAACTTGTTCTTCAATTGTTTTTTTGGTTCGATTGACACCAGATTTTTGTGCAAACTTGGAAACAACGTTCTTCCAACCAGTAGCTGTGAAAATCCCCATTGGCCTATTGCCAGCTTCTATTTCTTCTTTGCAGGCATCAAACAAATTCCTCACAAAGGCATCACTCCAATCTGCCTTGTCACCCATACTTGAACCAAGCAAAAAGCTTTTCAGGAAATTATTCAAGCGTCACACATACTCATGCATCACACAACCACTACTAATCGTACATCTATCTTGCAGATTATTCAAGCATCCATCACATTCCAACAGGAGCAAAGGGGATCGGGCATACCTTGTCAGTTCGTCGCCGGCAGGGGACGAGTCCGTGGAGGAACAGGGCGACCTGGGGCGCCCTTGGATAGGGCTGGAGGCCACGTCGGTGCTGGCTGTCCTCCGGCGGCGGCACTACAATCTCCAACGACGGCGGCGACCTCAGAGCAGGAGGCCGGCAGGAGATGTGGTGGGGCGGAGGCCGGCAGGAGAGAGCAGGATGGCGGGATTATGGGGTGGCGACCAGCTGGAGAGCGCCGGAGGTGGGGTGGCGGCCGGCTGGAGACCGCCGGAGGTGGGAGCGGCGGCCGGCCGGCAAACCCTAGCCGAGACGTGGTCGCGCGGTCATTCGCGTGGAGAAGGAAACGCCGCGTCGCGGGGAAAGACCGAGCGACGGGGAAAGACCGAGCGCAAGGGAAGAAATTAGAACGGATCGAAACGTTATTCCCATCATAACCAGGTGGCGAGTGGGTAATTTTTTTCCCCAAAAGCAGTGAAGCGGTGGGAGGGCTTCTTTTCATTTATCTTTAGAGTGAAAAGCTCGCTTTTAGGTGAAAGCTCTTTGTGGCTTTTTCGCTGGCTTTGGTTGGCTTTTTGACAAAAGCTGGTAAGCCTGTAGAAAGCTCAACCAAAGGGACCTAACTTTTCTCGTGCTAAATATGTTAAAAAACGCAAGCAACTCACGCAAAAAAATAAGCTACCAAGAAAACAACTACGTACATAGCTTGGTTGGGCCCCTATTAGTTGCAGGGTTAACTTTTTTTTGATAACAATTGCAGGGGTTAACTTTGATTAATGATATAAGTACTTCCTCCGTTTTAAATTGTAGTTCACTTTGGCTTTTTCTAGATTCATTTCTTTTACTACGTATGCTTAGACATAGTGTATAACTAGGTACATAAAGCAAAATCAATGTATCTGAAAAGCCCAAAATGAACTATAATTTGAATCGGAGGTTGTACATGCTAAGCAAGGTCACGTCAAAAAAAAAAAAAAAAAAACTACAAACAGTAGCTATTCGGAATGAGGCCCATCTCATATACCACGCAATTACACTATTCTACATCTAAATCGTACTGTTATCAATCTAGAAAATAGCACAGCACCACACTCGCTTATTACCAGCAATTCACCTTAAACGACACGGGGTCGTGTTACGCGTGGTCGAACAGATTAGTGAGCAACCGAAGGAGTGAGAGAGAGAGGGGTGAACAAATGAGTTAGTGGTGGGTCCAATATGATTTAAAAATATATTTCTACAGTTTATAAAAAAGCCTTGCTTATTGTATCAATAATCTACATATGACATGGCTTGCCTATTAGACAAGCTTACTGGTCTTGCTCTTAGGTTGTCCATTGACCATCATAGCGTATTATCTTTGTACATGGTTAGTGTGGCCAAATTTACATGCAAAATTTTCTCTTTTCACATGTATCAGATAACAAAGTTATGCATACTTAATTATGCTCTAAGTTCAACAAATGGTATTGTCTTTCATGTCTTTATTTAAAAATGAACAATTGAATTGTTTGATGTTAAAAGATACAAATACTTGAGGAAGGGCATCCATGAAAGAATACACACTTATTGTGCAAAAGGACCACCGAAAATCTGAATAAAGTGTTTTTGGTCAAGATAATTCATATAAAGGTTGTTCCATTGCAAGGCACGAGCTCTCACCTAGACACCTAGTATACTTAAGAATCGACCAATGGTCATGCTAGCTCAAAAGACTATACATGTTATCTACTAAATAAGAAATACTATTACTAATATGTACCTCCTCTGTTCCAAATTATAATTTGTTTTCCTTTTTGACCCCAAATTTAATCATTCATCTTATTTAAAAAATTATGCCTCCTCCCATATGCATTTAACTTCATTACTTGAACCCCACCCCATTCCCACAAAAAGAAAAAAAAAAAAAACAAGATCATTGGAACTTAGTTGTATGATGATTTGCAAAACAATCAGTCAACTACTAGGCCGCCACACCGATTTGATTCTTGGAGACACTTGATTTTGCAACATTGAAGTCCTAACTTGATTTCCCAACTTTCCTACTTCCGGCCGAATACGATGCCAAAGTCATGAGCGATTTTTTTTTTTTTTTAAAAAAACCGGGAGGAGGACGATGTTGGCGTCGGCCACCAAAGTGTTACCGCACGGCGACGATGCCGCGGTATTCCCGAGCCGGCCTGGTGTCGTTGTCGGCCATAGTAGTCGAGCTCTCACATCGGTTGGCGTCCACGCCAATGTGGGTTGCGAATGGCGATCCACTTAGCTAAATGCGATTTGTAATGGGTCACATTGAATTGCATTCATCTTTTTTCATCTTGTATTTGTAGCTAAAATCGAATAGGTAAGGTGCTATTGTCCGGGTGAGGCATATGTTAAGGAGCCCATCGAGAAATGCTTAGGCCGGTTACAAAGTATTTGGGCTTGTTTGAGAATGTTTTGGGCACATTTCTAAATACATGCCCCACCAATCCAAAAAATAAAACCTCTCATTTTATCCCTATAAAAAGAGAGTGAGAGGGAAGATGGAGATCGAAAAATAAATAAAAACTTCTCATTCACCCATCCATGATTTTTTTATGTTCTTCTCACCCTCCTCCCCTCCCTTACGTTCAATTGCAAAATGAACTATACAATTTACAAAACAAATAGAATGTCATTATATCGGATATGTGGTTTTTGGTTTAATTGAAACTATTAGATCATCACAAAATATAATTGTCAATTCATCGTCTTCATCTATCTTATCTTATCCTCTTCTTCCTTTTTAATACCGTTCTAGTCGCATTACCATACTTTCGATTGTCGCAATGTGTACTAGTGGACCTTTATCGGGATCCTCCACCCGTTGTCAACATAGGCGATGACAAGGGGCGTAACCGACCACCACGTTCTTGAATATCACGCAAACTTGGGTTGCTTCCGACAAGCACTTTCGAAGAGGTCGAGCTTGTCCTAGAGGATGTAGTTATAGGTGGCGAGGGCTAGGATGGAGGCGGCCTCAATCCATAGTGATTCACCTTATTTTAAAATTGGTCTGAGAGAAGGATTTGAGGATGCTGCAATGGCTGGTGGGTGCATGTCTCAAGAGTGCACATTAATACCGGCAGAGGGCCTATCAACCAAAATCATTTGTGGCGAGATGATGTTTCTAAGTCATGTCGTGTTACACTCCGCATAATGTTTTTTTACCTCGACATTAGTGTTTGTATATAGATGACATTTCTGAGTCATGTCGGAAGCGAGAAATTTAAAGTTTATCCATCAGAGGGAAAATAAAAAATGTAAAGGGATCTGATTGTAATGACAAAAACAAGAACAATGACGCTAAGAATATAGTGGTGGCCTTTGGTCTTAAGGCTGGCCGTAATTTGATCATGAAGGTTTAAACGAAAAAGACTTTCTCATAGCTCTATAATGGGGGTAAACAGACGCCTAGGGACATGCATGGTTAGCAGCTACATGGGGAGTTGGGTACATGCAATGGCAGCCAGCCACTGGGTACTTGAATGACCAGCCAGGAGCCCGAGGAGGCATAGAGGTTATGAAACGGCATTAGGCAAAAGAGTGTTAGCTATTAATAGCGAATCAAGAGGGTGTCGAGGAGTTATGTCTTGTGAACATGAGAACATAATGTGAAAGAGAGATTAGGAGGCAAGGCGGCGGCTAAGGCCAGCTCCTATAAATTTGTAAGCCACACCTGTTAATGGGATAAGCAAGAAAAGAAGTTATCTCAAATCCTCATCCCCTTCTAATTTCTAATCTCATCCCCTATTGTGGTAGTCATGCAAAAACCCTAGCACCACCATTACCAACCTCAAGCTATGAACAAAGAAGCTATGGCCTTCCTACCTTGGGTACTGCTAATATACTCACTATCCCCCATATGAACTAAGGTTCATAATATCCGTATCGGGTTCTAGGCGCCGTCTTCCACCTCTCGCTCCACCACAATTCTAGAAGATGGATTTTCCTAAATTTGAGGGGAAATTTGATCATCTCACCTTCATCAACCAATGTTGGCCTAGAGAAAGCAGGGTGAAACAATATGGATCCAACAGGATAATGCAAGAACTCATGTGCCTGCTGCGATGATCCGAATTTTGTCCTTGCATTCACTCAAACATGACTAGATATTCAAGTACTTATGTTGTAGCCTCCTAATTCACGAGATATGAATATCCTTGTTTTTTTTTTTTTTTTTTGCCTCTCAACAATTGAAGGCAGATGACCTTAATTATAGTAGTCTAGATGATCTTATGGCTAACGTTCTAGCGCGTAATTAAGACCCCACAAGGCCTAGGGGCTTCTCCGAACACACGCCCACATGCGCCTCAAATGCCTCTCGCCATCGGATCCCAATGGGTGACAAGATCTCTTGAACTGGCTTCAACTTCGGAAGAATCTAGGTGAGAAGTCGCTTTTCCCACCCGCTTCCACTCGTGAACAAAGCAGTTTCTCACACCGATTTTTAGTACAAGACATCTGTACATATATTAAATCTCATGTACTTTTTGCCGGCCGTAGTTAGGTTAATCCATGGTGTCCTTAGCTACTTTTGCAGGCAGTAGGCCTAGGTCTTCGAAACTTATTTGGCATAGACCAGGTACTCATAACTTGGAATTTCATGTTGCAATGTATGAAAAGCTTAAGGTGCCATGATGTCAACAAAGCCGGCCATGGATTCGATTTCAAACTGTAGGTATCTAGTCTTTCTACGGCTGCAGCTTGATTCAGGACACTATGGTAGTTGTGTTTATCCATTGAGTTTTGGGAAAAATGTCACATCGGACACTGTAGCCTTTTTCGTTTGTTTGTGATAATTGTTGTCCTACCATCACCTAACTAGGCTCAAAAAATTCGTCTCGTCGTGTACATCAAATCTATATAATTAGTTTTTTATTTACCTACATTTAATGCTACATGCATGAGACAAAAGATTTAATGTGATAGGTGAATAGTGAATTTTGGAGAGAGAATTAGCGCAGATTCCAACATGTACTAGCTGATTCTGATGCTCACTTGCTGCAGCATGTATATGGACCAGGATAACTGACTAAGGCCTCGTTTAGATGTTAGAAATTTTAGCAAAAGAACTCCCTGAACTCCCCAGAAGACTTCAGAAGACTTTCGTTTGTTTGTGGAAATATTATCCTACCATGGGGTAACTAGGCTCAAAAAGAATCGCCTCGCAATGTACATCTAAACTGTGTAATTAGTTACTTTTTTTTACCTACATTTCATACTGCGAACATACGCTCTTTGGTGTATTTAATGTGATGTGATGGAGAGAGAGTGAAAAAGAAGTTAGAAACTTTAGCCAACTAAACGAGGCCTAAGATCTCTGCTTTGCGTCTGAATACACCTGCATAGTTGGGACCTATAATGGGATGAGATGACAGTTCTGTTCCACAGAAAGCATGAGAAGATCGAGACAAATGACTGAGAAATCCACGTACAGTACATGTATCCACCGTGCTTGTGGCGGGTCGTCGCATCGCATGCGTCATGGACGACCATGGTTTGGGACCGACCGCCTGTCACGCTCGCTCGGCGAATACGATCGAACGGTTATCGGCAGGTAGCGTCGACCCGGCCCGCCCGCTGTCCCTCCCTCCCCTCCCCGATCAACGAAACCAAGGGATCGTGGAAGCAGAGTCCGTCCGTCGGCATCGGAAACGAGGTGGAACTCCTCTGTCTTGTGTCCCGGCCGCGCCGCCGCCTCTGCCTTGGGCGCGACCGCCACGCACGGATGGATGGTTGGCAGGCCCGGGCTTGTGTTCTGCTGCCGCCTCTCTAGTCTCTAGTCTACCTCTGCCGTCTGCACGGCCGTGGCCGACGCCACCCGACGGCCGTGCCCGTGGATGCTGGACAAATGGCACGCACATGCCACGTACGCCTGCATGCATGCACCACCGTCCACCGTGTTTCTTTTTCTTGCTTTGTACGATACGGCTTTATTAATCTTGGTGAATTACGTATAAATCTTGATGAATTATTTAACTTACTTATATCATGCACCGGCAGACGAGCGGCAGTGCGCGCGCGTTCTACATACTCCGATCCGAGGTTGCTTGCATGTTCCGTCGCGACGCCACGTCTCCATTCGTTGCTTGCTTGTCGGCTATTGCTGGCCGCACGTTTTTCGCCGCCCACGGGCTGCCGAAGCCGAACGACGTACTGCGAGTCTGCGAGGCGCTACGCGCCAGCTTGCGCGCGCCCCTGCCACCGCCACGTTCCACCAGGGCACCGACGGTGTGACGAATCGGCCGTTCCGCCGCTCACCTCACACCTCCGATCCACGTGAATTAGGCCGGCCGGCTTTCCGGGCGTGCGATCGATCGATGGATCTACGTGTGTCGTTGCCTTTCTTTTTGGGGAGACACACCTTCCCGACAAGGGCTACGTACGTGTTGCCTACGTCCACCGGCCAGAATAATAATATATACGGAAATTAATTAACGCGCTCACTCACTCTACTCTACAACTAGCTCATTGCACGCACGCGCATATGTTCCTTGAACAAGGACCGTCCGAATCCGATTGTTGGTAAAACTCCCCTTTATTTAGAGATCACTACACTACGTACCGGTGTGGTACGACGGTGGTGGCTGGTGGGCCGTGGGCGAAACCCCGGCGTACCGCGCAGAGAATGTGCCACGAATATTCCGCACTGACTAAAAAAGCATGCACGTACTAGGAGTAGTAGCCAATAAAGGCTGGCTGGCTCTGGCTGGCCTATGATTAAAGGACAAAGCGAGAAGGTCAAACGCTACATCTGCAGATGAGCTGCGACTGCACTACTCCCTCCGTCCCAAAATAAACGACGTTTTTCGCTCGGTAAAACATCCGTTTCAAGAATTATATATTAAAATAGGATTAATATTTATATTACACAATTAGTATCATTAGAAAGATCTTTTGATCTAGTTTTTAACAAATTTATTTGGAGATTTAAATCTTCTACGTATTTTCTACAAATCGAGTCAAACTTGTGGCAGACGAAAAACTCAAAACGTCGTTTATTTTGGGACGGAGGGAGTACATGCGATCGAGATGGTGATCAATGAGATCATTCTTTCCAGCAATGAGTACCTGGAGGATCGGACAAACTTTGCCGTTCCACACATTTATTTATTTTACTACAATAGTCCGGTCGTCAACAGCAGAGATGTACTTTCGGCACCTCGCTTCTTTAGTCACACTGTGCTCCCTCCGGTATGGTATTAGAAGTCGTTTAGGACAAATGATACGGTCTTCAAAACACAACTTTGACATTTTATTATTATAAAAATATTTATGAAAATGTGATATATGTATATTTTTATTAAAGTATTTTTTAAGACAAATCTACTCATATAATTTTTACATTTATAAAATCAACAACTTAAAAAGTTATTGATGATTTATATTCTCAATGTTTGACCCAAACTCTTGTCCAAAAACGACTTCTAATACCAGCCCGAGGGGGAGTATTAACAACTGTTCAGATCTTACAAGTTTCGCTTATATATGGATAATCTAGACAGTACACTGATTGTGATTGATTTTTTTTTTCCGCATTGGACTGATTAATATTAATATGCCTATACTAGTAGATAGTAGTCCTACTAGATAGATAGATAGATGCTCGCATCGCCTACCACTCGCCGCTTCCCCAAAAAGAAAAAGGGATGGATTATATTGGAGCAGTATTATGAATTGAAAGAGCAGTGTGTGGTGGCAAACGAGATTCGATCGGCACCTGGTCGCCGCCTCACTGCTGCCGGCCGGCCTCTATCCTTCCCTCTCCATCTCGTCACTGCATGCAGCTACCTAGCATCACATCTTCAAAAGTCCAAAGGAACTCCAACGGCCATCAGTGTGTCTCTCACTCTCACTGCATGCATGTGTACATCTTGCTGTGCCAACTGTAGTCAATAAGTCAACCGTCCTCTTCCCAAATCAACTGTTTTATATACACATAGCCCTCAAATGGACAACACAAGGATAATTAACACACACGTGACATGGTTTTCATTTCGAAATTCAAAGAAGAAACACATGAACATTGCCTAGAATATATGGAGCACTACTCTATTAGCATTTGCTAGTTTTGGTCCTAGCTCCACCACGCTTCGATCTATTTGAGGGCGAATTTGCTGGCCGACGGTTTCAAGTCGTACGTTGCCTTCCAATATTGCATCCTTACCACAATTAGGGTTGTTGGCAATAGATGCTATAAATACGTGCACATTTAGTTACATGGTGACTGCTTGATTTCTATAGCTCTTGCTAGATTCCATTCTTCGCTGCAAATATTCAAAAATGTTAGTTCCTCAAGATTTCTTAGAAAATTTGGGGATGATAAGGCACCTTTGGAAGGAAGATATATAGTCTTTTGACTCCATGCATGGATATATATATGTGTAAGTATACCACTCTATCTATATATGTTGTACTAAGTCATAAACATGCTTTATCATAATTGAAATGCAGCTCCATGCTAGGTGGCCGGTGTATCGATCATGGCTTCGTTCTGGGTGCTCTTGCCACAACTGATGGTGCAGAGAAGCTGCTACCTCAACATATGAGTCAAGAATCAAGATAAAGTGCACTAATTACCCCCACTTTCTTTTGCATTATTCTCCTGCTAGTCTTGAGATTAAGCTAGGCTAAATAAGCTATCATTATGATTTTTTATGCTGGAATGTCCAAATTAACAAAAGGAATTCCTTCCCATTAAGTGTGGCACATATAATAGGGTGTCTCTGGGATCAAAATTTAATATTCAGCAAATTATATATCATGCTCTCTTTGCCAACAGTATGTACACGTGACACACCTAACGCTTAGTATACTAGTACTAAAATGATAAAAGGTTGTTTCATGATAAATAATGTCCTGGATATGTACACACAAAGTGATCGAGTCTATACTGATCATTCCGCAGCATGTTAATCTGATGATTAAATTTGGCCACCACCCCCACCCCCACTGAACATAAAGTGATCTACTAGAGCTAGGCCCAGGGAAGTAGGGAACTAAACCCCACCAATCGCGTGACCATGAACCATGTATTCCAGAATCCAACACCCAAGGGAGTTTCTTCAAAAAAAAAAAAAAAAAAAAAAAAAAAACCCAAGGAAGGGAAAGATATTCACCTTCCACTAGGTGGTAGTCATGAATCTGTCTCTTGTGTTTCTATTGGAGGTGCAGTGGATTCTTTCAAACAGTTTCTAATTAATAAAGCAGGCTTGTTACAGGTTTGAATTAAGGAAATAGCTAGGAAGACAAGAAACCAGAAATTCAAAAAGGTTGAACTGAGAATCGTCTCTCTCTCTCTTTTTTTTTGCTTCACTCATATATCTTTTATTGGTAATTAACTTTGTTTTTTATTAAAATCTCTCATCTGGCCTTGTATGACGTAGTTGTCTATCTTACGAAATTATGTTGCTGGTGGGTTTTATAAGGAATGACACTTCAATTGACATGGTCTAGTTTGGCAAATGCAGAAATGGTTTACAGTTTTTTCCTCAAAATTAAAAATAAATTTTACTCCGTACCAAATAGCATGATCCTATATCAATTTATCAGTAAATAAAATTGAAGACTTTTCACAACCATTTCCAAAAAGCAAATTATCACAATCACAAATTCACACCCAAATTTCAACCACTACAGCTTTTGTCTCCTATCCAAACTCATGGACCATGTGCAATCCCTCTTTCCAGTTTCCACTTTCCCTAAAGACTTGAATCACCATGAAGATCAGTGTTGAGAAAAATTGTGGAAACATAAACCAAAGGTTTGTGGAAAAAAAACAAAAAAAATTGCATCTTATCTTATTGAGGGGAAGCTAGGTATAGCCTAGGTGTAGGAGGTGCCTTGGAACTATACCTCACCACAAGGTTACATGTTTTTTTCAGCTTTGTGCACCCCTATATAATCCATACCTCCAATAGTTGTTTAACACATGCACAATTTTCTGAGAGGGCATTTATGGGTAACAAAAGATTAATAGATAGGCTTGTTTTTTTTTCTAATTTTGTATTTGCACACATTCAAAGAGGTAAGAACATATCTCCTTTTTGAAAACTTGGGTGGAGTGGATTCTTTTAAAGATTCTAGAGCAGAGTATTAGTCCAAGTTTGGTGTCTTGTGTTCCAATGGAGATTCCAATTCAACAAATGGCCGACACGAAACCAGAATTTCACAAAGGTGAGACCGAGGTAATTTTCTTTCATATCTTTATCTATGGAAACACTTAATTTATCTTATTATTATTAACGAAAAAAATTTAATCACTTATTTACTAAAATGTAAAGGTTTGATGGCTTTAGAATCTGAGTCTTTCATTTTTTTTTGGTTGTTGCTGTTGCCATGCAGTATCAAGCTGTTGGTTGGTCTCTTGACATTCTACCTAAGCAGATTGTGAATAGACTGAATCAAGACTATTCATCTGCTCTTCCAAAAGCAGATTCCAACAATCACCCAAACATCATGGAATTTTTGCTTGTGCAAAAAAGGCCTGAATTGCCACGGAGCAATTCTCGTTTCATAACTTTGATGAGAACAACTACAACAACAACAACTGGTCACATCCTTCAAAAACTCTTCCTCTCCATCCATCCCCTGCATCATCAGGTCGGATGAAGAGACCAGAGGCGGCCACCATGTTATTCGCCCTGCCCTACCACCACTACCATCAGTACCAGTAGCTCATCTCCCTCCTCTAATGGCCGGAACCGGAACACGCAGGACAGCCTCCTCCGAGAAGCACTCGCTTCTTCTCTTCTACTGCTGCTGCTTCTGCTGGCCAGAAAACCCCCGTGCTCCATGCTCCCATCCTATGTATGCTCGATCATGGCTGTGCCGCTTTTGCATGCCCCGGCCGCCACGGCCTCCACTACGCTGAAGAACAGGCGGTCCGACCCGAACGACTCGCCCACCGCCGAGTTGAACATCCTCTCCGCCACCGATCCCACCGGGTTCGCCAGCACCAGCTGCAAAATTCACCCAGCATGTTAGACTGTCCGGAGTATTTGGCAGTTTAATTCATCGATCGATTGAGCAGCACTGTAGTCTGTACTGTACCTCGATGTTTCTTTTGTCCAGCACTTTCTTGAGCTCCGACAGCGCGTCTAACCCGCTCGTGTCGATCGCCGCGACGGCTGCAAGAAATAATTCAACAAGATTAACAAAAGATTCACACGATGCCATGAAGCAACAAACTTGCAGTTGCAGGCAGCTCACCGCTCATGTCGAGGACGACGCATCGGATGGACGGGAGGTTGGACTTGAGCGCGCGCTCCTCCTCATCACGGAGGTACCGCATGACCCGTTCCACCAGGTACATAGAGTTGGCGAAGTAGATCGCCGACTCGACGCCGACGACGAGGAACGCCGGCACACGGACGGCCTCCCCTGTACTGCGCGAGGCTGCGGTAGCTCTGCGTGCCGGGGACGAGGCCTTCCACCACCAGGTTGGGGCGTGTCACCTGGAGCAGGATCTTGAACAGCGAGACGCCGACGGCGATGGCGAGTCCCATCTGTACGGACACCAGGAGCACGCCCAGGAACGCCGACACGCACGCCACGAAGTCTAGCTTGTCCACCTTCCACAGCTTGGCGGCGCCGCGCACGTCGATCAGACCAATCACCGCCGTGATGATGATCGCCGCCAGGATCACGTTCGGGGTGTAGTGGAACAGTGGCATCAGGAACAGCAGCGTCACCAGCACCGCCGCCGCCATCACGATGTTGGACACCGCCGTCTTGCACCCCGCGCTGTAGTTCACCGCCGACCGGGAGAAGGAGCCCGTCGTCACGTAGCAGGAGGCGCAGGAACCGGCCATGTTCATGATCCCGATCGCCATCATCTCCTTGTTCCCGTCCACCTGGTAGTTGTTGATGGACGCGAAGGTCCTGCCCACTGCAATCCCTTCCTGCATTTTTTCAATTTTTTTTGTTACAAATCTCCTTCAGCTTGCTTGGTCAAAATCTGAACTTTCATGCATGGTGAAACCAAAATCACACTACAGACTGCAGTGAAGTTGGAAATTTGTCTTACAGTTAAGGACAAGATGCCTGTCATGATCCCTGTTTTTTGATCGCCACCGCCACGTAGGAGCCGCTGAAGGTGAGCATGTTCACTGAAGGAGGGTTCACTCCCCTGGGGAGGGCGCCAATCTGTGTTTACAGATGAATTAACGAATAATAATGATTAATTGGTGAGGTCTGAAGGGAACTGATTCAGATTTGACAATACTGAAGATATATACTTACAACACTGATGTTGGGGGATTTCCAGATGTAGGAGAGGATGGTGGAGATGATCACTGACGCCAGGGGAGCACCTGCTGATACCCAGAAAAGCTTTGGATTCCTCTGGCTCTGAAAAAAAAAAAAAAAGCCAACAAAATTAGCGATTGATAAGTTTCTATGGTATTCATTTCTTTTATAATCTTAACAAGACAAAATAGATAGCTTTGTGTAATGTGTGCTGTAAATTGCTAGTAGATACTAGAATTTTTATGAGTATAATAAATAAATAAACTATGTAAGAAGCTATTGATTTTGGAGGCACTGATATTTTTTAAGATTCTCAGGCATGGCCCCAGCAGAGTGGAATTCTCAGACTGCTGACACTTTTAATCATATCATACCAAGTGACAAGGAGCAGCGTTTTTCTTAAGCAATTTTATCTGCAGCTAGCAAAAGAGTGATGAAACTATAGCCACTTGTCATGAGTGATGGCGAATCTCATGGAGGTGCTTGTCAATCCTTTTCTGAAGATATTGGAATTTCGGAAATGGTGATACATCATGCACAGATGGCCATGGCCAAGTTGCTGCATATGAGCAGGTGACACATCAGAAGCCAAATCAGACGCATTCTCCCCAAAAAGGGCATTGAGCAAGGTTCCACTGGTGCTTTGTCAGAACAGATTCTAAAGCCACAGGCACACGTCTTACTCTATCTGATCTGATCCATGTGGTTTAGCCATGTGAATGCTTGCTAACATTCCATCTACACACATAATTGGTACTTGCAAGTTCACACCAGGCTATAACTATTCAAACAAAGTGTGGCTTCAAAAAACATGTGTGCTTCAACAATATATATATGCTTTGGTTCTTGTTTATATAAAACAAAACAGTGGTGCTTTTTTCTTTTTAAATAAAAGGGAAACAAAATGATGGTTTAAACTATCCCCAATTTATAAATATACACAACCTTAAAAAGAGGAAGCACTTTTTTTGGCACCATTGTTTGAGTCCATTGATTGATAGCTAGCTTGGAAGATTAGGCATGGGTAAGGACAACTTTCTTAGCATAACAACTGTTTAGTCGAGTCAAGTAACTCTGAACCATGCATTTTTCTTTAAGCATACTGCATATATAGAGCTGAACTAGCTTGGGTAACTGACTGAAACCGTTCAAAAGATCCTAAATTAGGGAATTAGGCCGTGCTGTTTTCTGTTATAGAAAAATATTTCTTTTACTGCGACAATGTGTTGAACTTAGGGATACTATTTGCAATAAGGTAAATGTATATTGAAAGGAGTTAATTTTATTTTGAGTGGGGTGGTTGAGGGGATATATGTCAACATTACTAGGTCCCAAGAAGCAGGAGCTGGCCCTTAATCATCCCCATGAATTATTAGACATTTGTTAAACTAAGCACTGGAGTCAAAAATTCCTTTGTTAGTGGCAGGCACCCTTTGGGGCCCTCCATGAACTCAGGGTTTGAAATTGAATCACCACCTTCCCTTTTTGCAGCCCCATCTTTCCTCGAAGCTAAGCTAAGCTAAGCTAAGCTACCTGTTCATCCAAACACCATGGTCAGAAAAATCCTAGAGAATTTTGCCGACTGATGATTAACCAATCAATCTACCTGCATATGCCCCTTTAGCAATTCTTTTCAGTTTAAGAATAAGAAAAGTGACAGAGGCCAGATTCTACCCGGTTTCGTTTTACACCGGTCGGTGTCGCGGGAGAAATGCGAAACCACTTGTACATGCGGCCACTGTTACTCCACCTAGCTTTATTTATTTCTCTCTTACTACTAATAGTAATTACTAGTTGTTTAATCTTGGCAATTTCATTCATCTTTTGCCTTTGTTCTTTGATGAGTGAGGCAATCAGATGGAAATGGAATCCAGTAGTACATGGTTCAGAAGGAATTTTATACATAGTGAACGACTGAAATGATTAAAGAGCAGAAGAATATGTCAGAGAGCTTACGATTTGGCGCGTGAGGAGGAGGATGGCGAGGAAGGCGGTGCCCATGACGATCGTCTGCCATTTCCACTGCATCCATGGATCACGAGGAGATGTGAGGATTGATTTGTTGCGTACTAGCTGGTGAATTTTATACGCAGACGCAGACAGGCTTTGCTGCCGGATCTGTCGTCAATGCCGGGCGACGACAGAGGCAGAGAGCACGAGGACGACGTCGTACCTCGTCGTGGCGGTTGACGACGGAGCGCATGACGTCGACGAAGCCCATGTGGGAGGTGAAGTGGACGATGCCGAGCAGGCCCTTGAGCTGCTGCAGCGACACGATGACGGCGGCGCCGCCCATGAAGCCCGTCAGCGTCGCCTTGGACAGGAAGTCGACGATGAAGCCCAGCCTGTGCGATGCTGCATGCGTGAGCTCTGCTCGGCGTGCTCTGCCACGCCGCGCCGGCCAATGGAACAGTGCTTGTTGGTTCAGAATGGCACCTGAGGAATCCCAGCGACGCCTGGAAGACGCCGGCGAAGAAGGTGGAGGTGAAGGCCAGCTGCAGGTACAGGATGGGCTGCTCGTCCGGCGACACCGCCTCGTGGAGCATCGACCCCATCACCAGCGACGCGATGGACACCGGCCCCACCGCCAGGTCCCGCGAGCTCCCCAGCAGCGAGTAGATGAGCGGCGGCACGAAGCTGGAATCTGCTTGCATGAAGGCACGCACCACACCAACAAGATTCATTCATCAATCATCATCACCAACCTGCTGCAGAGATTGAGATTTCGATTTCTCCTACGACGAATTCGCAGGCAGGGGCAGGAGCAAGAGCAAGAAGAAACTCACATAGGCCAATGATCGGCGGCAGGTTGGCGAGCTTGGCGTAGCTGATTCCCCTGCACGTCGACGGAAACGACAACCGTGTTAGAGCTAGTTATTACGCGCCGCACGCCGGCGTAGCTAGTTATTCTGGGGTGGCTGTGCCATAAAAAAACCGTGCCAAAAGTAGCTAGGAATTGAATGGATGAAGGCGAGGAGAAGCAGGGGAAAGGGAAAGCAGAGGAGAGCACGTGCCTGCGGGATGGCGAGGCTGGCAATGGTGAGGCCGGCGATGAGGTCGGAGCGGAGGAGGCGGGGGCTGTAGGCGGAGCCCCACTGGAAGATGGGGAAGAAGTACTGCAGCGCCAGCACCAGGCGCCGCGCCGACGACTGGTTCTTGAACTGGTGCAGCGGGTCCTCGGGGAAGAACACCTCGGCCAGGCGCTGCCGCAGCGCCTTCGTCGTCGTCCGACGCTCCGGCAGCGACACCTTGTGCAGCTCCAGCACCGACGACGCGGTGCCCTGCCGCGTCACGGGCGCCGGCGCCGGAGGTGGCGCTGCTGCTGACGCCGCGCCCGCCTCGGCGGGCGGCGGCGCCTCGACGTCGTACGACAGGCTGTCCACCTTGTTGTTCACGACCATGCTGGTTGGCTGCTGGTCTGTGGTCCCTGTCGGTTATCGCCGGCCAGCGGCAAGGGCGGCGACCGACGACGCGCGCGTGGGTGGGTGGCCTTGTGGATTTGGTTGGGCTTTTGATTCGTGCCTTGCTTTGCAACGGCAGAGGAGTGACGAGCGAGAGAGGGAGGAAAGTGTTTGTTGTTGGCTTGCTCGATGGATTCTTGCGGAGGAGGACGACGAGGCCGCGGCGCCTTTATAGGCAAGGGACAAGGGAGGGAGCCGGGAGCGAGAAGCCAAACCGGTTTTGGACCACGGTCCACGAGTGAGCCAACACAAGACGAGACCAGAGAAGAGAAGAGAGGAGAGGAGAGACAGGGACTACTACTGGTGGTTAATTTTGGGTGCCCCTATTACTGGAGAAATCGTCATGGAGGATTCGATTTGAGGCACATGGATGCATGGAGTTTAATGGAGTATTGTGGATTAGTATCTTTGAGGATTTGTTTTGTCTCTGAACAACTCCTACTTTAACCTGCACGGATGGTACAAACCAAGTAGGTTGGGATGCGCTGACTCCACTTTTGGAGTTGTTTGGTTTCGAGACTTGGGAGGTTGGATTCTTTCCGCGAGAGAATATTCCTCATAGATGCGAGTTTAAATGGTTACTCAAATCGAAAGCAGACCGAACCAATCCACTTCTAAGCACGGGCAAGCGTGGGCGAGAGGGCGGTGACCCATAGGCCGTCGTGTTCACATGTACGGTCTAGTTGAATGGCGCGTTTGCGTATGCGAGTTTGTATGAGGGTGGTAGGCGCACATGATTCGCAATGCTCGGGTTGAGAAGAGGGCGTATGTAAGCAATCGAGTTGGAGCGACATCGACAGACGCAAGTGAGTTGGAGTGTGGGTGAGGGCATGATGGCATAGAGTAAGGTGTGGGAAAGGAGAAGAACGTGTGGATGACATGTCAGCCTCATCATTCCATCATTTGTTTACCCGTAACCAAGCAAAAAGTAAGAACAACTACAGTCCCTCAATCAGAAAAAACATGGGTCAACCCTATATACTAGAAAAGGAGACTAAAATTTGGATCAATCCATTTCATATAGTTCCGAAACCAAAAACATGCTAAGATTTCTTAGGTACCAGTACTTTCTTAGTCTTCACTATTTGTCCATATATCAACTGTCCGCATTCATAAGCGAGGGATTCATTAAGAAATAAAAACATATTGAAGATATACCCTCATTAAATAATAAAACATTAATTAGGAAACGATACACTACTACAAACAAACAACTATACTCTTTGACTTCTTTGATGGCCAGATATTTTAAATTAGATTCTCCAGAGGCCTTGGACATGCATGGTAGAGCAAGGGAACAAAACGTGTCCTACAATCTAACCATATTACGCTGATTATTATTTTACCTTTCTCTTTATGCCTTTTTTTAAAAAAAACAAATGCTTCACTTACCATGCATGTCAATAGTACCCTTCGTTACTAGTATATCAGAAAAGATTATACATGCAGACACAAAACACCAGTTCGCTTGTTCTTGTTTGAGCTTGTTTTAGCTCATTCTCTCTCACAGAATACATCGCTTAAAATCGGTCGACTTATAAATCAGCTAAATTCAGCCAGCTAAACGATGATTTGAGGCATATGTGGAAACACGCTAACGTTAAAAAAGTGAAGTAGTTATTTGAGGCATACATATATGGAAGCACACGTCTTTGAATTACAGAATATGAATTAAATGTGGTGCTGACCAACAAAATGAGGCCATGTTAAGTTCAGGGTTACTGCCGGGGACTAGGGTGGTAAAGGGCTCTTTAATTTAGCCTAGCATATTTAAGGATCGGACCGGATTAGAATCGGACCATAAAACTATATAACTTTGAACTAAGAATGGCAAGGGCTAAATTGGATTTTGAAATAAAAAGGCCCGATCCATTACCACCTCTAGAACTAAAGAAAATTCTTAAAACCAAAGAGGAAGGGACTTTTTCTCTATTAATCCTAAAAGTACCTCGTAGAGATACTATTTTAAAACTCCTTATTACTGAAAAGTCCTAGTGCTTTTGAACCAAACAACTTGAATAACTTGCGATTTCAAACGGTGGGAGTAAGTTTCCACGCTATGAGATTCAAAGACAGTAGTTGGTCGGCTTGAATATGGGACTATCCTGTCTATTTAGACATAAAAAACATGCCATGATTGATAAATCGTAGCCTGACCATTGTGGAATTCCTGACGATTGTTGGTCGGCTTCTTTTTATTTTCCCAATTCGAAATCGAATCTACATTGCAGCATTATAAAAAAAACTACATAGCAGTGGACAGTATAGTAATAAAATATAAATAAACATCTCTCTGCTCTAGCAGTGAATCTGTCTCGAATCTAGTGCCACCCCCAAGTTACTAAAAAAAACGAAGCAGCAGCAGATTCACCACTTCTTGTAAAAACAAAGGAAGAAAAAGCAGCAGCAGATTCACCACTTCTTGTAAAAACAAAGGAAGAAACTCCTGGTGGAAGGTGAATACCTTTGGTATTTGGCTGTTGGGTGGATGCTGGGTGATTGGAATGGCTGCCCGCAATTGGTGGGGTAAGTTCTCTGGATCACTTTGTGCTCATATGCTCAGTGGGGTGCCCAATTTTAACGGTCGTGTATATCCATCCGGTGACCATGGCTAACTATGAGCACAACTTTTTGTTTAGTGAAAGCATTAGGGGAATGATGAGATTCCAGGGCGGCGTGTCCACTGCACGCCACGTGTGCACTGATGGGCCCACATTTGTGGCGACTGGCTAGGCAAGTAACATGTGTAGGCTTAGGAGTTAGGAATCATGATAATGATGTTTGGAGCACGCCCATGCTTGACCCATACATGATTACTTTGAGAAAGGTGTGTGCTATTTAGCTAAAAAGGAGCAAATGAAAAGGGCATCCATTCCTTCTCCAAAAATAATATGGTGCTAAAATATTGACAGATGGGTTATATTCACTCAAGATAGCTTGATATCTACTCTAATCAGGAGTTCATTTGTTTAGTAATCTATCTATTTAACTTAAATTACCTCCATTAAGTAAATTCTTATTTGTCAGTAGAAAAAAAAAAAATCATCAATCCTGGATATGACATTGATGTGTCCATGACGCATGAGGTAAATTGCAGTGATGACGACATGTTAAAGTATTGGTTCCTAGCATTAATTTTACGATGGTTGTCGAAAAATGGATGACTCACGACGTCCGATCCTCATGTTTTTATATACCGTAATGAGTAAGATTATTATCTTAAGTAGAATCTATGGCAGCCGAATGCAAAGCAAGCATTAAAAGCTTAAGCTGAACATGCTACACACACCAGTGGAGAGCTGTAGATGTTTGTTACTTTGTTCGGTGCAATAATGCTACTTACTACACTTTCACATTTTTGGAGACATGTTGAGCTAGCTAGTACCTTCTGAACCGTCAGTTGTGACATGAGCACCAAGAGCTAGAGCCATGATACCAACTGCTAACATTTCAATGACAAGGCACATCTATCACTTACCGTGCATAGAGTGGAACTTCCAATTATCCATCCTCTTGGAGTCAATATAGCCTATATATGGCTTCTTTCCAAAGGTGACCTATGTACGTACTGTCCTACATTTTCTTGCAAACGTTTGAGTAACATTTTGAATGAAGGCAAAAAAAGATGCATGACCACCTTAGTGGATGACCATGTGAAATGCATACACATATATAGCGCCTATCATCGGGTCGATCGGCAGCCCTAACCGTGGTGAGAGAGGATGTGATATTAGAGGCCAATTTGGCAACATGAAACTGTCGGCCAGCAAATGCACCAGCATCAAAATAGATACAAGAGTGGAGTACTAGCAAATTAGTGCTAATGGACTGGTAGGCATGCATTCTCCATGACGTGTTCCTTTACTTGATCAAACTCATCTTGTGCATTATATCATCGGTCATGTTCTAGACAGCTTGCATGGCTCCTCAATTTGGGGTTCTCTAGCTCCTATATAGGTGTATTACAAAATAAACATCCTCCTCTAGGTGTAAAAGGAGCTGTCGAGTCACCCAAAATGAGGCCCATAGCTAATAACAAACCAGGTAAGTATATACAAGCTGAAACGCATACATGTATCTTTGCTATGTATGGTTGATATCCGTGGATGTGTGTGAGTGTGGTTGCGTCTCGACTTACTTGATAGCATGTGCTGATGTAGCTAAACATCCCTCGCCAAACTATATGTACTAACCTGCTCAGCTCTCTGTCATGACTCACGTGCATTCTTGAGGCCTCTAGTGCCTCAACGTCTGTGTGCAGTGTGTCACCATCATCATCTCTCAATCAATCTCCTGCTGATTAAGAAGTACCAAACATATATATTCTCTTGATTACGCTGCTCCTAAAGATCGATTATTTGAGAGGTGCGAAGATCCAATCGATCATTGAAAGCTAAAATTTCAGGTTGGATCAGGGCTGTCAAACCAAAATTTTAGCTTAGATCACAGCTCTCAAGATGAAATCAAAGTCTAAAGGTTAGGTAGAGGGGTAGAAGCAGTCTCTGATTTTGTGATTCCATCTAAATGAAGCCTTCTAGATTAAATTACAGACTACGAACATGGTTTTGGATTAACTAACCACTAGGCATTTTGTGAAATTATACCATATATTTCCTTTTAGGGTAAAGTACATTTTTCACTCTCAAACTTGCAGAGGAATCTGATTTTCAATGATAGACTACGAAATCGGGTAATAGATACCCTCAATTGTGAAAAGTGAGCAAATTTGGTCCTCATGCTAGTTTTAAATATGATTTTATATTTTCAAAGTATATTAAAAAAATCTGTTTTACTATAAAAATCATAAACAATTTGTTTTAAATAAGAAAATATGAAACTACTACAATTTTTCTATAATATTGTCTATTTGTTTATTTATGATCTATATAGGCGGTTAGAATTGGTCTATTTCTGTTCATGTTGCTTTATTGCTCTTAGTTGCACTCATTTTCTGTTCATGTTTTTTTAATAAATAACGAGTTTCTAAGTTTAAAATTCCCATTCCGCCCATACACCTTGGAATTCACAAGATACTCCATTTTGCCAACCTGTATTTTTTTTGTGATAGGAATATTTTTAAATTTTTTTTTTGAGCTCTACTGAAACATCTTTTTGATTCTTTTTATTGAAACATTGTACAAATGAAAATACTTAGATAGACGCATAATAGAGCGATAAACATATTGATTTGTATGTGGATAATCAATCACGAAAGGTGTATAGAATACTTGGAAACCAGAATATATCACAAATAGATAATTACAAGTATCTATATGGGTATTTTTTTTTCTAGAAAATAAACGACCAACACTACAGAAACGGGCCCTCACCGACAGGACTGCGTTTTGCCGAGAACCCGACCAAGCAGCTCTCGGCAAAGTTTATCTTCGCCGACAGCCCTTCTCGGTGCTCGGCATAGAATTTTTGCCGAGAGCTATCTATTTGGTGCTTTCGGCGAAGAATTGGACTTTGCCAAGAGCTCTCGTGACAGGTTCTCGGCGGCGATGGATGTAACTGACGTCGATTACAACGGCCGCTAACGGCAACTTTTCTTCGCCGACTGCTGCGGTGGTGCTCGGCGAAGGCCGCCGAGCTGGCCATTCGGTTCTCGGCGAAGGACCTGTGCAGCGAAAAATATTCCCGTCAGTCCCTATGCCGAAACTGTGCTTTCGGCGAAGGCTTCGCCGACGGCCAGAGGGCCTTTGCCGCGCTCGCTCGTAGTGCTCGGCAAAGAACTAACCTCCTATAGTGCAAGAGCAAGAAAAAGATAACCAATTTTGACTAGATGTAAGAAATAAATTTATCCACAACTTATAATACTTATTTTTGTTAAATTTTCTAGACCGTGCAGGAGAACATTGCATGGGTTTCGTTGGACTACTAGTCTAAAACTTCTAGCAAGTCAAAATGTTATCAAAGTAACACGTCCGTTCAAGGGCGCCTAACTAGCTATCTTAATGGTTCATTCCCAATTATAAACTCTAAACTCATCTAACAGTGACATTATGAGTACTTAATTTGTTTCTTTTCTGTTCAACTCATCTCCTTGAGAAGAACACGTTTTTATATCTCACTTTTCCTGAAGGTAATTACAAGTAAACACGGTGCTTGCTTACGTTCTAAACTTTTAGGATCTAACTTGCTTTCTCAGGGCCAATTAAAATGTATGGTTTGGTTACAAGTTGTAGCAAGTGGATTGTTTGTTTGGCATCAGCTGTGTAGTGCTTTACTAGGCGTGCCAAGAGGAACAATTATTAACTAGGTGTGCACACAGCAGAAATGTGAGACTGAATTAACGCGCGTGCCAAGATAAAGACCTGCAGCCACAAAGCGTATGGATTAGATGCCATAAAGTGCACAGATTTGCGGCGCGAAATGCATACAAATAGAGGGTCAAAAGCCCAAATTGAAAATAATATAAAGGCAGAGATCGAACAACCACTATCGACCCTGAAGTTTTTCACTCAATTTTGGGTGTGTTTGGACTGAACCTCAGAGAAAAAAGTGCCTCGCCTGTAGCCTGCCTGGGAGGCGGGAGCTGAACCATGTTTGGTTGCAGCCTCTGGCTTGCTCCTTTGCCTGAAAATCTTTTTAAATTTCCTGCTCATCACCAGATGATCTGGTGGCCTAGAAAACTCGTCAATGGATCATCCGGTGAGGTATCCAGTCCTTCCCGCTTTCATCTGACCATTGGCACTATTATTACCCATTTCACGTACTATTGTATCGTCCAATGACACTGTTCACCAAGACTAACCTCACTGTGACCCTTACTACTGAGCATCGAGTGATCCCTTGTAGATTCTTCTCTACTCAGCTTTGAATCTTGTGACCCTATTCGTCATGGCCTTCTTCTTCTTCTTCTTCTTCTTCTTCTTCTTCTTCTTCTTCTTCTTTCCGAAAATCAGGAGGGAAATACCTCTACTGAACTCATTTTACGTAAAAACAAAGAGAAAGCTTTATCGATGTCAGGTCATTGTTACCTTTGCCTTTTGACTGCTCCATGTTGGATCGGATGACATGAAACTAACCTTTAGATATGAAAAATGCAAATTAAAAATAAGGTGAGATTTAATGGAATAAGTGAGGACACGTCGCTACCTAATATTATTGCTCACACAGTTATATTTAGGAAACAATATGTGGATGTGATCAGTGGTGGAGCTGGGCCAGATAAACGCCTAGGGCCATAATGGGCTAATTGAAGGTAAATTCGACTTGAGCCTTTAAGTTGCATTAGCTACAGTGTGAAAAACATGGGCTCACGCCTAGGGCCATGGCCCAAGTGGCCCTAGGCCCATATCCGCCACTGGATGTGATAAACACTAGAGAGACACCTTACATAACCTCTACAACCTATGGGATGTGGATGCACAATGCACAAGACCCACCTTGGGGTGCAAAGGCATTGAAAACACACACATTCAATTCTTCAACATCCCCATACTACTATATTATAGAGATTACAACTCTTTCATCTGGATTTCGATGGAGATCCTTGAGTATTTGACAAAAACTTACTTGATAATATTTCAAAAGGATCTAGTGAAACCTAAATATCATGTCAGCGACCTCCAAATCATCACAACATATTATTGGTTCACTTCGTGTGTTGTGTTACTTTTTATTAGACCTTAGGAGAAACTCGATCTAGCAGGGCCCTTAAACAATCTCCTACACTAAAATTTGAGGTGCGACTTTGTGAGGTAAAATAGCATAGGTCCAACAATGCGACTACTTAGGCGCCAATAAAGTAGGATGCTCCAAATTCCGCCCTTAAACCCTTCTTCACAGAGACCTCGGAAGAGGCCCCCACTTTTATGTTTCACCCATTTATCTCTTTTTTTTTACCAAAATTCACCCATGTATCTCCTCGCACACATCCAGAACTATGCTTGTTCAAGCGCTAGTGTGGGACACAGTTATTCCAGATGAAGTCAACCAACCAAACCTACCTTTAGTGATGTGTCGAATGGAGGCTGAGCTCATTAGCGAAGAGGCA
This sequence comes from Hyparrhenia diplandra, assembly GCA_015847255.1. Classification (NCBI taxonomy): domain Eukaryota; kingdom Viridiplantae; phylum Streptophyta; class Magnoliopsida; order Poales; family Poaceae; genus Hyparrhenia; species Hyparrhenia diplandra. The sequence goes on along the minus strand of JADLZK010008805.1, from coordinate 165,751 downwards.
GCGTAGAACTCCTCTCAGTTGGGCTTGAGCTCGGCCGATGTCCCTCCGCCCCGAACGGGCTCCCTCGAGCTGCGAGGTCACGAGACCTGAGCTCGAGCTCGTTCCTAGGAGGTAACTTTCCGCCTCGGACGAGCTCCCACGTGGCGCAAGGGCGTGATGAACTCGACCTCGACGGCGAGCTCTTCTCCGCCTCGAGCGAGCTCCGCGGTGTCGGACCTAAGAGCGGCCGGGGGCTCGAGACTTCGGCAGTTGAGCCAGCGGCACCATGGCTACATCGAGCGCCGCAATCTACGACCGGATCTCGCGCAAAGCGAGATCGCGGCGGCTGCGCAGCGGTATGGCCCGTCAGGTCACTCCACCCCCACGTCGTGCGCTAAGGACAAACGCTACAAGACAAGAACGACCTCGGTGGCCAAGATCGAGCTCTCCGAGTTCCTCTCCCGGCCCTACGTTTCCCCTACGACACCAAGTACAAGCATGTAAGTCTCGGGCGGCGCCTCCACGGCTCCGACCGCGGACGGCGGCGTGCGTGCGACGGGCGGCATGGCGCAAGGAATACGGCGGCGGCGGGGCCGAGCTCATTGTTCCCTTCTACATCGACCCGGGGAGCTCGAGCTCGGCGACCGTATGTACCCGTGTCGGGATCTGAGCCGCCCCTATCTAACTCTACGGCCGCCCGGCGTGCCCCTGGGTAGAGGCGGCGGCCCCTTGTAGCTGGCATCGCGGACAGCCCGGCGTGCCCGACATCGCGAAGAACGTTTTCTTCTTCACCCCCTCCCCCACCACGCAATTCGTATTTCTTCCACTCCTAAGTCCTTAGCTCGGTGGCCTCTTGTGAGCTCCCCTTGAGACTATAAAAGGGAAGGCATGGCCACTGGGAGAAGGCAAGCTCTCTTGCACACTCAAACACACACTCGATTCACTCGATTCCGCACACTCCACAGAGACTTGGGAGCTCACCTCCCTCTCTCGCCTGCTTGTATTCGCCCCGATACGAGCACTTTGAGCTCAGATAGTGTCACACACTGGGCTAGGGTGTCCGATTGCCCCGAACTAGTATAAACCTCGTGTCATTATCCTTTGTGTTAGGCCATCGTTGCACACATTAGTCAGTCGATTACTGTGACCGTGGTATACGACCACGACAGCTAGCGATGTCACCTCACGCTCCACCCGCCAAACACTTAATTAGTGTGGCTCCCATCTAGGCACACCCTTGCACCCATCGGGCAACCGCCCTTGGCGGCTACTTCTCTCTAACAATCTCCTAGGTGGATCCACCTCTCCTGATGTCCGGATCCTCCCCACTAGGTCCACTAACAGTGTGCCTTCATCCGACCTCTTGCCCTGGTGTCCTCCTCTCTCGGTGCGGCTATTCTACCTTGCGTAATGTAGAGATCCCCCACCTCGCTTTCCCCCCAAAGAGATCTCTGGTGTGGCTCATCATCTACCGCAACGTCCTCACCCAATGTTCACCTCCCCTAGGGCGGTTCCTCTGCCTCGGTACCCGGGGTGTGTAGCTCAGTTGAGCAAGGAAGAAGGAAGAATAGCGAATGATGAGTGGGTTCCATATCCAAGTGGATTCGAAAGTCCTCGACTATGGTTAGAGTGTGGCCCTAGCACGTGGAGAATGCCCCAAGTGTTAGGTCGTCATTCCCCTTCGATACCTCCTTTTCCTTGGCCACCATCACCTGATGTTGTAGCACGGGTTCTAAGGTTTGTTTTAGGCGAGTCATTTAATAGCTAGTCTAAAACACCAATATTTATTTCTAAAAGAAAAACCAGTATTTTTACTCATCTCATCACTTCAATTTTTCTGAACAATAGCATATCCTCGATCCAAGGCATTTCTGGCTTGGCCCCTGATTGTTACATTTCACCAAAATGTGCATATTAACTAACTAAAGTAATAACCTGGAACTATCCACATGGTGTACTCATTCGTATCTACCGTCGATGCAACTTGACATACCATATCACACTCCCCAGGCTTGAGCTGTGTATAGCAGGCAGCAGCACACACACCAAATTCGGGCCTTCGTTTTCACCATGCATCTACGTACCTACCTAGCTAGCTCTGCACCACTCCTTTTACCCTGCTCCTGGACCACCGGCCCGCATCTATCTTCGTTCCTCCATTCCTAAACGTAACTCACGAGATCACGACATGCCCGCACCTCCCGTTGCTCCCGGATAATCGAAGTTGTGCTGGCCGGTACGGTGCGCCAATCTTTCCCGGCCACTACGGACGGATGAGGTCAACGACGGCGTTGTTTTGTGTGAGGATGGACGCAGTGCCTGCTGCATATGGTCGTCGTCGTGTGCTTTTTGCTAGTGTAGGTTAGGATTTGGTCACTGTACATTATATACGGTATATAGGCTAGCTCGCATGATTGGAGCCACTCCAGACGTACGCATGCACATCACCATCAATATAGTGATGGTGAGTGATCGATGCGTTTCATTCTCAGCTATGATCATATATAGGGAGAATTAGGTGGAAGACCCTCGAAAAATGTTGGTTTAGGTATCGGGCCTTATTTTTTCTGAATTTGGGTGGAAGGCCTCGAAACAAATTTTTCTTAGCTCGTGGGCCTTCCGTCCGTTTTTAGCAGTTGCCGGTGTTAAATAGGTGATAAAAAGACAATTTTGCCCCTGAGTTAAAAAAAAAAAATTCCTATTATTTATAATATCTTGAGTAGGACCCGCTATTTAGAGCCTTAGGGCTCTAAACAAATATTTGGAGCGCCGGCGGCCTGGAGCTCCAGCTCCGGCGACCCTGCATGCACTCACAACCGTAACCATGCAAGTCCGTTTCTGCCGCTTGGTAGTAATACATGCAACCGTAAATGCACTGACCAATTGCGTACATGCTTTGTTGTAAAACACACGGACTCTGTCCTAGAAGGAAAGGAGGAGGAGGAAATCCTAGTCCTAGTCCGTTTGTATGTGGGCTCTTCACCGAAACTCTTAGGCCTTGGCGGGGACTATATATACGTGGGAGATCTATGTTGTAATTACCAATATTTCGGATGAATAAAGAATAGTCTCCCTATCTTGTGTCTACTTGTTCTACTTCTTTCATCTACTACGTGATCATGAGAGACGGAGAGGGCAGTGGCGGAGGGAGGGAGGGGCTGGAGGGGGCCAGGCACCCCTAACATTTTGGTTTTGTTTGCATTATAGCCTATATTTAGTAACTAATCATCATGTAATTAGTGCATGTAGTTTGCCCTTTTAAACTTTATTATAATCTGCATGGGTGAGTCCGTTTATTTGCATGGCTTCTAACATGCAACTTCACTTTATTCATTAAACCACCACACCAATGCTTGTAAAAATCTATACCTTCGAATTTGTCTTCATTGGATAAATGTACTTTTTGAAATGACTATGTAGCTAAGTAGCCTTTATTTAACTTGTTATCATACTTTATCACTTTTATAGTTTCTATTTGATATGGATATATGTTATGATTCTTTGGCTAGCAAATAACTAAAGATTATTGGCTTTGAGCCTCTAAAAAAATCATTATGAATATCTTTGCTTTGAATTCTAAATTTTGCGGACACCATGGCCCCCCCCCATGTTTGAATCCTGGCTCCGCCCACGGGAGGGAAGGTCCTAACGGCCGACGACGCGTTTCATAACACGTTATCGGCCACGACAAGCTCTTCGTCGACATCACCGTTGAAGAACGCCGCCCGATCTTGGCGATCGGCGCTTGTGCCGACGTCCGCCGCGCGACTTCGCCGGCGGCGTCGACATCCCGATGTTGTTAGCGGAGCGGATCCGCTACCTACCCTGCTACTAATGCGCCTTTGCATCGACTCATCGTCACGCCGGCAAGTCCCCACGGCCTAGCGAACGTCGCCAGCTTCAGGCGGCCTTAGCCGAATTCAAGAACAAAAGGTGCGAAAAGAATCGCATCCTGCAGATTGCCTTTGTCCCGACTATTAAACCGGGCTAATATTTGATTGAATTAATTCTGCATGAGTAGATAGCCGTGCGTACCAACATATAGTATATAATACACACACTTACGCAAATCGTATGTATCTTTTATCTTGACAATCGTATGATGGCTTGCATGCTACAATCTCCGAAAATTAGCCGCCGACATGAAGTTAGCAACTATTCCCATAATTTTTTAGCCATAGCAAACATGCATGTAACATGAAGTTACGGGCGAGAGCTAGTTCGACCATGGATGGATTAGCTAGCTACTATATATGTCTATTTACGTTTGTTTGGCGGAAGCAAGCTAGATCACCTACGGCGTGTAGTGTTGCTGCACTAATTTATGCAACGCGCCAATTTAATGGATGCTCGAAGACATCACATCACATTGTTGCTTGAGGCGTGAACGGCGTGTTGTTTACGTTACGGGCAAGATAGATGGAGTAATGCGAATCATGCACGACTTGAATCAGATCTGCCTACACGTAGTAGACAATCATATGTAAAAGGCAATCAGTATTCGGACATATATAGATGGAATTTTTTATCTCGTACAAGCATGGTATGGATAGTCGGCGATAACGCGTGTCCGTGCGGGATATATATACACATGAAAGGTGTTTTTCGGTATTGACCTGTAGTCGCCTTTGCAGCCCATACGCCTCGACCGAAGACTACCCTTGGTCTTGTATTACCACACGGCCACGCAAAGTGCACAGGCCCGCATTAAGCTAACATAGCCCGCATCCTTTGTGCGCAAGTAGAGGTGCGTCCACCCACATTGGCTGGCTGAGAAATTATGATTTTGAATGTGAAGCGGCATTGCAAGTTCTCAATACTATCTTTGCATTGTCGACCCTTTGTTTGTGGCGGTCATTTTGCATGACCTAAGTATTTATTATTGCCTCGTGTGTATATGCCATGTGTTGATACTTTTATGCTCGTTTTAATGCATTCATTTATATATCACACATATGAACTATATACCATGTAATTGTAAGAATAAAATCCTGAATGATTACATTAGAAACATGGTATAAGGTGTATGAGCTCTCTGAATCCTGTAGACCTTAGATCTATCACCCTTGAGAGCCTCATATTTATTTATTTTTCTAGCATATGTTTTTTTGGGATGAATGTATGCTTGGTATAAATTCTGAAAATTTGCATATACCATAATCTGAATAATGCTAGGATGCTTCTAAGAATATTTTTTTAACCATCCACTATCTTTTTGCACCTTGCTACTCGTTTACATGTAGTAAACTTATATGCACATGATCCAAGTTATATTAATATGCATGCCATAAAAAGAAGAAGAAATATCACGGAGTTACTCAATAGTAAATTATTTGTTATGGTCATTATTTAATCCATGTAGGATATTTTGCAACCATTGAAGTGTAGTAAACTTCGGCATAAATATTTCTTAATTACTCTCTGAAATGAGTATATGGCCGATAGAAGTAACAAATACATTGTGGGACTCACTTTGCATGAGTAAAATCCCAATATTATGATTACGAATATCATATTGTATTGAAAGTTGAATTTTCAAGCTTGTAACGCTGCTCTATAAAAATAGCTTGAAGCTTTGTATTAAATGTCTAGAAGACAAGATGGTAAATAGATTTTATCAATCTACATTCTTGAAAAATGTCTCTTGTATATAGAATATCAAAGAGCAATGTAATACATGAAGTATTGATTTTACCATTAGAAATTACTCATGGAAATTGAGTTGAAATTTTTTAGACAGACTTTATGAACCAGGATATTATGGATTGCAATAATTTTAAATATATGGCTTGCATATATATTACACCCCTTGAAGGCTTGTGACGGTATATCATAACTCTTGAATATAAAGCATGAAGCTACCGCTTGTCAAGTATAGAAGTTAAGACATGCGAGAATATATATTATTTGGAACATATATACTTTCTCTTGAAGAAGAACTTAAATCATGTGCTTATTATCTTTGAAGTTTATATCCCGAAGTATTGATAGTAGTGGTGGTGGTGCATTAAGTTTTAATTCTTGTTGAATTAAGTGGTTAATGGTTAATTTGTTAGCTTGAAGACTAATATGAAATAATTAATATTCTTAGTTGCAATTCTTGTTATTACTTGAAGTAAAATGTGCGAACTTCTCATGGAATAAATTAGTTTTATATGTTTCACATATAAACAATTGCCAATTGTCTATCAAAATAATTTTTGCATTAATTTATCCACAAAGAAGCCTCAATTAACCATGAAGGTTATAGTTCTTTGTGCATCACTACCATGTAGGTAGATGAGAAACTGAATTTTCTAAAAAGCACATGAACAATTGGACTAAATCGGCATATTAATTGATCTTGGAAGGATCAATTTAGCTAAATCCTAAGTATTTAATATTTTAGTCCATGAACTAAAAGTTGTATCCTACCCTAAGGCTATTGTTGTACACTTTGAATAGTACATTGGATATGTGAATTTCATGCCATAATCAATGAATACTAGAAGTATGATTGGATTCTATGAAGCATTAGAAGTGACTATTCATAGATGATGCATGAAGCAAATTACTACTTGAAGTGGTTATGGCATGAAAAAGGGGGAGGAATTTTTGGGTAAAGGCATAAGAAGATGTGGATAATATATAGGCATAGCCGTCCCTAAGTCGAACTTTAAGTGCATGTATCGAGACTTCAAGTTTTAGTCCAAGCGTCCCTTCCGGCCGAGTTAACTTTCTCTCTTGCACTAATTGCATGTAAGCTCGTAGCTCTGCATTTTGTTGTTATCTATTATGTTAGACTGAATACTAACATTTCATATTACACCTGCATGTGTATGCGGTTGAGTTTGCAACTATTTCCATTGTTGCATGAATATTAGCATAATAGCTATTGTTGTAGCTAGTAGCTATTTTTTTTGCTTCCTTCATAATCAAATTGGATAGCTAGCATGCTATGTCTATATGTTTTTAGTTGAACTAAAGGAATGAATTGCTTTTGATGCATCGTATGCATAAGCAATAGATTGGTCTAGGGCCGGCGAAGCGACTGAGATCGGGGGGAGCAAGTTTATCAAATTTTGCTCAATGAACATCAACCCATTTGATGGGATGAATAGTTGTGAAAGTAAGATATTGGATAACACAATTATGATGATTTGGGATTTATTATAAAGAAAAGGCATTAAGGGATTTTTTGCATTAATGGCAATTAGAAAATTCTAGAAGAAAAATTCCATGTGAATTTGAATGTTGCGTATTTTATACATTTGAAGTGTATGATCCATTTTTCTTATGAGTACTTGGATCATTTTTTTAGGCTAATTAATAAAAAAGCTAGAGAATGAAATAGTTTTCTAAACTATGATTTATGCATATTAGGGGAGAACATCCCTGATTTTGTAGGAATCTTGAACATTCTTAAATGCACTTTAAGTATTCTAGCTCATTTATAATGAATAATAACCCCCATTTTGAAATATGTGTGTGAATATTTCCCATAAAAATTTAATCATAGCATACATAAATGGGCCTCCACTTGTAGTTGGAGATATATGAATTTAAATTAAGCCCATGATAGGGGATATATTTTGAAGTATGCTATTAATGATCTAATATTGGCATTAGGGGAGAGAGAGCCTATATTTTGAATGCCAAATATTATTTCCATAGAAGGAAAATAATCTTAAGAGAAAATATTCCTTGGAGCTTGAAGCAGGGAATAGTATCACACACTAAGTCATACAATAATTTGACTAATGCTCTCGTGAAGCCCTGAAGCGAGCATATGCCGGATATTTTTGAAATGAGAGGAGTAACTTGAAGTTATGAATCGAAGTTGTGTTTACTAGTAGTAAACTAAATGTTATATACTATCAATCTAAAATCTACGGGGGCGCTGTGGGTTCTAGTTTAAGCGTATACACGTTAAATAGAAAAGAAATGAAACTCCTCCATTCTCATGAAGAGAACGCCTCACGAAGAAGGTTAAACACCTCATGAAGAGGATCATCATGAAGATGACATCCAACACAATTAGCGCGCACCTCACTAGTGTTGGGTATGCGTAACAATATATCATCTCTTGTTTGGGAAATGACAGAGATAGAATATTCTCACATTGTGAGAGTATTGGGAGAAAAGAAAATAATTGTCGATAAACTACCTCTTTAATTGCAAATGTTTCTCTTATGAGAACCCGGATCCGGAAAATAAAGTCCATGACAAAAATCGCTTGTAGCGATTATATCGGGTCAATGAACAAAAAGCAATTGAGGTTGAATCTCCTATTAAGAAGAAATGAATGTTACTGCTATATCTCCGGCAAATGAAATGAATGAGTATCAAATATGCGATTAATAGTGGATTATGAAAATTCATATAATTCTCGAAGAATATAAATCGCAACTTGTAGAAATTTCATACTAAGTATTAAAATCTAAGGTATATATATATTCCTGAATGAATATTCAAGTCTCAAGAAGAGCATGTCCTAGAAGGATTGCAATCATTAAATGATTTTACAAATGAATAACGCTATGTCATTGCGTATATCACTCATCTCTCATGCAATAGAGAATGTATCTCATAGAAGAGAATTATTAATTCATTAAGAATGAATGTACATCCTTGAAGGAATTAATCCATGAAGGATTTACCAAATCAATTTTGAATAAACACCATTCATCCCCTGAAGTGAATATAGACCCGGGAGAAAGAAAATGAGGAATCTTAAATACCGTAAAGGTGTCATCAAAACACTTAGAAAGTGTATGAAAAGCTAGCAATGTAGTGTTGATATCCTCTATATACCATGGAAGGTATAAGAATAATGGTGGTTTTGGCAATTGAATTATCCCCTAAATGTCAAATGCAAGGCTTTGGATTTGTACAATCAAAATCTTGAAGATTTATAGAATACATTTTGAAAATCCACTAAGAATTAATTATAAGTATCCAAACTCTAGTATAAGTTTGATACACTATCTAGAAGATATTGAATATTAATTTATTTAACCCCATAATCCTCTGAAAGGATCTATTTCTCTGAAGGATAATATTTATTTGTTTTGCACAACTAATAGGTGGTCATTATACATGAAGCATATTGCTCTCATATAATTCATATAAAAATTATGAGCCAACTTTTATTTACACATGTTTATAAAAAAGTATGGTTTGAACAATGAAGTTCAAAGTTTGGCTTTTATGAGGGGAGCATATTTTATTGAATCGCCTTTAAGGTAAACCACTAGAATTACAAAGATCAAGTAGATCATATTTGCTAAAAAACACGAAGTTTATGCATAAATTATGAAGATCAATACCTATTCATGAAGAATAGTATATCCTGAAGAATATATGACCAAGAAGGTTAAATGTTGTACTCTTTTTCCTATGTGAGTTTTTACTCGAAGGTTTCTCACACAAGGTTTTTAATGAGATAACATGTGCAATGCAATTAACGAATGCGATGTACTCTTTTCTCCAAGAACCGTTTTTTCCACTTTGGGTTTTCGGATGGAGTTTTTGATGAGGCATATGCATATCGTGGTAATAATCGCCCAAGGGGAGTGTTGTAAAACACACGGACTCCCGTCCTAGAAGGAAAGGGAGGAAGAGGAATCCTAGTCCTAGTCCGTTTGTATGTGGGCTCTTACCGAAACTCTTAGGCCTTGGCGGGACTATATATACGTGGGAGATCTATGTTGTAATTACCAATATTTCAGATGAATAAAGAATAGTCTTCCTATCTTGTGTCTACTTGTTCTACTTCTTTCATCTACTACGTGATCATAAGAGACGGAGAGGGAAGGTCCTAACCGCTGACGACGCGTTTCATAACACATGCAACGGTTAAAGAATGTCCGAGCATGCAACCATAAAAGAAAGCTGGCAGTCTGGCACTTTTTTTTGATACTGACGCGTTGCATGGAGTTATTTACATTAAAAATATAGTATTTAGAGTACAGTATCCTAAAATAGCAGTTAAAATATTAGAAATAATAGGAATTCTTTTTTTAGTTAGGGGCAAAATCGTCTTTTTACCATCCACTTAACACCGTCAACTGCTAAAAACGGACGGAAGACCCACGAGCTAAGAAAAAATTGTTTAGAGGCCCTCTACCCAAATTCAAAAAAAATAAGGCCCGATACCTAATCCAATATTTTTCGAGGGCCTTCCACCTAATTGTCCCATATATCATCGTTCAGGCCAGGTGCATTAGCTGTGTATTATCGACCGAGGCACGCGTTGGATGGAGATATGTTGGAGATGGATGTACCCGTGTACCGTACCATGGACAGATCAGACTGCTCAGCTCGCGCGTGTGTGCTGCATTGCATCGTCTGGATCGGATCCATCTCAATCTCTCAACACAACAACAAAATATGCTGCCAAAAAGAATGTGATGAACTATGTGCTTAAGCATGAAGTGTCACGGGTGTTGTATCGTCGTTTTCCTTCGTTCAGAGAATACGGTTCCATCTCCTGCATGCCAGATTGCTATGCCAGATTGCCAGCCTAGGCTAGCGAAGAGATGCATCCACAAGACGCAAGCAAGCGTAGGCCAGTCATCCTTGTCGCTGGTCGTGATTATCATTTCGCGCTTTGTTTTCGTGATTCCCTGGATCAGCTAGCAAGCACACCCACACACGTACAACCACTCAATCAAATCAACACAAATTATACTATTCCTTTCGTTGAGAACATGTATGTATGTACTTGTTACTATCAATAATCATCACCGGAAAAAAGTCTTCATTGCTTTGTACCCAAAAGGAATCCATCAACTGAGGAGTAACGGAATTGACGTCTGTGTTGTTAGGCGCATGAGCATTAACTCTGATGTGCAACCTAAGATGCATGGATCAAAACCGTCAATCTTCGGCGCGCCTGCTGTTCGCTGACCACCCCTTGGTGGGCCAGCCCACGGCCTACTGGAGGCGGCGGGTAACGCCGAGACGACGACGACGAGCGTGACGCCGACGAGCGCCCCCAGCGAGTTAGGGTTCCCCCCCTTTCTTCCCCGACCGTAGAATCTGGCCGGCGCCGCCCGGGCGGGCGGTTCGCCGGGCGGTGAGCGAGGGCGACGGGGGCGCGCCGAAAGGGCCAGGGCAAAACTCATTCGGCTGGGTATGGGTAGGGCGGCGGGGGCGGCGAGGTCGCCCATGGCGGCGGGGTTGGAGCTCGGAGGTGGCGGCGGCAAAGGGCGGCTAGGGTTAGGGTTTGCCGGTAGGGGAGAAGAAGAGAGGGGGGGAGAGGGAACGCCGCCGCGCTGGGGCTCGTCGGAGCTCCGCGAGCCTAGGGTGCCGGGCGGCGGGGGGGAGGGAGGCGGGCGCGTGAGGAGGAAGACGAAGAGGAAGAGGAAGACGCCGGGGCGGGCCTTTAGTGGGCCGGCCCATTCCCAGTGGGTCGGGCGATATAGTACGCCCAATCAAAACATCCTTCGCTTGCCTTGAATTTCATTGTTTGATATATATATATACTCCCTCCGTTCCAAAAAGAATAAAAATAAAGTCTAAATCCACTTGTAGTCAAACGATCTTGAACTCGACTAGATTTATAGAAAGTACTTGTATCTTCAAAAATATTTCCTTATAAATTATATTGTATGCTTGATCTATATCTTTGTATAGTTATATTTGAGATATATTGTTTGACTTGGGAAACCAGATTTCTGTTCTTTCTGAAAAGTATAGCTAGTAGTTGCCGCTAGGTAAAGGAAAAGGAGCTCTACTGCCCGAGGCCAAACGCGCGCGTTGACACATGCATGGGCGACCAAATTAAAGGAGACCGGCCACTGAGAACGAAGAGACATAAGCCTTGAGCCCATTCGCAGTCGATGGAGAGCTCCACAACCATTGGATGTGACAGTGCATGCGTACCTCCACCAATGGCCGCCGATCGAAGAGAGAATTTCCTTTACTGTTCGTGTTCCATTTGCAAAAGCAAAACCATATCGACCGGCTTCTTTTTCGGGGAAGCGGCGAGTGGTAGGCGTAGGCGACGCGCGCGATCGACGCGAGCGGCCGGCCTTTGACGTGCCTTTGCAAATTTTATTCCCTCAGTCTCCCTCCCTTTCTTTCTCAGATCATGTACTAGATGTTCCTTGGTCCTCGCGACACCCCCCATTGGAGGCATCTACTATAACCTAGAGCTAAGCATATTGTAAAGCTAGCTCCCTCGTTTTGAAAGATGGGGACAACACTCTTAGACTACTATCATTGCCGATCGGTGTGCTGAATTTGTTCCCTCTGGTGGTGAAGTGCCGATTCCTTTGCGAATTTCTCGTTGCCGATCGTTTTGAAAAATCTATATATATCCTTGCTTTTGGAGGGGAGAGTACGTCTCAATTTGGTTCTGAGCTACAGGAAAGGGATCGAGTTGCTATCTACACCCTGCTTGTCTATATCAAGATTGCAAATTCCTTATTATCACATCAATAGGAATGTACTTTTTTTTTTTTGGGATTCCTCAACAGTAGAATGCTTATAAGATCTATTATTTTCCTCTTTTTCTTGCTTTGAAATCCAGGCTAGTTTGTCTTACGTACCTTGATTGGGTCGACCCAATAATCCAAAGACAAGTGAACTTGCATATCTAGTTATAGGCTCTCAGCAGTAGTGGGCGAATGCCGTTTTCAACTTTTCCTATCCCTTCTTTTGACCTCCACCAGAGCTCCCACCGCCGCCGGCCCCCTGCCCCCCCTTCGGGCGTCTACGCCCGACGACGAGGGTGGGGGTCGGGTTTCCTTCCTTAGTTCACTAGCTTTAGTAGTTACTTCTTTTTAGCATTTGCCCCGAGATGGCTAGTCTCCGCTGGCCTCAATCGCCGCCGTCGCCATCGTTCTTGCTGTGGCAGCCTCCATCATCCACGACGGGATCCCGGCCAAGGTGAGTTTGACAAATAAAATAATTTCCTTCCCCTACCCAGCAGATCTCGTCTTCTCCGCCCCATCTTCCACCACCGCCCATCTCCGGCCGAGATCTCCTCTCCCCTTCCTCCGACCTCCACCGAGCTCCCATCGCCCCCCCCCGTCCCTCCGGCATCTTCGCCCGCAACAAGGGGTGGGGGTCGGGTTCCTTCCTTAGTTCACTAGCTTTAGTAGTTACTTCTTTTAGCTTTTGCCCCGAGATGGCAAGTCTCTCGCCTGGCCTCAATCGCCGCTGCCGTGGCAGCCTCCATCGCCAACGACGGGGGTCTTGACAAGGGCGAGTTGGACAAATAAGATAATCTCCGTCCCCTACCCAGCGGATCTCGTCTTCTCTACCCCATCTTCCACCACCGCCATTTCCGACAAGATCTGCTTCCACCCCACCCATGTCCGCCCGTCGCTGCTTTCGTCCTCCCGCATCCATCGATCTTGCCGCTAACCATGCAGCTGCTCCTCCGGCGTCCTCGGACGACTTCACCTTCCCCTAGGTGACTTTGAGCTCCATCATCTACAATCGGCGACGACAACAAAATGATTCTTCCCGTCGCCGACTCGATCTACCTCATCGGCTCAGGTCCACCGCCTTCAACCGGCGCTTTGCACGGCATCCATCCGGGTGTATGCGCCATCCGCGCCCTCTGCGACCCCGCCGAAGAACTCGTCGTTGTCATCGCCGCCAGTGTAGCTGCTGCTTCTTATCCATTCGTAGGATCTTGTTGTATTTTGGTCCTCTTTTGCGGACCTATGTGTAAACTGTGCGCTTAATATATTATATGTGATGTTGTCAAAAAAAGTTATAGGCTTGTGGCAACCGCCAAGAAACCTATTATTTCGCGTCAAAGTGTGGGTAGGATTCAAACTCAAGATTGCCAAGCTTCTCGCGGCGTGATCGGTTAGAGCAAAGAAGCTTCGGGACACTCATGCTCGACCGGGTTGAAGCTTGGCACTTCCTTATTTTCAAAGTTATAGGAGAGCTTTTTCCTATAATCCAGTTTTTTCTAGATTCAAACTCAAGATTATTGCCTCACACAAGATCTACCACTTTGCCACGAAGTCATGCAGATCTTATACTAATTGAATATTTCTGCCTCTAAACGATTTTAAATGAAAAAGTTTCAACAATAAAGCAGTTTAGATGTTCTTAAGCACTACAACTTTGGTATATGCATCTTCACCTAAAGTCGATTCTATAGTTCTGAAGTTTGAATTTCAATATCTAAAAACTTAAAATATATATTTGCATTGAGAGCCTAAATAATAAGAAAAGTAATGATAAGTTATGGCCGTCTTCAAGCGCTACAACTTTGATAGTAAGTTTATCTCCATTCAACTTCATTTGGGAAATTTACAATTTTTTTTGGATGCACCTTTGTAGAGGCGGACAAAATTACCAACCAACTTCATTAGTGTTTCCATCCGTCTCTAGAAATAGTATTTTTAGAGGGAGTTTGTGTTAGCAGCTATTCCTGAAAATGGAGGGATTCAGATATCAACTGATCATAGATCAATTAGTTAGGTCCTTTGTGGTGGAATCTGGGGATCTTGGTTTAAATCTTCAACGTGGCATGGGTGCTCGCATGTTCCTGGATTTACTCCAGGATTTATCGGGCGTTATACTTTGAGTGGTAGCGATGTTTTTGTCGACAATGAGGCGCCTATGGTGACTTTGGGAATATCTGGATCTGCCGGCTCAGTCCTTTCGTGGTGCTTATAGGGATAGGGTTTACGTACGTGAGTTCATAGGGGTGAGTGTGCGTGCGTCTATGGCCGTCTAAGTTATACTGTGTAATTTAAAAAAAGATGGAGTGGATTCTAGGAGGCTGCTAGAAAACACGAATTGCTTATAAAGTCGGTTTTTAGAATGTCAACCTGTGAAACCAATTTTAAAAAGTGTTTTTTATCCAACCACGACTGGGAAAAAAATAGAGGCGCCACTTCATGGAAATTTCTTGTAGTACTTCCCCGATAAGCCTCTTGAACCTGGTTAATTAAGTACTGTTTAGATCTATTAGCATTCCTAGCAGGAGATTGTTTGGATAGTGAGTTTGAGGTGTATATGAACTACTATATAGCTCCTGTTAGCAACTCCAAAACGCCTGCTAATGGAACCAATAGTTAGCGGCCCTTGAGCTAATAATTAGCAGGTTTGTTTGAATCATTCATTTGAGCTGCTAATTTTTAGTGTCAATGGATCCAAACAGGCCCAACACGTAGCATTATATTCCCACTAATTGTGAGCAAATCGATCAGGTGGTGACGCAAACCCATTGGACGATACACGAATATCTGCGTACGAAAAAAGGGCCATGCCAACGATGATCATTCGCGCGGAACTGCAAATTTTGTCGGATCTTTGCATTGGTCTTTAAATCTTTATGCTTTGTGTGCAGTGGTTTATATATTGGATTGGACTCAGCTTGTCTTCAGATTTTTATTGGTTGTGCATAATAGTAGATCGGTATAGGTACTATTACCCTTTTTCTTGTCTGGAAAGAATATCCTTGGAAGATTCTCTTCTATAGCTTATATATATGGTTTAAATCGCTGGAACGGGGAAAAGAACGGAGCACTCACAGATACGTGTATAATCATTAACCACCAAGGATTGAACGGCTCTTGTGTGTTGGGAGAACATATGCGTCGTGAACAAAAATAAAGGCTGATGGTCTGCACATGTTTTCGCCGGCCGTGCACTAAATTTGGCAATCATACTTGTAGATGGTCTCCATACCATAGTGCAATGATGCGGCCAATGGTAGTAAGATATATATGTCTACTACAGGAGTTGGATGAAAATGCTGTATACGAAAGATTTACGAAAGATTGAGTACATTTTGGTGGAGGACAAAATCATGATTGATACCTAAACCGTCTGGCGATCTCTTCTCTGGACGGTGCTGGCCATGCAGTGGCAGAGGAACACGCAACAGCGGACATCAGTGGCGAGCAGAAACAGAACCACGCACGCAAGATCGATCTCGTGATCGGGGAGCCTGCGGCCAGTCTCGATGGACGCTCTGCGAAAAGGCTGCGGCCGGCGCGCAGGCCGGGGCGTTTCCTTGCATATCGATGGTGCAGACTGCAGGACGGTGCGGTGAGGGCAGACCACGTACAGTACGTCCATCCGTCCACCATGCACAGCGCCAGCACGACAGCGTGCCGAGAGGGCCGGCCGGCAGCGCGACCTAATTCCACGTGATCAGATCGCGGGAGAACCCTTACACCGGCCAGGCCACGCGCTACCTGACCGGCCGGCCACGGCGGCGTACGTGCAGTGCAGCCACTATCTAGTGCAGGCAGGCAGGGCGACGAGCGAGTGACACGGCCGAACCCGCCTGCGCCATGCATGCACCCGGCCTATCAGATCAGAAGAGGGCGAGAGAGATGGAGGGAGCCGCGTACTACGTTCTCTCTCTGTTTCGTCCGTCCCTCTGCCACGTCGGGACGGCCGGCCAACCGAGGCGCCAGTGCGTGGCTGTCTGCATCGGCACGCCATGAGAGCGCACTTTGCACAGCACCATGCCGATTGCCACCGTTGCCGCGTCGTCGTCAGCGTACGTCTCCGCTCGCCTTCCACTAGCTGGCTGCCCTTTTCGGCGGCCGGCCGGCCGGCTAAGAGTCAAAGCAGCAGGCCAGGTTCCCGGCGCGTATGACACCATCATCCATCAAGGGAGCAAGCTAGGCAGTCAGGAACGAACCCGTGGGTTAATTCCATCTATCTATAGCGCGCCTAGTACGTGAGCATGCACCGAGCCGGATGGAGAGGATGCATGCGTATACGTGACAGCAGCCAGCAGGGTCGTCGCCGCGGGACGCGCGACTGGACTGGGACGGGGATGTGCCTTCTCATCTCGGTGGTGTGACTGGTCGTCGTGTTCCGGGCCCGTTTGCACCGCGTGCAGGTCGCCGCCGTGTCGCCTGCTGCGCGTTTGTTCCCTTCCCTCAGCGCTAGCTTTCCCTAGCTGGTTAAATAAAGACCAAATTGTACTAGTATGTGTAAACATCAGATTCCTTAATCTGAAATGCATGATGCTCTCCCCGTTTTAGTTGAGACCTGCAGAGTAGTACAAGATATATAGCAAGTTGTACAAGGATTCTCCACGTTCATGCATGACCAAAGTAGCTAGTAGAGAGGCAGTCCTGTGGTCCAGGCTGCATCTACACGCTCGGTTTTGGCTACAAACGCCGGAACATGAGTACAGCTTAGCATATCTCCAATTGCCCCGACACTGCGGGCACACCGAACAATACGATCAGGTGACGCAAACTCATTGGACAATACGAATGCCAATTGCATTGGTCTTTAACTCTTTATGCTTTGTGTGCATGCAGTGGTTTATATTGGACTGGACTCAGCTTGTCTTCAGATTTTTATGAGGTCTAAACTCATGTAACAGTGGCATTAATTAGGTGTACTTAATTTGTTTCCTTTCTGTTCAACTTATGTCTTTCTGCAGAAAAACACGCTTTCATCTCACTTTACTGAAACTAATTACTACTAAAAAACACACACACAGTGGTACCTTTTAGGATCCAACCTTTGGCTTTCTCATCATCAGGACCAACGAAAATGCATGTACTATGGTTATTTGGTACAGTTGGAGCTAGCAAGTTGGATTGTTTGTTTGGCATCAGCTGTAGTGCTTTACTAGGCGTGCCAACAAAGAGGAAAAACAACTATTAACTATGTGTGCAGAGCAGAAATGCGAGACTGAATTAGCACGTCAAAGGGTTTGGATTAGATGCCATAAAGTGCACACATTTGCGGCGCAAAATGTGTTCAAACCAGGTCTGAGTTCCAGCTCCGTAAATCATGTCACCACCGTTGTGGACGCCCTAGGGCAAACACGCACGGACTATTTAATTAAGGTAAACGTGTACCATTATTGGTTTAATTTAATATGAATTAATATTTTTTCTATTTTATTAACTTAATCATATAAAAAAATCTGATTATTTATTAAATATGGTTAAAGATGTTTGATTGGAAAAAAAAAATCTCCATATTATCTAACTGAGAAATCAAATCCATTGATTTTATGAATCTTTCTCTCATTAACATTTTTCAGGCATAGGCAAACAAAAATAAACAATTTGTTCATTTCTTAAGCAATTATCGGGCATCACTTTTTATCGGACAAGTTAAGTTCTCCGGGCTTCCAACCAAACAGTGCCTAGCCCTCAAATTTGTTGGCTGTTATTTCAAATGATAGTTTTTAAATCACATTTCAAACATAGACACAAAAAAGTGTGTAGCTTAGTCAAGGGAGAAAGAAGAAAAAAATAGCCAATGGTGAGTCTGTGAGTCCCATATGCAAGAGGAATGGGGTGTCCTTGGCCCTAGTTAGAATGTGCCTCCAATAGGTGGAGAATGCCCCAAGGGTTCCCTAGGTCATCCTTCTCTTGGACACCTCCTCCTCCTCTTCGGCCACCATCATCCGCCACCATTGTCCGATCTTGCAAAGACTAATCATAAGTCTTCTCGAACGCATTTCTAGCTCGGGCCCCGATTATATGTCACCAAAACTGTTTGGTGATGGTTTCAAGGGCTGATCCGACCGATACGGTTTTGTTATGAGAAAAAATATTGGATGTATATTTAATAATTAATCATACAGGCACTAATCATAATCGCGAACACATGGTTGATTTAGGTCACATGTGTTTAGTTTTGTGATTGAGTGATTGTCAACAATCAACACTTTACTTCTATTTTTGTTTATCTTTTATGCTTCGCTATGTTCACCGGCACACGTGGAGTGTGTCGAAGACGTATCTCTTGGTTCGTGTTGTGCGGGTGTGGGAGCTCGGAGATGGTAGCCGACGGCAAGGTGAAGGGGCCAAGGAGGGGCGTCTTGGGGCCGACGGACCGCTGAGGTGAAGGACGGGACGTGAGGCTTGGGTGAGGACCGGACGCCGGGTGGCTAGCCATGGTGGCTGCCGACATCCGGGACATCGGCGAATGCAAGAGGACGTGGGCGGACCGTGTCGATCGGGTCAAGACGGGCGAAGCGTCGCGAGTGCGGCGAGCGGGAGCTCGGATGACTTGGCGACTTCGGGCGGTCAAGACGGCGATGACACGTGTCGAGGAGGTTTGGTGGTTTGTCCTCAAAACCATCGGTCGCGGGTTTAAATGGTTTGGGCCTCAAAACCACGGGAGCGGGTTTGGTGGTTTGGGCCTCAAAACCATCGGGGCGGGTTTCACGGGTTTGGGCCTCAAAACCGAGGCGAAACGCTCCGGTGGATTCAAGGATCGGCGGCGTGGCGGCATCCGGGAGATTGCGTGGAGCAAGGCTGCGGATGAGGAGGCGGCGGTGTCGTCCGGATCAAATTATTCGAGTCGGACTAAATTAGCATTAGGGTTAGCGGTTCGCTCACATGTATCTAGGGTTAGTTTGGGAAAGAAGATTTCGGACTATATGTGGAGGATGACACCCTCCTCCCCTCTTTGCCTCTCTTATTTTCATTTTTCCTAGTTTCTCTCTAGGGTTTTGTGTGTGTGAGAGACAGGTCCACGAATCAAACAAGGCAAAATTTGCTCTAGGACACTGCTCAAAGGTGGCTTTTGTCACAGGCCACTAAAAAAGACTGACTTTGCCTCAATACACTCTTGGATAGAGGTTATTTGTTTCTGGACACTAATGTATTATTATACGACATTTTAATTGGACTTCACGGAAATGACTAAACGGCCCTCGCCTCTAGTCAACCGAAGTCGCTACTGGTTGGATCGAATTGAGAGGAAGAGAACTTCGTCCCCGATAAGCCTTGTGGCGCCACAGCGACCTCCCGGGCGGCGGTCCCCGGCCTTGGGCGAGGGCGGGTCCACGGAGGCGCCCGGCCCAGAGGTGTGGGCGGCGGCGGCTGCTACTGGCACCCGGCGGGGCGAGGGCGCTGCCCCAAGCGGCGGCGGCGGCACCCTAGCGGGCGAGGCGGGCGCAGCCCCAAGCAAATGCGGCTCCCGTGGCCTCGGTGAGGTCTTTCTATGCATGGATAACATGTTCTTGAGAGGCAAAATTGCCAGGAAGCTTGATGGCAAGATACTTCCTATGCTTGTCTTCTCTATTCATTTGACTGAATTTGTATCCATTTATAGCCGTAAGAGGTTGCTGGAACTTGAAGGAAATATAAAGCCTGTTGCATGTCTAGCTGTATCTCCATCTCCCGTTGCTGTCAATGAGCAGGGGAAGGCATCAAGGCAAAAAAAAAAAGGTTGTGAGGTCCAAGAAGACATTGTCTGTAATTAGGATCTAGCTTCGTACTACTAGATAACCAAATGTGGGTGAACCTGTTATTTTGTGTGCTTGGAATGTTTCTGAACATGGGTTCAAGTATTGTGCTGAAATGTTCCTGAAACACTGCTGTAATGTGGCTAAAATATTATTGGAATGTTGCTGAAATTATCGTGTCATTTTATTGCTAAAATGTTGGTTTGAAGGGCAGGGGTATTCTTGTCCAGAAATTTGTGTTTTCTTGCCTCTTTGAGTTGGAAATTGTACAATAATAATAAAAATGTTTATAGTGTCCAGGAGCAGATTGTCACATTCCAAGAGTGTGTTATGGCAAAACCAGTCTTTTTTAGTGGCCTGTAGCAAAAGCCACCTTTGAGCAATGTCCTAGAGCAAATTTTGCCATCAAACAATTCGCGTTTGTGAACCTGTGATTTGTGAGGGAATAGGAGGCCCGAATCCTCCTATGTGTCCTCCGGGATTTTGCAATTGAAGATGTGATTTTTGTTCACTGCGTTCTTCGTTTTCCCTCTTTTTCGTTCTTGGCCATGATTTGATTTTCCCGGAGACTGAGTTAATCCCAGGCTGTGATTTTTGGGGGATAGGTTTGTACCAAGATGAATTTCAGCTGTGCGAATTTTCAGCTCAAGAGCTTCTGATTTGGTCCGTCTTTCCTTGGATTTTGGATCTCGCGTTTTCTCTGTTCCTAGCGTGCTGGCCCTCTGTCCCTGTCTGTTCATGTGTGCAGGTAGTGAGTTCGTCAGTTCATCTCCTCGTCGATTTGCTGTCTTGGCCGAGCGCATCAGGAGCCGCGTACTCCCAGCGTCGATTGGACGCTTTCGTCTTCTGTTCTTGGCTCTCAGGGCGCTCTAGGTTCCTGTTCGTCGTGCTGCGTTTGGGTGTCCGACAGAGCAGACTAGTCGACGTGCTCTTCCTTGTCTCGGACCTGGTGTGTTCTTGGCCAGCATGTGCAGTCCAGCGGCCGGTGCCCACCATCCTCGTGCAGGTGCTCGTTGCTCTCCAACGTCGAGCTCGGTAGGCAGCCTGCAGCACCTTCTCTTCAACAGGTAGCAGCAGCTTCATCACTCGGCAAGGTAAAAGCAAGTTCAGTACTTAATTCTGTTCTCTTGCATCACTGAGTTACTGCCACTTGGAATCATGAGCTGGTACTTTTAGGAATGGATTTCGAGCAGCAGCAGCATGTCCTAGATCCTTGAGCTTTGACTTGATTTATTTAGCTTTGAGTACTACTCGGTTTGCATAGCTGCAATTTCGTTTAGGAAGTAAATCAATTCAAGTTCAATCTTCGATCTATTATCTTGCATCCGTGAATGACTATCTCTAGCAATCATTAGCATATTATTGGGCATTAATTATATTACTTTGGCTATAGTAGTACTCACGTTATGCAAAGTTTCCTCCGCATAGTGACAAGTCTCTGCGGTTCAAAGCCGGGTTGCTCATGTACAAATTCCAGCTTGTCCCGCTTTGCCCAAAAATTTGCGTATTTGAGTTCTGATTTGAGATCCGGTTTTTCTGCGATGATTTTCTGTCGATTCGAGGATTTTATCTCGAATGCTCGTGTCACAAGTTGACTTAGGTATTTTAGTTTAGAGAACCCACTTCTTCTCAATAGGAGTTGGGTAACTCTTTTTCGTCCATCGATTCGAAATCTTTCTCGCCGATAGTTTGTGATCGTTTAAGGTGTCCCGTCTTTGTGTTCCTAGGGAACATCCACCCAATCATTTGGGTTGTGGGCATCTCGGTGCTCTTTTGCTCGTGACACCTTGCTACTAGTTAGCACGCGTGTATCACTTTCGTATCTGTGTGAGTTTGCTTTTGAGGTCGGAGTTGAGCCGATGACCCAAACTTGAAAAGGAAAATCGGGCTCTCATTCACACTGTCGCCGTTTCGGTCCTTCACATAAGTCTTCTCTCGAGGCTCCGGCCAGCTGTGTAAATCACACAGGCCGCGAATGAAGGACCACGCATGCATCTGTGCGCCTACCGCTAGCTCTCCACCACCCCTTTTACCATGCTCCTGGACCATACCGCGGCAGCTAGGGTCCATTTCCTGAACTCACGGGCGGCAGAGTTCAACCCCACGAGACGAGACATTGCCACATGTACACTTCCCTGGATGAAAAGCTTGAAACTGAAGTTGTGCTGGCCGGTACGGTGCGCCAATCTTCCCGGCCACTACGACAGATGAGGTCAACGACGGCGTTCTTTTGTGTGACATGGACGCAGAACGGCATATAGTGTGGTAGTGTGCTTTTTGATACTGTAGGTAGGTTAGGATTTGGTCACTGTACACTATATACGGTATGTAGGCTAGTTCGCATGATTGGAGGAGCCACTCCAGCGCATGCACATCACCATCAATATAATGGCGAGTGATCGATCGATGCGTTTCATTCTCAGCTATGATCATATCATCATCGATCGTTCTGGTGCACTAGCTGTTTTTATCGACCGAGGCACGCGATGGAGATCGATATACTGGAGATGGAATATATATGGATGTACCGTGTACCGTACCATGGACAGATAGACTGCTGCTCGTGCTGCTCGTCCGGATCGGATCCATCTCAATCTCTCAACGACAACAACAAAATATGCTGCCAAAAAGAATGTGATGCATGCGTACGTGTGTGCTTAAGCATGAAGTGTTACGGGTATTGTATCGTTTTCCTTGGCTCAGAGAATACGGTTCTCGGCATGCCAGATTGACTGGCAAAGGATGTATATATAGTACGTACGTACACAACACAACATCCCCCCACAGAACAGATGCATGCACAAGACGCAAGCAAGCGTACGCCCGTCGTCGTCGTCGTCGCTGGTCGGTGATCAATGCGATCGAGATTGCACGTATCATTTTGCGATTTGTTTTCCTGATTCCCTGGATCATCAGCTAGCACGCCCACACACGTACAACCACTCAATCAACACATAAAGTATACTATTCCTTTCGTTGAGAACATGTATGAAATTACCAGTACTTGTACTATCAATTAATTATCACCGGAAAAAAGAAAGTCTCCATTGCTTTGTACCAAAAAGAATCCATCAACTGAGGAGTAAACGGAATCGATGTCTGTGTTAGGCGCTTGAGCATTAACTCTGACCTGCAAGCTAAGATGGATCAACATCGTCCTTACATTGTTGATATATATACTCCCTCCATTTCCATTCCAAAACGAATGGAACTCTGAATCCACTAAGAGTGAAACAATCTCGAACTTGACTAGATTTATAGAATATTGTATAAAGATTTCAAATATATTTCCTTATAAATTATATTATATGCTTAGCATATACTCTCTCCATCCCAAATTATAAGTCATTTTAAAAAATCTTGTAGAGTTAAAGCATCTCAAGTTATTCAAATTTATATATAAGTTAATAGCATTTGTGATGTCAACTAAGTATTATTAGATTCTTGCAAGTATATTTTCATAGTATATTGATTTAATGTTATGAATCATTGTAGTTTTCTCTGTAAATTTGGTAAAACTTGAGATGCTTTAACTCTTCAAAATTTTTGAAATAACTTACAATTTGAAATGGAGGCAAATATCTTTGTATAGTTATATTTTATATTGTTTGACTTGGGGAAGCTAGATTTCGGTTCTTTTTGGAAAGTATAGAGAGTATGTATGTATGTATGTATGGCGAGAAAAACATGGATGGTGGAGCTAGTAGTTGCCACTATAGAAAAAGGAAAAGAAGTTCTACTGCCTGAGGCCAAACGCTGTTGACACGTGGGCGACCAAAGGAGTATGGGCACTGAGAAGAGATGAACCCATTATGGAGAGCTCCACAAGAGCAGATAAAACGATGGACTATTAGGCATAGAACATCTGTGGCAACACCCCATACTTGCAGGCCTCTACTTCCGGTTTGAGTAGTGGGGTTAACCTACTCCAGAAAGCTCTTACTCCCCTACACCATTCACCCATTATGCCCGTTGGACCTCTACCCCCCTTTACTTTTTCATGTGCCCACGCGTCGGCTCCTCCCTACCTGCGATTTCTTTCTCGCCGACACGGTTGACCAACTACTACTCCACGTTGCGCCGTGGACCACCGGCCACTCCTCCACGCCACAAGGTTGACCGCCTTTGCTCCCTCCACTCCGCCGTGGCCCGCCGGCTACTGTTGTGGCTGCCCCTCCTCGCCGAATCTCACCTCGAGCCCGGCTCGTTGGCGTCCCGGGCGCTCCAAGGCACGGTGGTACACCGGATGCCCCCTTCTCCGCCAGCGCTCTCCTCGCGCGCCACCCTCCGTCCGACGCTCCTCCCCATTAGGCGCCATCGTGGTGGCCGGGCCATCCCCTTCCCTTTAGCGGCGTTAGGCGTCGGCCGGTGTGGTGGCGGCCTTCCCCGGCAGCCCTCGTCCCCCTACGCTCGGTGTGAGCGCTCCCCTGCCACGACAACCCACCCTCGACGGCGACGCAGATGCCTTAGGCGGGGCAGCCCCCGCTCCGGCCCTACTGCCCTCAAGCTCGACATGGTAATGGCGGCACGCCGCCTCCAGGGGTGCCCTAGGCGGCGCGACCTGCCCCGATGCTCGCTTGTGGTATGCCGACGTTCACTTTGAGAAGAAGATGAGAGAGTATGACAAAGGGCCCCACGTGTCATTGACTACTAGAGCAAATTTGGGTAGTATGATTTAAGTAGTATTGCTAGAGTTAAAAAGCAAAATTTGAGTAGTATCAAAATAGGCGGCTATCTAAATAGAGAAGTAGGGGTGCGTTTTAAAAGTAGTATTGTTGGCCGTTATAGCCAAACTAGTCGATTTTTCTTTGGCATGGAGAAGAGAACAGAGGAGAAGGAAGAGAGCTTGGCTCTTATTCTAACACCAAGCTAGGCACGGAAGCATAGACATACGTGGACCTAACTAAAAGTGTATGTGAAAAGGAGTGAGAAAGAGAAAGGAGGACATGATACCATGTAATAATAATAAA
Organism: Hyparrhenia diplandra; assembly: GCA_015847255.1. Taxonomy (NCBI): domain Eukaryota; kingdom Viridiplantae; phylum Streptophyta; class Magnoliopsida; order Poales; family Poaceae; genus Hyparrhenia; species Hyparrhenia diplandra. Next base: position 140,656 of record JADLZK010008805.1, on the reverse strand, counting down.
ATAAATATAAAATAGTTATTATAAGACTCACCTCTTATTAGAGCAGGTGATATAACCCGAATGTAAGAGGTGCCACATCATTTTTGTGTTGAGTTGAAAGAAAGAGAAGAGAGAGAGAGAGGAGAGGTGGGCGGTTAACTTACATGCAGCTGATGCACATATTGCTAGAAAACATGTGAGAGGAGGTGGGCTAGTATTAATGATTTGATCTTATGTTCTAGCCAAACCACTGTACATGGTAATATCATACGACCTGTTGGTGCACTGTATTATTAGCCATATTCTTACTTGACTTACGGAGTAGTATAACCAAAAAGTTGACTCTATAATTAACTATATGCTCTAACCATTGGATGTGACAGTGCAGGCGTGCGTCCACCGGCCAATAGCCGCCTATCCAACGGAGAATCTCCTTTACTGTCCGTCGTTCTATTGCAAAATCGAATCGATCGGCTTCTTTTTTCTGGGGAAGCGGCGAGTGGTAAGCGTAGGCGACGCGAGCGGCCGGCGTTTGACGAGCCTTGCAAATGTTATTCCCTCGGTCTCCCTCGCCGGCTGGCCTAGCTCCCTTTCTTTCTCAGATCGTCTTGTTCCTTGGTCCTCGCGACACCCCCAATATCGGAGGCATCTACTTGTATAACCTAGCTAGCTAAGCATATCGTAAAGCTAGCTCATCCCTCGTTTTGAAAGGAGGGGACAACTCTTAGACTACTATCATTGCCGATCGATGTGCTGAATTTGTTCCCTCTGCTGTGCGTACGTGCGCGATCCTTCATTTGGGATTCTTGCTTGCTTTTGGAGAGGACAGTACGTCTCACTTTGGTTCTGTGCTACAGGAAAAGGAGTAGCTAATAACTACTACAACTTGTCTATCTAGGTTGAAAATTCCTTATATTAATTAACACATCTATTGGAACTGAATGCACCTTAGTTTTTTTTATTCTTCTAAAATGGAATGCTTATAAGAGATTATGTTTTTTTTCAAAACGTGCATTGCACAGATTTCATTAAAAAGGAGAGAGTTTTGTTACAATACTTAAAAACAAACACACACTCAGTAATCCTAGGATTACTGCCACAGCAGCCCAAGGGCAACACTTATAAGAGATTATGTAAAAACTGTTCCTCACATCATTTCCTTTTTGAAATAAAATACAACTAAAAACCGTAAATATACACACATCGGTGCGAGTTTTCCTGCCTCATGCAGTGAACTTGCCTGCTAAGGATGCAAATGGATGACTGAGTTTCTGGGTCGTTGCTTAATTAGTTCATTCTATTTTCTATTTTTCTTGCGTTGAAATCAGACTAGTTCATCTTATGTACTACTTTGGATCGACCAGTAATCCAAATACAAGTAAACTTGCATCCTGCTATCTGTCATCTAAAACATGTCAAAGTTCTCTGGTTATCCTCTTTTTATTGAGATGCATATGAATAGAAATGTAGTACTCCCTACATAGTTGAAAAAAAAAAGACATTTAGGACAGCGACACAGTCTCCAAAACGCAACTTTGACTTCTCTTTTCTATAAAAATATTTATTAAAAAATTATATATGTATACTTTTAGTATTTTTCAAGACAAATCTATTGATATGATTTTCATATTTCTAAACTCAACGACTTAAAAGTTATTCATGATTTATGTTCCCAATGTTTGATTCAAACCTTTTTTCAATATATCTTTCTTTTCAACTATGGAGGGAGTACTTTATAAAACAGGTTGGAGCATCTCCAATAGAGATCTCAAATGAATCCCTATTTTTGATTTGAGGCCCCCACCTACTTGATCTTGAGGGTATATGTTTCTTTTCTGCATCTACTATAGCAGGAGCCTAGATTAGGACCCTCAAATAATAAGCACGACTCCGGTCATTGAAGCAACAAGAACAGAAATAAACCAGTTTGAAACATCATAAACATGTACTCCAACCTTTTCAAGAACCAATTTTAAAATAATAATAATGATAAATTTCACGAAATCAAACCAATTATTACCATTTTAAAAAAAACAGCCACACAAGCAAAATTTATTTGATTCCGATAGTTAAAGTGTGCATTACTCAGTTTTCTAGTTCAATGCTTAAAATTAGACTAATGTGCAACTTAAATGTTATTGCACGTCTTATTTCTACATTTTGTGCAAACAAAGGAACAAGTGATAGATATTACACTACTCCATTGAATTTTCTTCTGCCAATTTTCTAACTCCCTAGCCCTGATCTTTGTGTCACTGAAAACCTATAGCAGTCCCACTAGTTAGTTCTGATTTCGATCTGAGCAGTTGAGTCAGGGCCGCGAGGCGTTTCAACTTATCAGCCCGGCTTGTTAGCCATGGTACAGTGCTTTTCTCTCGCAATAAAATAACATTAGGCGACTCATCAGCCACAGAAACCATTAGCCGAGTATCTACACACGAAAAAGAGCCACTCCCCACGACAATCATTTGCGTGGAACTGCAAAGTTTGTCCTCCATGTATGAGTAAAGAATAATTTCATCTTGCACTGATCTTTATGCTTTGTGCAGTGGTTTTATACTGGACTGTATGTACTCACCAGTCAGCTTGCCTTAGCTTTTTATTGGTGGGTTGCTATGCATAGTAGTAGATTGGTAGGCCGTAGGCACAACCTTTTTGTTCTTGTCTGCTCGATCGGGATATCCTTGGTAGGTTCCCTTCCGCGGCTTATAGTCATTATTAGATCGATCACCGATTGAACGGCTATTGTGTTGAGAGAACATATGCCCGGCCCATTGAACAAAAATAAAGGCAGCGGTATGTCATGATTTCGTGTTTTTGCCGGGCACTAAAACTTTGCAACTATGTAATGATGTAGCCAATGCAAGCAAGATGTATGTCTACAGGAGTTGGTTGACAATGGATGGCAATGCTTTGTTCTTGACAAAAGCTAGTACAGACTTTTGGACCGATAAATTTCGAGATTAACAAGAACGAAAAGATGCACGTCACTCGAGTTTTTCATGAAAAGAACCTACTCCGTAAATCAAGATCAACAACAAGAAGACCCTTCAACTTTTTATTCCAAATAGCAAGAGGCTCGAGTGCCACACCACACTGAGTGAGTCCACTTTTTAACGAAAAGTGCACATCACTTGAAGGATTTTTTTCAGAAAAATGCCACTTCAAGCTCTCTTCCGGAAAAACCCGAACCAAATTTGTTTCTACCCGACAAGACTTGAAGGAGACAAGATCGAGGGCTTTCGAGTTCAACCGTGAAACGCTCATGGGGCTTGTCGATACGGGATCCACAGGACCCTTTTCATCAGTACAACTAACGATAGTGGGCCCTGGCCTGGCCCACAACCCGACCGGACGAAGCCGAGTCCAAGTGGAATAGGCCGACAGGATGAAGCCGAGTCGAGTGCAATAGGCCGACCTGGCCCACAACTACCCGGATTACCCCCATGGCAGGTTATCGATGTTAACCCACGTTTTAAAATAGCGCGCTATAGCGGCGCTAAATAAAAACAATTACCGCGACGCTATTGCACTTTTTCCCGTTATTGGCGCTTATTGCGCCGCTATTGGCGCTATTCGTGCGCTATTGCGCCGCTATTGGCGCTATTCACGCCGCTATTCACGCTATTGGCGCTTATTTCGCGCTATAAGCGCCGCTATTCACGCTATAGCGGCACCGCAGCAGCCTGGCGCTACTGCGCGTAGCTGCCGCTATAGCGTGGCGCTACTGCGCGTAGCTGCCGCTATAGCGTGAATAGCGGCGCTATAGCGCCCAATAACGTCCAGAAATGTCTGACGCTATTTTTCATAGCCCGCTATTTAAAACATGGATGTTAACCATCGACAAAGCATCTCCTTCCCGCCATCTACTATCTCGCCTTTGGGGTATACTTGCCTTCTACTGCCTTACATCCTTCTGATGGTGAGGCGCGTGCTGGGGATGATGGCACATATGGAAACATAAAAAAATCTCATACGGTGAAAGTCAAACAATTTAAAGCTTGACCAATTATACATGAAAATACATTAATATTTATGAGGTATAACAATCACCACTAGATTAATGATGCAATATGTTTGTAATAAACTTATTGAGTTTTGTCTATTATTATTTATTAAATTGAGAATGTTTGACCGCCGTGAAGCGTGAAATTCCACTTCCTTTAGACCGATGGAGTAGTACGATAGTACGCAATAGCAATATATCTCTTCTAATTAACGATGGCAACGGGTCGGGGTTTAGACCCGAAACCCATGGGTTTTTGACCCGAAAGGGGCGGGCGGGTAGGTTTTAGCCCTCGCGGGTTTGCGGGTTTGGGGACCCGAATCGGGCGGGGCGGGCAGGTTTTAGCGACCGAAAACTCGTGGGTTTTGGACCCGACGGGAGCAAGGGCGGGGGTAGGTTTCAGCCCCCGCTGGTTTGGGGACCCGAATTGGGGCATGGCGGGTACGGGCTTAGAGCGAAAACCCGGGGATTTGGACCCTATGGGGGCGGGCGGGCAGGTTTTTTAGCGACCGAAACCCGTGGGTTTTGGACCCGACGGAGCAAGGGCGGGGGGTAGGTTTCAGCCCCGCGGGTTTGGGGACCCGAATTGGGGCATGGCGGGTACGGGTTTAGACCCAAAACCCGTGGGATTTGGACCCTATGGGGGGGCGGGGGCGGGCAGGTTTCAGCCATGCGGGTTTGGGGACCCGACCGGGCTGGGCAGGTCTGGTTTAGACCTGGAACCCGTGTGTTTTGGACCCGACGGGGCAGAGGTGTGGCGGGTTTCAGCCCCGCTGGGTTTGCGGGTTTAGGGACCCGACCGGGCGGGGGCAGGTCTGGGTTTAGACCGAAACCCGTGGGTTTTGAACCCGACCGGGGCGGATAATGCAGGCACTAGCTAGCTGTACATGCAGTCACTAGCTTGATAATGCAGGGGCAGGCAGGCAGGCAGAGGTCAGTAGCGCGCTAGGGCCCCCAGCGCACGCGAGCACAACGACCGAGTGACACGGCCGAACCCGCGTGTCGTCGTTGCCGCGTCGACCGGCGTTAGTGTCTGTGCTCGCCTTCAGGGGCAACGCCTCAGTCAACTTACCCGGTGCACAGGCACCAGGGTAAAAATTATTTTGCCACTAAATAGCCGTAATTCCACCGTATAATCTAAAATTATGTAAGGTATTTAAACAGTGCATCAGAGCTCATTTGTTTCTGGCTTTGCCACTGCTCGCCTTCCACTAGCTTTAACTAGCTAGGTTATCGGCGTCACTTCTGGATCGGCGGCGGATCATACGAGTCAAAGGCAGGCGCGCGTATGACGTACACAAGCAAGGGAAGGCAGGAACGTTGGTACGTGAGCATGCACCGCGCGAGCCGGATGGAGGCGCGGGCCTGCACGCAGTGCCATCTCGGTGGTGTGGTCGTCGTTCCGGGCTCGTTTGCGCCGCGTGCAAATTGGCATGTTCCGCTCACCTGGTTGGCTCGCCGAGACGATGCGTAGGAAAAAGAACCTCGCGCGTTGTTTGTTCATAACTCACATTTTCATGCGTAGTATCGATCTCATTCATCAAATGGTAAACCAAAACTAATCTTAAATTCCCACGGTGGGGAATTAACCCATCTAGTATAACAAATAAATAATTAGTTATTACCAGAAAAGGAACGTCCCTCGTATCCATCTAGTACGTCGATCTTGAATGCATGCTCCGTTGATCAGTTGGGACAGGGTACAGTACAGTACAAGATGGCGATTTGTACCACGATCATGCATGGCCAAACTAACTAGTAGTAGAGCATCGTCATCGGGTAAGCCAGGCATGCATGTGGTCCGGTCTGCAACTTCGGTTTGGTCACAAACGACTGTATCTCCAATTGCCCCGACACTGCACACCGAGAGAAGAGATCTGATGCAGAGTGGACCAAAGCATGCAGGCTGCAGCTAGCTGCACGCTGCCTACGACGAATTTTTTTAGGATTTTCCAAAGTTTGGAGTCGAAACTTTGGATCTAAACACAGCCTGCGACGAATTAATGGCCTGAATTAAGCGGCGTGTCCACAAAGTCATCGTGTGCGAGAGGTGGATGCAAATTAAACGGCGCGGTCGGTCGGTGAACAACCACGGGTGCATCGGTGCATCATCTATCATCAATGTCGATCGATCGTTGCCAATTGGCTTGCATGCATATCGCCGTACGTCGGCGCCGGGGCTCTCCTGTGCCAGTGCCAGCATGGTGATCCGTCAAGCTCAAGTCCAAGGCCGCCGATCAAGGGGAACTAGCGGATATTCGCGGCATAAACCCCGCACTTGCTCCGACATTGCATCATGCTGCACCTGGTGCACCACGCCGCCCGTCGTCCCCCCCCTCCGATCCACGCTTTCTTTCCGTCCGTTTCTCGTCCCATTGCCTTTAACTTTGCCTTTGCCGCTTCGTCTTTCCGTTCAGTCACTCCATCCGATCCACCACGAGCCATCCACTCCATCACCATGCCCTTCTAGACTTCTATAAGGCTGCTACTGCTACGTACATTAATAAATAAATAAATAAACAAACTAGCATGATTTCGTTTTTTCATTAGCAATGCTAAACTAACTTCTCTGTCGCCTCTATGTTTTGACTAATAACATTGTATATGTGTTGTTGCAATGAGAAGAATAATCCATTTTGCCTTTTGCCCTCTGTTAAAAGATGGTATCTAACGCTGCTCATAGCCGTTGGTTGGTTTCTCTTTTGAGGAGATGATGATCCACATGCGTACATCAATAAATAATTGACACGTACGTGACAATAATTGACAACATCGATCACTCTCGATGGATGGGATCAACCTGGTTGACTGTGATTATCTATATTAATATAAACGTGTTCCAGGCGATAACAATAAAGTGCACGCTTTTGTGACGTGTCGCTGCCTCCTCAGTGGGTAAGGCACTTAAGTTGCCTAGCACATATGTAGCTGCACAACTCCATCTCTCGTGCTACATTCGTCGCAACAGAGAGATCACTATGATGTTTCCTGACAATATAATGCAGGTCGTTTTTGGATGTGCTGTTGCTAATGGCTGCCTCTGCAGGCTGCATGCCCTGGATGTGGACGGCTGGATGATCTGACCCATACAGCTACCCGTTCTACCGATTTGGAGGCGGCACTGTCCACTTACATAGAGACCCACTGTTGATGCCGTGCAGCTAGCAAGGTGTTGCTAATGCATATACTACGTTCCTATATCCAAAGTAACAGTGCATGCCATGGACAGCCAACTCAGAGATCAGCTGTTGCTCTGCTTCATGCCTTCATCATCTACAACTCCAGATTTTCTTTTTTTTTTTGGTTTTCTCTGCAGGGTCGATATCGTCGTTCCCAACTTGTATTTATTTGTGCTGCTTTTTCCTTATGACGATCGATTATCAGAGAGAACAAATTGATGCTGTGGGGCTGACTTGTAGTGCTAGCAGTAGAGTCGTGACCATCGAAAGCTCGGTCTCTTCTTCTATTTGCCGTGGAGAACTGGGCTCGTTCGTTTCAGGCTAGGACTAGCTGGGGAATCTCTCTCTCTCTAAGAAAAAAAAAAACTGGGGAATATGAGAAGGAGGCTGCGATAGGGACATGACATTGCATCGCGCGTTGTACTTTACGCAAAATATCCCTTCAGGCCCTGAAGATTATTTGAGGCTGCATTTTCCTGGATTTATTATGTATATGTAACTAAAAAAAAATATATCTCTTCAGGCCATAAAGATTTGAGGCTGCATTTTCCTGGATTTAGTATGTATGTAACTGAAAAACATCTATATCTTCGCCACGTAAATTCGATGCCTCCTGTTTCACTTGTAGATAGTAATTTGTATGTTGTTATTTGTTAGAGGCTGGAAGCTTTGCAAATCCTACTGATGACCAAACGCGATGTTAATTTTCATAGGGCAAAGAAAGCAAAAGAAAAAGAAGTAAAATAGACAAATACTCTGAATTTTGCCAGTAGGCCAGTAACATGTCAGAAAAGTTCCAGATATCCTCAAAGGACCAAATCGGAGACCAGCATGGTTTTTCTCAGGTTAGCAGCCCAATCGTCAGCATGTGGTACAATAATGTAAAGGCAGAGACTGCTTACACCAACCCAATGACATATTGCTTCTGTGGTTGGCATCATGTTAAGCATAAGCATGTTTGACTTGGTAACTCTTATAGGTGCGTGGCAAAGTGGGAACTGACGTGTATTTTTGTTGCTCATGATACCGCATTTGTTGTTGCCAACGGATAGGAACTAGCTGCTAGCCGTACTTTTGTTAAAGATCAACAATGCCCAATGAAATAACAGCTTCCTAGAAGGTAGAGCATCGTCATGCAACGCCACCCCCCTCCCTCACCCCCACTCCCAGGTTATGATATTTTTCATTGATGCAAAACTTCCATTTCCTTGGTACATTGCTCATCCTTCAACTTATACAACAAACTGGGCCGTTTTAGTAAAAGAGCCTATATGAGTTACAAAACTGTCCTAGGGAACAAAAATCCTCTTATACAGCAACAGGACGTCTGAGTGATGAGTATCTATATGCCAGCAACCTTGATGCCAACCTTGACGCTGTTTTTCTCTTAAAGACTAAATAGAGGGTCAGGAGAACGGATATGATAAGAAGATACAACCAGAGGTGAGCTTCTTCAACATGGAACAGCTTGACATTGTCGCAGTGGCAGCCTTGGTCATTAGGGGGCAGCTTCATCTGCCCATCAGTTCTGTCTGGGTCCAAGATGAAATCCAGGTTGACAGCTTCCTGCTCCAGCATGATGCGTGTAGATTTTTGCCGGAAGCCTTCCATTGATGCCACGACTGCCACGAATGATGGGCAGAAATGTCACTGATTTTATAGAGGGGCAGTATGGTACCAATGGTGTATGCATTTCAGGCTACTGTTTTCATCTGTCTATGGTGGTCAACTTGGTCTTACACTTGCTACCAAAAAAAAGGATTTACCTTCATTCTGTGTTGCATACGGGATGATAAATTAACGAAAAGAATTTACATAAATGTTGTGTTGCATATGGGATGATAAGCTAATGAAAAGAATTTACCTTCATATGTCTCACCAGGCGCAACAATTCGATGGTAATCTCCGAAAGTACTGCTTGCGCTTATCTATAGCAAGAAAAAGTTATGTAAGTCTGAAAAGTTACCAAGTATCTATATTCATTTTTCAGTTCATCCATTCTAACATAATTAATGAAGCCAAAATGAACTAACCTTGGAATCAATGCCCTTTATCATCACTGAGCCAGGTATAGGCCTGCCAGTATCTGCTGCAAATATCCTTCCATGAACTCCTGACTAAAACTAGAGTCAATATGACGGGACAGCCAGATATGCTCTGGTAACTATTGCAGATAGAACAAAAAAAGGGTAAACTCCCAGAAGCAGATAGGGGGACCACAAGGTTTCTCCAATTAATACAGGGCAGAAAGTAAATTTGTGGGACTAAGAATGGATGGTGGCACCAGGAGGCACACTTAAGAAAGGTTGCACATATCACAATAACATCAAACCCTAAGTAACATTTGGAGGGTCACAAGTCACAACTCAACAGAATTCCCTTTTTTCGTTTAAAGACAATGATAAGGATATCTTCTAGAGCAATAGGAATAACTGCAATATTACTTGATAAACTCTGTTTTACCAAATATAAGAAGAAACATATCCCACAAAATCCTAGCTAAAGAGACATGGTGAGAAGTTCTTTGGGGTATAGAACCCCAACAACATACTGATCAGAACTAGAGACAGTAGTGGCAAAAACATCATCGCAATTAGAAGAACAGTTATCATCATGAAGAGTGAAAGGTTTGTTGAAAAAGGAAAGGAGGATAAGCTTCCTAGTGCTCATGCCATTGCAGTGACAGTGAATGCAATGAGAAACTCTAAGAGCTAATTGGTTGGGCTTGTTTAGAACTCAGAGCAACTTAGCCAAAATGGGGGTACCTTGAACTTCCCTTTCTTTTCTTTCCTTTTTTTCTTTTTCTTTCTTTTTATTTTTGTGTATTTTTTCTTATTTAATTTCATCTTTTCAAATCTTTCACTTACTCTAATTTCTCTTATTTTATTTTTTATGTTTTACATTTTTTTATTGATGGTTACCTAGGCTATACAATCTTTTGATCTGGACCAAAGTCACGCACCGACCACCAATCTTCCATGTGACCATGCTTCCTTTTTTTCTTATATTCTTTTTCCTAAAAATTTTTTGCCCTGCATTTTTAGTTATAGGAAATAACTGGATAGCTACAAACATTACTATGAAACAGTTACCACCTGATCTAAACATGAGCAACCATATGCCTCAATTCACTAACCAACACCATTTCGTTTCAACTAGTGCAAAAAGCACCCTTTATAGTCTGTGGAAACATATTACCTTTATTAAGCTTGCAAGAAGATTGAGCATACTCATCCTATTGTGTTCCCAGATGACAGGAAGCTGTAGCAAAATGATAGGATATACAACAGAACAGAAAAATAATTATCAAATGGTCCGGGTCTGCAACACTAGAAGTGGAACCTAACTAGATGCAAAGGTACCTCTTCTGCTTTTGGCCACTTTGTGTCACTAATCTCCAGAGTTAACTCAAAGCAGCCTCCATGTATATAGTTCCAGTCCTGCATACCACCATATATTGGATACCTGAACCACAAGCAATGATGTTTGATTCAAAGACCATACATACACAACATAGATAAAGAAAATCTCATATGCAGTATGAGCTTGCTATTTTTTGCTTACCATAATGCTCCATTTGTTATCCCTCCTTCAAATTCTTTGCTCAAAGACATGTTGTAGTGGGACCGACTATACACAGATGCCATGTGCCGAATGTCTTATCATCAGGGCATCCGTAGTAGTGTTTGCTGTAACAAGTCAAATCTTTGTTGAGAATGTTACAATGTGAAACCAAGGAAGTCACATTGGGCCCTAAAAACCAGTGGTGACAATAAGCAAATCAAAGAAAGCAATGACAGATAGAATTCAGAAAATAGGCTTATCATATATTTTGGAGAGGGAGACTTGATGGAGTGGGAGAGATACCCCTGTGTGTGTGTAAATATGGTTGCTTGTGACAACACAGAATCATTCAAACTCTACATTAATGATTCACTTCAGACAAAAGTACTTTATTAATCAGCTGCTTCAGACGGTCAGACATGAAGTTGATGCTAATCTGTCTCGCACTTGACCGCACGCAGCAAAATTTGGACTGCTCACCCAAAATCTTTTAAACAAAGTGAAAAAGGCCCACCTAATGAAACTTGAACATTGTAATTTTGTTGCTATCGTAATGAAATTCAGTGTAACCGCGGTGGGGGAAAAATCACCACCTAATGAGTTTTCTTCGCCATGTACACATTGTGTTGCTGGTGTAAATTTGCAAATTGATAGATGCCAACATACCTTATGATACAGTATATCAGTATTCGAACAAGGAGAAGCAAATAGAATATTTTCATTAGGGGAGTGAACTGGCCCAGTTTATATAGTTTGGGAGGGCAAAATGGGTCAAAATTTTTGTATAGGTGTCAAGAGGATAAAGTGATAGTTAAACAGATCATTTTCATACAAAGAATAAATACGCAAGCAACAGCAGCAACATCTTATTAGAACAGATTAAGGCACCTACTTGTGATCCAAACTTCAAATAAACATTAGCAACATGGGAAGATAGTAAAAGAGTTAAAACAAGGCAAACACAACAGTTGATTGTGCATACGCTACCACAATTTTTTGGGCAATACATGACAATCTGTCAGACTTTCTACATCTTTAAAAGTTTTAGAGAGCAACACTACTAATTGAGATACTTGAAAAAAAATGAATGTGAGTAATTAAGTACAAGAAGAAAAACACCTTGTGTTTCTAGTTCCATCCATGGATAGTTGGCAACAAGAGCCCCCTGAAAAAACAAATCAAATAAGGTAAAACTATACGACCTCATTTCAACAAGTGATATTATATTATAACTAAAGTAGGTGAGAATAGTTACCCCATGCAAGCTAGCAGAACCCGTGAAGTGTTCTTGCTTTACCCAATTCATAATGGCTCTAGTTTCAGGCTGTCTGTAGTCAATATCGTTGTTAACGGAGAAGAACTGTCAATTTCGGCTAGTGTCAATTGAATGGCTACAAGGAAAAAAAGAAAGTACAAAAAGGGAAGTAGAAGCTTCCATACGGAAAAAGTGGTGCAACATAAAGTACTCACTTGGTCAGGAAAATCCCTGTTGAGATCAATATTGTTTGCATTACCACGCCATCTAAGAGCAAATCCATCAGGGTTCATCGTTGGAAGTATATGAAGGTGCATGTTCTCAACAATGAGAGTTGCCTACAGAAATTAGTTCAATTGCTGACATTTCCATATACAGTTAACCATTTTCACAGATTAATGAAAATATGTTCAGCTATACATCATAGTTACATGGAACACCGGATCTTAATGTTGATTGTTGAACAATATATTGTCAACTAAGTAAAAACAGCATGCTCTGGAATTTCATCTCATATTTCATATTTTAAATAGCTTTCATGTGTTATTGTGTTTGTACCAAAATTATGATATCATCAGAACAACTCAGAAAATACTGGAAGTAGTCATTACAAAAGCTAAAAATTGCAAGAGATTCACTACTTCGCCATTGGTAAACTGCAGGGTGACCAAAGAGCAAGTAACAACAGAGGAATGTTGCTTACCAGCGAATCCTTCAGGTAGTTATCACACAGCCAATTTGCAAGATGCATAAGAACCTCTCTTCCAACAGGCTCGTTAAAGCCATGAACATTTCCAATGAACTGCATGTGTAGCACAAATTAGATGATATATAAATTCTTGCTATCTTGAATACTGAGATTATGATAAACAACCTAGAGAATTCATCATCAATTTCAGTTGAATAAGAACATAGGTTACTAACTCCACCAACAGAGCGAGTCAACAGAATAATTGTCAATGCACTTTGTTGCAGGAAAACCATGAGTTTAATAATGAGTACAAGAATTCAGCTTAGTAATTGTCAATATGGCATTACTTTGTTGCATGTTTGCCACTAGGAAAAATGTGTTTTAAGTGTGAACCTACATAGGTAACATTTCTGTGCTTAAGATGTGGTGAGTCCCCAATGAATTAGCAAGAGTGCAAAGGAAAGAAAGGGTATGGCATCATGGAAGTCTAATTCAAGAAATTGACATAATGAGATGATCATCACAGGAAATCTCCAACCAGGAGTTTATTTCCATTGTCCAAATTATGAAAAAGGAAAGCCCCTCTCAATATATTTAACTAAAATGGTTACCACAAACCTTGAATGCCGGTTCAGCTTCTCTTTGCCTGGGCTTGTCCGATATTTCAATCACCCACTACAAGAACAATCGGAAGTGTTCCCCAGTATGTAAATTTGACACTAAGAGAAACATACAAAAATGTACAGCCATTTAAGTTACATACCAATGGAAAATGATTCACACTCTTTCCAATGCTGATAACAGGTTTGTGTTATCCCTCAAAGAGAGAAAAACAAAAGGTAAGTGTAAACATATGAGAATACTAGAGGGCGCAAAAATAAAGGAAGAAAGAAGTACTGCGCTTAAAAAACTGTGATAATCAAGGACAATACCGAAGTTGCATAACAAGCAAACAAAATAAAGAGATTGAAACCAAATTATTCTGTTATTTAGGAAATGCTTAGAAAAGGCTAATCATGGCCAATGAACATGGAACAATTCAAAAATCTGAAGTAGAACAGAACTATACATGAATCCTATATACTAGTATATAATTATGTTTGCAAGTTGGCATTTCATGATTGATTTTCTTTTGAAAGCTACATGTTTCAGTTTAGCCATTTGCTGTTACCTATCAACATGGCTGCATATGTATTGTTAATTCTTTTATGATTGATAATGATTTTGAATTCTACAATATACCATATATGACTACCCAAAAATGATGCAGCCACTTACATGTCTTCAAAAACTGATGGTCCTAAAAGTTTCTTTAGAATCTCCAAATGTATTGATCACAAAGTAAAACAGCATACATCATGTACCTGTACACCCTGGAGATATTAGAACAACGACTTGCAAAGGCATGTACGGCAGCCTCAAGCTCAGCATTGCTCATATATCCACGGACCATCTCTTCTCTAAATGTATTTCAAAATCATACACAGCAGAGTCAACCAACAATGTCATCAGACTGAGACACACATTGTTTTCTTTTTTATATAAATATAAGAACATCCTTAAAAGTTTTAGTTCTAAACATACGTGATATGAGGCGGCTTATCTTCAAGAAGTTTACGTGAAAATGGCTCATGAGCCCCATCGTCTGCACACCGTGGACAAACAAAATAATAGATATGTCAGTAACTGCATATAATGAAAATAGGTATGGTATAAGCAGAAACATACATCAGCTTATTGTGGAATATGTCTAATGAAACAGATAGACACGCTGAGATGTGAATAACTTGATCAGATTAGAGAAGGGCATGGGTATGAATCTGTTTACTGAATCCCAGGCACCATACGATTCCATTTAAAAAAAAAAAAAAAAAAAACACCAAAACGGAACGATCTGCCGGATCCGCAGTGCCCGACGCTCCCGACTGGGACACAGAACCCACAGCTTCACACGGATGGGGAGCGGTTATGAGTTCCAACCGGCATCATAGCCCCCATTTCAATTTGGCAAAATGCAAATCCAACCTCGACATCAGAGACAGAGGGGAAGAGAGGAGGGAGAGACCTGACGGATCGTGCCCGCCTCTCGCGGCGGCCTTCGTGGGAAGCGACGCGAAGGCTCGGAGCACGAGGAGGATGACTACGGCCTGGAGGCGCGAGATCGCCATGGGCGCGGGAGAACGCCGCCCACGGGAACGGGAGGAGGGACTGTGGGAGGTGGGGACTGGGGAGCTAGGCCACCACGGGACGCCACATGTGTTTGACTGGTGGGCCGAGGGAAAGCAGGATGCCCTTTTTCAAAATTATTATCACGCAAGGAGGTTTCATAAAAGCACCAGTGGTCTAGTGGTAGAATAGTACCCTGCCACGGTACAGACCCGGGTTCGATTCCCGGCTGGTGCATTTTTTTTTTCTCAACTTCAGCGTTTGAAACTAAATGATGCTTTCGGCCTACAAGGGGAGTTCATTTCAGGATGAAAAGGACAACCAGACAAGGGGGGTTCATTTCAGGATGTGAAAACTTGGAAAAAGACAACCAAAGGCAGGCACGATCGGCCGTAATTACAAAAACATGAGGTATCTTTATGCAGTTCAACTCGTTTTATTACACATGTACCACATTGTTTGAGTGACCAATTGATGTGTATGATCTATTGTTTTTGCTCAAAAACATTGTCTAAGACAAAATGGGGTGCACGGCAGATTATCAAGTCAGCAGCAAAAACTGGGTTCAGCAAGGTATTCAAGGATGGTTCTCCATCAATCAATCAACAAATACAAAGATGGCGGCTCTACTGCGTTGCTATGGGAAATTGAGTTCGTTGTCACCAGCTGAGAAGCCTCGTGTGTATATCACCAGAGTCCACAGGAGTAACAACTTCCATCACAAGGCTCATAGGTCAGCAAGACTATGCAGTTCTTTCAGCCTTTTCAGACCATGGAAATTTTTTTAGCAGGCGCAGGCGGCATTATGTACTCAATGGAATAACTGTGTTAGGACCTGTAACAAGAGATAATTCATGAGATTCAACTCTAGAAACTACTCACGGTTTGACATAATGATTTGCAGAACAGATGTATAGCTCACCTGTCAGAAGACAACTAGAAGAGGCTGCTAGTCATCACCACACTGCTACTTTTAAAATTAGGGGGGCTACAAAAACTACCATTGCAGTGGATCCAAACTATTTTGAATTGGACACCTTCAGTAGCTCGTGGAATGCTTCCTGAGGAATGTCGACAGATCCCACACGTTTCATGCGCTTTTGCCTTCCTTTTGCTTCTCTAGCAATTTCTTCTTCCGGGTGATATCACCACCATAGCACTTAGCTAGAACATTTTTCCTCATTGCTGACAGGCTGAAAATGATGAAAGAGAGCATATAAGCAAAACCTGTGTGACAGCAGCATATTATTCAACTCTTTACCTCCTATCTACATGGCTTTTCAAATACAGTTAGTTGACCAGATAATGAACAGTGTATTTAGCTATTCATACTGTACAGAAGAATAATGCTGCTAAAACTAGGACAGTTACCTACAGGATGAAATGTAAGCCATTCAAACATGCTGCAACCATATGGACCAATGCTAGAGATGATTTCCCAAGGCTTAATTTTTTTTCCTCAAAACGCGTGATACCCCAAGCCTGACCCTAGTAGTAATTTTATATTAATTGAACAAGTGGATCATTTAGGCCAACATAAAGGTTTTGGAAGGTTTTAAACCATTTCCAGCCATTGTTATTAGTGGCTAGAAATATTTTAGTTTATAACATAAAATGCTCAAGATTACTGGCTTAAATGTTCTGTATGAATGAATAGCAATGGTGTCATATATCCAGTGAAATGTACACAATAATTTCAAAGAAGTTTGATATGAAGAATAATCGTCAACCAAATAACAATGTCAAAATTGGTAGAATATACTTCAGAAAGCTAATAGCAGCTTCAAATATCTTACGTTTCCCTTGCAATAACTTTTGAACCAATTGCTGCTTGTATGGTGATCTCAAACATTTGCCTGCATGAAAAGAATAAAATAAATTATGTTAGGCAGCAGAAATGAAAATCATGTCACAACTCAACATGATCCCATAGCAAAATTCTAATTGCATAAGTCACCAAAAAAACTACTCTAATATTTTATTCTCACTTGCAAGTTTATTCCCTTTGCAGCTAATTGCACTTTCATAGTGTAATTAATATTGACTGAAAAGTAATGTACTCAGAAAGAGATGTCATATCTCAAGCACGGTACACATGTTCAACAAGAGGAGGTTGATGAATACCTTTCTATAAATTTCTTGAGCTTCTCCACTAATTCCTTTCCAACCCGCTGAGCCTTCTGGTTATGCACTATAGTTGCCATAGCATCAACAGGTTGACCATTAAGAAGGATGTCCATCTTAACTAGATCAGACTGTTGGTATCTGTCAAAAAGAAAAGGGAAAGAAATTAATGGTAAACTACACAAATTCTGATATATTTTCCTACTAACAAAATCCTAACATTTATTTTACTTTCGAACAGATTTTTGTAAGCAACTTAAAGAGTAATTTTCACAAAATTGATGATGGATGCATTACTTGACAAGTCAATCAATCCCAGATCTAATCAAAAGAATGTTTCCAAAACCTTGTATACACAAGACAAGTGCTTTCTGTGTACATAATCACTGGTCATAGCCTAGATTTGAAAAAAAAAAAAAAAAAAAAAAAAAAACTTGAACTCAGTCAGAAAGGTGTACCAACACCTTCAAGAATATAAAGAACTGCAAACACAAAATAATAATGACGATGAAAGCATAATAGGAAGTGAAATAAAAAAAAACATGATGTTTTCTCATCTGTAAATTCTAGAAAAAAAAGTGTAGCCAGACCATGCCTTGCTATAGCATTCACAACAGGACTTACTCAGAATCTTCATAGTCAAAAGTGGCATAGCCAGACGTAATGCCTTTCAACTCATTATAGAAGTCCACAATTATCTCCTTCAATGGTAACCGGTACTTCAACAGAGCTCTTTGGCTGCATCAAACATAGGCATATATGAATAAAAAGCAAAGAATAGACAAGCACTTAACAAAACTAGAGATTTGGAAGCACAAAAAGGTTTACGTGTCGATAAATGTATATTCTAGCTGTTCGCCCCTTCTCTCTGAACAAAGCATAATGACAGGCCCAACATACCTGAAAAAAGTGATTGAGTTAACGATAAATTTTTTTCTACTTGTAATGCCCAAATATAAAAAAAAAAAAAAGAAAACAGGTGAGAAAGGAAGCAGATCTTACTCACTAGGAATAATGATTGTTGCAATAACTGTGGGCTCCCAACAGGATGTTACACGCTTTCCAGGATTCGAAGCCAAAGCAGCAGGGTTCTCGACTTGCACCTTGCTGATAAAATAACCTAAAAGTTTTAGTATCCTACCAGAAAACCAAGGTAGTAAATACAATTGTGAGTGCACACCTTCCATCACCATATTCAAAAAATATAAGGTACTGTTGGTATGGTCGATATGACTTGAGCTCCATATTCCTAAATAAATGCAGTGACAATCAGAACCTCAAGGCAATTTAAAGGTCACACAAATTATTTACACTATATCATATCTTATTTCCTCTTTTTGCCATCATATTCCAATTTCCCCCCTTATATGTTCAAATGAATGGAAGAGTTTCAAGGCTGACACAGGTAACCAATGTACTTAAAATAGTCAAATATATAGGACTATTAACCTTATGAAAAAGATATTCTCTTGTTTTTTCTGCAAAAATATTTCATGCTTCTAAAGGCAGCACCTCAAAGTTACAAATTTCCTAGAGATACTTAGCATAATAATTAGGAGTGAAGCTCTTTAATTAATTTTCTGACATCAAATGACGTATTGTTTGTCCTGAGTAAAAAAAATCTGCAACAGCAAAAAAATTAACATATCAAAGTTATGTGAAAAAACTATACTTGCTCAAGCCGCTGATGGAAAACATCCATGTGTAGCAATCCTAGGAAGCCACATCTGTAAAGCAGTCATAGAAAAAGTAAAAAACAGATTACAGCATGTCCCATACTCAGTGTATTGAAAACAACAGAAACAAACTACTTCGCATGTAGAAAATCTGGTGCGGTGGTACCTGAATCCCATGCCAAGTGCATTGCTTGTCTCCTTTGTAACAGAAACACTGGCATCATTACATGTTAGTTTCTCAATCGCATGGTTAAGAGCTTCAAAGTCAGAACCATCAGCAGGATAGAGACCAGAGAAGACCATGTGTTTTGCAGGCTTGAAACCTGAAAGGTTATTCTGTATCATGTCGCATACAACCAAAAACAAAAGAAAGGGGATAAGATATGAAACAATGTTATAGGGGTTTAGGACTGCAATAGATCATGTGTGTTCTTTTCAGGCTAAATCAGACAAAATGAAAAGTGAAAAATGGAGACGAGACCATAAAATGTTTTGAGACTGGGATTCCATACCAGGAAGTGGCTCGACAGTGCACTTCGCCTGGTGAAGGGTATCACCAATGCGTGCTTCTTTAGTTGAACGCATTCCACTAATAACATATCCAACTTGTCCAGTGTAGAGAACTCCAGTAGGTTTAAGCTCAGGGTGCATAATCCCGACATCAAGAACTTCATATGCACGACCAGTTGCAGCTGAAGCAATCTTATCACCTTTACGCAGAGCACCATCAACAACAGCGACATGGCAAATCACTCCTTTGTATTCATCATAGTAGGAATCCAAAAGCAACATCCGTACAGGTGCATCACATTTCCCAGGTGGGGAAGGTATGCGTTCAATAACAGCAGGCAATACCTGTTCAAGGCCTTTACCAGTCTTGGCAGAAGTAAGCAGAGCTTCATTTGGATCAATGTCAAACAACCTCTTCAATTGATCTTTTACATTATCTGGATCAGCAGTTGGCTGATCAATCTTGTTAATCACAGGAATGATACTCAAATTTGATTCAAGGCAAGGTAAAAGTTTGCTATTGTTTGAGCTTGTACTCCTTGTGCTGCATCAACTACTAAAAAGAGCACCCTGGCAAGCTGCAAGGGACCTGGATACCTCATAGCTGAAATCCACATGGCCTGGTGTATCAATCAGGTTAAGCAAATATTTTGGCGTATCTGAGTCCTGAGATGCAGTAACGTGCCTATAGAACATAGTTGCTGTCTGTGCTTTGACCGTAATCCCCCTTTCTCTTTCAACCTGGTCCTCATATAGATAAATGTAAAATGTTACAACATTAGACACACAATATCAAACTAGACATCAAGGACTGATAGTCTGATCCAATGTCAAAACAGTTTTCTGAAAGTAATACCCAAACATAGTATAAGGAAAAGGGAGATGAGGTTGTCAAAATAAACACTTTTCATTAAATGTAGTTGAATCACATAATACTACAACCTAAAAAAGTTGTACTCTCAGATTCTGAAAGTTAAAAAGATGAATCCAGCAACTCTGTTTGCATTCTTTGGAATGAAAAATAGACCTATTCATTTTAGGGATCTGGTAAACATCAGATGACCTGGCATGTTAAAAATGGTTTCTCATACTGATAGCTGCTATACTCCCTCAGGTCACAAATACTTGACACATTTGACATTGCACAGTCTTCAATGTGTATCTTTGACCCCTAATTTCTTCTAGAATATATTCTTAACTTCCTTCAATATAAGAGATTTTGCCATGTGTTTTGAAAACAAGTTGACCAAATCTTGTCAAATGTACAAGACATTTAGCATTTAACTTGCATGCTTCCAAACTAAATAATATAATTGTAATTGATGTTTGTAGTTTTATATAGATTTGACCGATCTCGTCCTAAACAACATGTTTCTGTGACCATAGTTACTAAGAGTTTATACTGTAGGCAAGATAAATACAGTAACTACAAGATACAAAGTTACAGGATGTGGACAGATATTGTAGAAGTTTCAGTCATGAAGCTAGTAGCAGTATAGGCATCAACTGATATGGAATTAGTGTAACATTAAGCCCCAAATAAACCTTGACACTTACTGGCAGTGCAATGGTAAAATCTTAAAAGGCCAAAACGTAACAGCTATTTATAAAACTAATGCAAACATCAGTGCGGTTCCAGAATCTGATCGTGCAAAACAGTAGGGAAATGGTGGCCCTAACTGAACTGATCACCTCTCACCATTTGACAATTAAGCGGTTCACAGTCAACATTTTACTAATTTTTCAAAGTTATTATCGAACAAGAAGGAGAGTAATGAGCGGGAAGAATTGGCGTCGCACTTGCAGCTTGTCGAGGTACTGGGGCTGCCCATGGCCCTTCTGGATGGTGCCGGTGAGCTCCAGCAGCCGGTCAGCCAGCGTCGACTTGCCGTGGTCGACGTGCGCGATGATCGAGAGTTCCGGACCCGCTCCGGCGGGTACAGCGCCAGCTCCGACCCTGACACCACGCCGCGCGCGCCTTGCTCCGGCGACGACTGCGACGAAAGGAGGCGCTCGGGCTGCTGGAGCGCACTGCGGGAGAACGCGGGAGCTGCGGCGAGGTGCCGGGAAATCCGGCGAGCAGATCGCCGGAGCGCCGCGGCGCCGGACATTCTGAGCCGCGGGAGGGCTGGCCGGCGGCGGGAGCTAGGGTTCTGAAGGGATTTGGCGGAAGAGGCAGAGTGGTGGCGTGGGACCGGCCTATGGGTGTGTGTGGCTGACGTGGCAATTTGGTTTCTGTATAATTGCACAAGTCAGGTTCTGTTAGATCTCTCTCTGATGACTGATGGCAGTCATCCATTCGACTTTAGCTAGTAAGTTTGATATTTTTTTCCGGCCTTGCACGCAACCAAACAGATTAAAAGTTTTTGTTTTTGACTGAAAAACGAAACAATTTATGAGCACAAGACACAAATTCAAACAGCAAAAGCTAAATATTGAGCTTGTAAAGACAATTCATCAACATTTGTATCTTCTCACAAAATGTTGTTTGTTGTGTAGAAGTGCTATGACGAGACTTGACAAATGAAGCTAAGACATGTTGAAAGATGGAAGTGACGTGTGAATGGTCATGACAAAAATGTTGTTCGCATATACTCAATTCATTTCATCAAATTATAACACATTTGGCTTTTTATACCAAGTTTGGCTACTTGTCTTATTCAAAAAAATTATACAAAAAATCACTTATTTTGTCCCGGCTTGGTTTATTAATAAAAAATTCTTTAATAATGACTTAAATTTGACTATATTTACACAAATTTTTTGAATAACATGAATGGTCAAACTTAGCGCTAAAAAAAGTGAAATGTCTTATAATTTAAGATCGAGAGAGTACATATATGTCGATCCCTAGGGGATTGGGCGGGAATTGACACGTGTTCTTCGTTCGACCCGAAGCTTCCGAGATGGCGTCTGGTCGCAGCCTTCGCCGGCGGCGAAGCGGCGGCGAAAGCAAAGAGGAGGAGGGAGGAGCCGCCGGGGAGGAGGGGCGGCCGCGGCGGCGTGCCGTCTTGTGGCTGGCGGCGGCGCCAGCGGAGGGCGGGGCGGCTGAGGTGGCGGTGGCGGCGGCCTGAGAGTTGGAGAGCGAAGATATTTTTTATTTGCTTGCTTATCCCCCAGAGATTACATGTCTCTTGCTTATATAGCCCGACTAGTGGACTTGTAATCTAAGCAATCTCTATAAGGTTTCCTTATACGATCGGAATATCTTTTACAAGATATCCTAACTTATTCTTTCCTAATAAGGGTCTCCCTTATAGATGAGATATTCCCTTGCACACCAAAATTACCTAAGATAATCCTAACTTGAATATGAAGCAAACTCGAATCGTGCGGGAGAGGGAAGGCGGCGGGCGGCAAGGGGCGCGGCCCCCTTTATGGCTGGCTCGCCGCCCCTCTCGGGCGGGCGCCGTGTCGGGCCCATCTAGCCACTCTCGGGCGCCCACTGGGGTTCATGACATCTCCCCACCGCTCGACGAGGCGGCGCGTCCACGTCGCCCAACCCACCACGAGGGGCGAAAGGCAGCCCGACGGGGAGGTGACCACCCAGTCCGGCGAAGAAGACGAGGGCCGCGACTTGTCGCTGTCGCCGTTGCGCATTCTCGGGCGCTTATCGCGGCGAAAGCGAAGTCGAGGTGGAGGTCGCCGGGCAATGCTGAACTTGAAGCTCACGGGGCTGCACGAAGGGACGGGCCGCCCATCGCGACGATGACAGGCGCCGAGGGTCCCGGATAAGCTCGATCATCCGGGCGAAGCCGGAGGAGGAGACGTAGACGTAGGTCGCCGGCAATCGCCACCTTAGCATGAAGCCGCCGCGATGACGCATTGGTCGACGCGGGCGAGCAGGTGAAGTCGAGGAGGCAGCCGTAGAGGAGGTCGCTGGGGCGTGCTGCGGCGGCCCCCAATTGGGTCCCTGGCGTCCAAGCCGCGCCGACGGTGACGTTCCCAACGCCAAGAAGAAGACGCCGCCGTTGTTGTCGAAGAGGAGGACGGTGGCACCCTCGATCCGCCGTCGGGCGTGGCTGAAGAAGGAGGACGCTGCCGGGAACGCCCCATCCTCCCGGACGATTTGGGAGGTGGAAGCCCACCGCCACGCCATGCAGCGGACGCGTTCTCCCCTGCCAGGAAGTCCCGAGAAGCTCGCTGGCGGCCTGATGTAGTAACGGTGGAAGTACCCCTCACGATGCCATAGTGTAGACTCCACTCTGGCGCAGTAGGCTCCAGCTCAATGGCGTTGGAGATGATCCCGAGCTCCTTGTTGGTCGTCGTGGCCAAGTGTAGCTCGCGGATCGTCGCTCGACGGCCGCCGTCCGCCGATGTCGCCCATGGCAACAGCTAGACGCCGGCGGCCCGGTATGCGCGGTCAACTAGGGCGCCATGATGTCGCTGTCGGAGTTGCCTGGTGGTAGCCGCTGGGCGTCGGCGCTGCCAGCGCCCCCGTCGCGTCGTCCGGCTCGGTCGTCGTTGTACTGGGCGGGCGAGGTCGATGGCCTCCATCGAACGGGCTCGAACCACTCGAAAGTGCCGTCCCGCAATGAGGTGCGCAAGCCTTCGACGAAGAGGGGCACCCGACGCTGCGCCGTCCCTCAAAATCCATGCGAGATGCATAGACCTCGGTTACGTCGATGTAGTCGTCGCCCGGACTTTGCCCCTTGGGAGCGGGCGCGTGTCCGCCATGGCGAGGTGTCGGGGCGGTCCGCGATGTCGCAGGCGCCGGTGAACTCGTCCCACTCGAAGGACTTCTCTGACAAAGTCGATGTACCGCATCGCGCAGCAAGACCGGTGAGGTGGAAGGCGGCAGAACTCACGTAGTGTAGTCCGGTCGATGTCCGTTGAGCTCAGCCAGAAGAGCTCTAGCTGGGCGAATCTAGAGGTCGGGGTCGCCTGCGTCGTCGAACTCCTAGACTTGTAGGCGCCGTGACGAAGCGGGAGGGTGTGTGCCGCGGTGGCAGCACGGTGCTAGGCGCCGCTGGTGGCGACGAGGGACAAGAGCGGGGCGCCGCTGGTGGCGCCGGGGTCGCGGGCATGGGCGCCATAGACGCCTGCCTCTCGCCGGCTGAGAGTCTTGCGCGGTCGCAGTGTCGGCGAGAGGAGAGGGCGCCGTGCCGCGGTGTCGTCGAAGATGACGCCGGGACGGCCGGTCGCGCCACGCATAACGCCATCCGCCTCCCTGCCGGGAGGATAGCGGGTCGGAGCCGACGCCGGTGTCCGGCGCAGGGGCGGGGCGCGGCCGAAGGCCGCGCCGGGCCGCCCCCCCGCCGCGCGGCGTCGCCGCTGGGCCGCCCTCCGCAGGTGGTCGCCGCGACGCGGCGGATCCTCGAGGTGGTGTAGGCGTGTTCCATACGACAGGCGGTCCTCCATGTCATCGAAGCGCTTGCCGATCCGGGCACGCCGACGCCGAGGAGCGCCTTTCGGTGCGCGTTGAACTCCCTATCGCTGAAGCCATGGGTGGTGGAATCGCCCCGGGCTCCGATACCAGCCGGCCGATTCCGCCAGATTGGGCCGAATTGACACGCGTGTTCTTCGCTCGACCAAGCTTCCGAGATGGCGTGACGGGCTGCAGCTTTCGCCGGGCGGCGACGAGCGGCAGCCGAAAGCAAATGAGGAGGAGGGGAGGAGCCATCGAGGGAGGGTGGCGGCCGGCGGCGGGCGCCGCCGGCGGCAAAAAGCGTGGCGGGCGGGGCGCGGCGCGAGGTGGCGCGTGGCGGCGGCACGAGAGTTGAGAGCTGAAGATATTTTTTTATTTGCTTGCTTATCCCCTAGAGATTACATGTCTCTTGCTTATATAGCCCGACTAGTGGGACTTGTAATCTAAGCAATCTCTATAAGGTTTCCTTTATACGATCGAATACCTTTACAAAGCATATCCTAACTTATTCTTTCCTAATAAGGGTCTCCCTTATAGATAAGATATCCCCTTACACACCAAAAATTACCTAAGATAATCCTAACTTGAATATGAAGCAAACTCGAATCGTGCGGGGGAGAGGGAAGGCGGCGGCGGCAAGGGGCGCCGGCCCCCTTGCGCCGCCCTCCCCTCTTGGGCCGGGCGGCGTCGTGTCGAGCCCATCTAGCCACTCTCGGGCGCCCAATTCTGGTTCATGACAATATATTATTGGCCTAGGCAAGTTTTACCCATGTATATTAGCATGGTAGTGGCTTGTTTTAAAAATATCTTTTTAAACTCGATTGCAAATAAAAAAAACCTTGCATGCGACATAATTGCAAAAAGGACACTAGCATGGTTCATACTTAATAGAGTGTTTGGATTTGTTTTGAACCAATGACATCCAACATGGTAATACATTCACACTATACTAAGGCTCGTTTTGGTATATATCTTTGCATTTTCAATTTCAAGTTCTTTCTCAACCTAAATGTTTTTTAAACACTGCTTCTATAAGTGCCTGATTTATTATTGTTTTTCATGCAACATACTAGTTGATTGTGCAAGATTGTTATCTAAAAATTTCTAATATAGATACATCTTTTTTCTGATTGATAAAATTGTGCAATCGTTGCACTAGTTTTCTTGTATTTGGTTTAATGGACAAGCCTAAACTAGAGGGGAGATATAACTCTTACCGAGAAGCCAAACTGAAGTTATCATGTACACATGGCACTATGGTCAAAAAAAAATGTTCACATGGCATTAACAAAAAAAGATGTATGTTCACCTCCTAATTTCTTGCACGGATTAGAAATAAAACTGATCACTCATGTGAAAAAATATACTCTCTCTGTCTTAGATAGAAAAACATGCAATAATTATGGGATTTATACAAATCGAACTAATTTTAACTTAAGTTTATGATAAATAGTATTGGTATTTATGTCTCTAGCTAGGTTTACTATGAAACATAGTATATAATGATATTTATTTTGCATCATAAATATTATTATTTTTTCGAACTTTAAGTCGGTAAAATTTTTATGGACAGAGAAAGCGTTATATTATATTTCTGGCTATGTGATCATGTACAACTTGGGCTATAATTGCATATAAGAAGGTAAAGTTATTATGATGTCTAATAAATGTATATATATGGTTGCTCAAATGTAATAGAGATGCAAACATAGTAGCTCATGAAGTTGCCAAAGGTTTCATGTAATTAGGTTGATGAACCCCTTATGTTCATTTTAGAAGCTCGATGAACGATGTAAAGCTGTTTGCAAATCAATAAAGTGCGCCGATGGCTTCCGTCAAGAAAAAACAAATTATTGCCGGTTCTAAATTTTTTCTATCTTTATGTATGCCCAAAAAAATGTTTTAAATCTTCTAGCATAATTCTGCCAAACAGCGCCACATCGCCTTTCTCTATGTCATGGGAAGGATGCAATCACCAATCAAACATTCATGTTGTCAACACCATCGTTCATCACCAACCACTTACCATCTAAAGCCATTCCAAATGCTCGGCATGTGTGTCAACTGCCAGAAGCCACGCATCCGTCCATGTCCATCCATGCACACGCAGCTAGCACGCCCAAATGGCAACTCTCCTGTCCCACCGCACCGCGCCCGTACGTCCAGCTTCGATCGCGGACGCCCGGCCGGCAAACCCGGCGAGCGGCTGCGCGCAGCACCCGCGCGCGGATGACGGCGAGACGCACGTCCGCCTCAGCTCCTCACCGCGCGCTATAAGACCCCGCCGACGGACCGACCACAAGCGCTCCACCGCGCCGGCATCCTCCTCCATCCTCCGCTCACCCGGTAGGGCTCAGCATCCTTTGGAAGAAGAGGCAACTCTTCTCCCTGAGGCCGCCTGAGCCACTCACCGCGGTGAGCCACGCCGGCGCACGTCGCCCCTGGGGCTCACGCTCACCACCAATCGAGCCCCAACCCATTGAATAATAATTACCTAGAGCTAGGATCGATCAGTAGAAATGGCGGGCTCCGCCGTCGTGATGAGGAGCCCCCTGTCCATCCTGATCTTCTTCTACATCCTCGCCGCCATGGCTTCCACCGCCGCGGCGACGCAGACCGACGTCGCCGTCGACAAGGCGTACGCGGAGCTCGTCAACGTGACCTCCAACCAGGAGTACCCGTACTGGGCGGAGCGCGCCGAGGTGGCGCACGAGTACAACCGCGCGGCGTACGCGACCGACCCGGTCGCCGTGATGAAGCACTTCAACGAGCGCGTGCGCAGGGCCACGGAGACACCCACCACCAAGCGGTCCCGGCGGCGGTCCCTGGCGCACAAGGCGCAGGGCGGCCTCTGCACGGCGACCAACCCGATCGACCAGTGCTGGCGGTGCCACGGCGACTGGGCGATAAACCGCAAGCGCCTCGCCAAGTGCGCCATGGGCTTCGGCCACCGGGCCACCGGCGGTCTCGCCGGCAGCATCTACGTGGTGACGGACCCCGTGACGACGCGGCCAACCTCGTGGAACCCAAGGTGGGCACGCTCCGGCACGCCGTGATCCAGGACCGGCCGCTGTGGATCACGTTCGCGCACGACATGGTGATCGACCTCTGCAGGGAGCTGCTCGTGACCAGCGACAAGACCGTCGACGGCCGCGGCGCGCAGGTGCACATCACGGGCGCGCGCAGATCACGCTGCAGAACGTGCACAACGTGATCCTCCACAACCTCCACATCCACGACGCCGCTCCGCGCGGCGGCGGCGCGATCAGGGACTCGGTGCACCACTCGGGCGTCCGCGGTGAGAGCGACGGCGACGGCATCTCCGTGATGGGGTCCAGCGACATCTGGATCGACCACGTGTCGATGCGCAGCTGCGCCGACGGGCTCATCGACGTGAACGACGGCTCCACCGCCGTGACCATCTCCAACGGGCACTTCACGCAGCACGACCACGTGATGCTGCTCGGGGCCAGCGACACCGCCGTCAAGGACAAGATGATGCAGGTGACGGTGGCGTTCAACCACTTCGGCAAGGGGCTGGTGCAGCGGATGCCGCGCTGCCGGTTCGGCTTCTTCCACGTGGTGAACAACGACTACACGCACTGGCAAATGTACGCCATCGGCGGCAGCCAGAACCCGACCATCATCAGCCAGGGCAACCGCTTCCGTGCCCTCGACGACCGGAACTTCAAGGAGGTGACCAAGCGGGACAACACGCCGTACGCCCAGTACAAGGACTGGGTGTGGAAGTCGCAGGACGACCTGTTCCTCAACGGGGCCTTCTTCAACCAGTCCGGCGGCCAGAACGAGCGCCGCTTCGACAGCCTCGACCTCATCAAGGCCAAGGGCGGCCAGTACGCCGAGTCGCTCACCAAGTACGCCGGCGCGCTCAACTGCCGCGTCGGCAGCATGTGCTAGGCCCTGTGCGTGCGTGCGTGCTGCTAGATTATTTGGTCGATCGGGCGATCGATTTGGAAATGCAAGGTTGTGTGTGTAGTATATGATGACTCTTGTATTTGCCGTCTGTAATGGCCATTGCCTGAATGGATGTAGGATTGGATTGTCAGGGTGTGACAGTAATTTTCACGACCAGATTCATGCGTCTGTAATGCCAATTGTTAGCAAGGTCACATAGTCACGCTAGCTCGTCGCCATGTACGGCCACTCTGGGCGTGTTTGATATGGGCCAAAAACACCCGACCTGGCTCCCCTCGGATGCAGAAGTCTGTGTTTGATATCCACTACACTTCCCAGCCTGCCTCCCTCGGATGCAATTTACCTTCTCTCTCGGCTCGCGCGCACGCGCCGAAGGTTTCGTTTCTCGAGCCGGGCCGTGGCCGAGCTCTCACGAGCGCCCTCGATTCCTCTCACCTCCCCTCACCCCTCTTCTCGTTACCCAGGTGGTGCCGAGGCGACCTCCCCGCCGTAGAAGACGGCGTCGCGGCGCGGGCTGGGGCGGACCTCCCGCCAAAACGACGGAGCTCGCGGGCCGTGGACTGGGGCAAACGACGGAGCTCGCGGACCGGTGACCCTCCCCATCGGTGTAGTCGCTCGCCGCCGCGGGCACGACGACAACGCGCTGGCTGCCACCAAACCCATTCTGCGCGCCGTCCGCTGAGGTGGGCAACGCTGTCCGCCGTGTTCTCCCCGTAGTCGCGCATAGGACCGAAGCCGACGACGCGCCGCTGCCCTTCCTTGCAGCAGCGCCTTCTTCTTGTGGCCGGAGCCGGGCTGGAGCCACCGCGAGCTCGCGCGCTGGCAGCGCGCCGATGCCGCCGCAGCGGGCAGCTCGCTGCAATGCCTCACGATGGGCAGGAGCGGCGGTCGGGCGATGTGCGGCAGCTGCGCGGCGGCGTGATCCCCAGCGCTCCCGACGGGATGACGACGCCGTGGGTGAGGCCGCCGAGCAACCCTTCTTCTTGTGGTCGCGCGGGGCAGGCCAGCTCGGGCGGCGGCGGCGAGCCCCCAGACGGGTACTGCGCCCGCTCGCTGCCGGCACGACGACGACGCGCGGCTGCCACCACCACCGTCTGCGGTGTTCAACTGCCGCTCCCTTGCAAGTGTTCGACGAAATGACTCATAGGAAAGGGCAGGGAAACCATGGGCGGTAAGGCTACATGTTCCTGGGTGCAAGGTAGTCATACCACTGGTACAAGCAAATCAAACACGTTCTCTTCAGAGCCTGCATCATTTGGTACAATTGAATCAAACAAAGTCACTTGACCCTCTGGAGCCTGGCTGTGGCTGGCCCGAGCCCGGCTCGCCGGCCAGGCCCTTGTAGAACCCTGAAATCAAACACGCCCTCTGCCAGTACTCCGGCGACCACCCTCCCTCCCTCCTGCACCGATCGTCCGTGCTCCAGTGCATCGTCGTGCCGTACAGCGCAGATGCTCGTCGTCGGCTAGTGCCCGGACACCGCGGCGTCCGTCGCCGACGACGTGCACACAGATCCGGACGTCGTGTCTCCTTTGCCAGGTACCAAGCCATATCTTGTCCAAACATTCCAAAGCCCCAGTAGTCGCCACGTGCTAAGTTTATGCGACGAAAGCCAGCTCTGGAGCTCCCGCTTACCAAGATGACGCGCACATTTGTGATGTTTAGTGTACTGTACCATTTTTTTTTTCATGGCCAATGTAACGCTACACCACTTTTGAATCATGTAAATCTGAAATCACTGAAGGCCGTTTTGGGTCACTGGGCTTGGAAGTTTTCTTGAAAATATAACTTTTTTTTTTCAGTGGAGACAAAATGTTTGCATCGGCCGGAAGCATACATCGCAACAGCAGCATCTTTGCCGAGACCTATCAAGCATAACTAATGCCTGGTCTTCTTCTTGGGATACAAATTCCTTTTTGTTCTCGTGGGCGCCTTTGTGCGATAATGGCTGGCGCTTGTTCCTCTTCAGCTTCGCCTTCTTTTTGTTTCTTATATTCACTGTCAGGGTCTACAAAGTCTTCATCACTATCACCTTCAACCGGAACGAAACCATCCTCTGGTTCCTGATTGTTGTCATCCTCTTCATCTGAGCTCAAGACCAGATCCTCAACCCGATCCTCCTCAGTCGCAACATCCTCCTCCTCCCGGGGTCGCCTTTTCTTCTCCTTTGGGGTTCTGCACACCGAACAATGGTACGATAATGTGTTTTCCACGCCAAGTAATAACGGAAAAAAGAGGGAAGGAAGAACATACTTGAGTTTCTTATTTTCAGCCAACCAGTTCTTACTGAAAGCAATAGTGCCTTCATCATTGTCCTGCTCATCCTGTTGCTTCTGCGCTTCTGATAACCTCCGTGAGAAGGTTGATGACTCAGCCCCCACAATCACACTGGTTGGCAACAAGGAATTAGTGAAATCCAATGCCATCAATCAGTAGGCACTTCTGTACTTGGAATATAATCATGATACATATGTTCTGGTGGGTTGTACAGACTACAAAAATGTATAGGGCGCGGCTAGATAATATAGCAGAAGTCGCACCTAACTAAATCGCAGAGGATACTTGTTTGTGATATGAACTTAGCTGATAGATGGAACTAACCTGGTCTCGTCCAGAGAATCCATCCTATCCTGCGCTCTCTGGTGTAGAGTGGCAACATATTTTGAGAGAGGGCTGCAACGTTCTTCCTTTTCGATCTGTTAGGGAATGATTGCTAAAGTTCAAAAAATGACACAGGAATCATAGTATAGAAATAAATAATGTGCAAAAAGCAAAGCCACAAACTCAGCACTCATGCCTGTATAAATGACTCTACAGCTGGGTCATTGGGTGAAAATGCAACTCCCACACGTTTTGACTTAATGAACTCGACATTGGCTTCTATCTGAAATCAGACATGAGATAGAAATTAGCATATGTGCAATGTATCAAATACTGTAATTCAAACTAAACATGCAGGCAAACCTGATTGATAAGATCCTTCATCTCTTTCCTAAATCTGTCAGCCTTAATGGTTTTGCAAAAGCTTCGGAGCCGAACTAGTGGAATAAAGGACATCTCAAAGAAGGCAATGGAGTAGCTCCATTGGGCCAAATGTTTAGCCAGCTAATCGACCACAGAATAAATGCAAGCTTCCTGAAAGGCACGTGTCTTTACTGTTTTCTTGTCCACCTGCCAAGAAAAGAGAACTGTTACAAGCTTCTTCAAAAGGCGTGTCCCATAGCAAAATGATCTATTGCAAGAAAACAAACCTGTTTAACACTGAACAAATTCACAGCTTTGCCTACACCTCCATCTGGACGTCCTCTAAGCTCTTTCATTTCAAGCATATCAAGCAGCAGGGAGGACACAGGAATGAAGGTACCAGTAGCTTCAGCAATACGATTAAGCATCCTAACACACCTAAGGCGCACAGGGAAGTAACGTGCGCTAGGTACAAGGCATGCCACGCCATGTATTATTTGGGTCAATGGATAAGCTAGAGGTCGGAATTCTTCCTCAGAACTACATCCGCACACAACACTGGTCCAAAGCTCAAGGCAGAATATGTATTGCCAATCATAAATTTTTGGTAAGATTTCTGCAAGGAAAAATGCCAACTCTTTAGCAGCCAGAAACAGAGAACTGCTGAAGTGTTGCACAACAAAAAGGTATACTATTAACACTGAGGGAAAAATAGCATTTTGTAAAGGTGAGATTTTCTCACTAAAAAGAGGTGCAAGAATAAGGGGGATTTACTGTATTGGAGAATAATAAGGGAGTTACTTAAGGTCTGAATGTATTTTAAGTACCAGTGTAGGTATTTGAGTGGCAGTATGAATAATACCTCCGCTTGTTTTTTCGATGATTTGCTACTTTCTTTCTGCCTTTTGTCCTTCGCTGACTTCCAAAATAAAACAAGAGGCAAATATCTCTTTGTCAGGTCATAGGTAGACAACAAAGTTCCAGTACATGGCAATAAGTTCAATGGATACCTTTGGCCCCCTTTCAGTAAGAGCTCCTCTTAGGATAACCCCCAGTTGACGGATGAAAACAAAAGCATGCTGATACGCACTTTGTGGATCCAGACTATACAATTCTCTGACACAATTTCCAAGGAATTGAATGTGTTGCAGTTTTGATCTACTGATAGATTTGGACAGTTTGCAGTTCGATAGATTTGGACAGTTTGCAGTTCACCAAATAAGCCTTATAGATACCCTTGAGGCACGTATCAATGCAATCTGAACCTACTTGGATGCACAAGTCTCGAAGGAACATGAAAGAAACAAGAGGCATTGCACCTCGTCCTCTAGCCCAGGTATGGAGCAGAGCCTACAATTGAAGCATGTAAACAGGAGTAAGTAACAAACTTGGTATATGGACAGAAGAGCCATGCCGAAAGTAACTCAAAACTAGAGCAGAAATTGTAACCTACACACCTTAAGATACTTCCTCAGGAGCGATGGGAAAGCTGCCAGAAAAACAGCTGATGCTCTGACACGGTGTATAGTAAATGCTATCATTTGCTCATCAGTCATCTCTGTTATCATATGAAGCGCATTGGCAAGATAGATCCTCATAAGATTACCATGCCTCTTCCATGGTTTACTCAGCATGAGGTCGCTGATTGCCTCTTTCTTCCCTCCAAAGCTTGGGGCACCAAGTAATTGGCGGAGGACTCTATCCATGTGTTTCAAAACAAAGTGCATAACTTTATCAAGTATGCTACCAGACATGACACTGAACTTCGGAGTTGAATTGTCCCCATGATCTTCACCATAATGGCAGGCTCTGCGAAAAAGCTTGAAGAATAGAACGGATAGAACCTATCTTCTCATTCTCTACTCCATCGCACCAAGAATCAACCATCTCCACTGTAATAGGTTTCACATGCTTCAGTTCCTCTTTAGATAGAGATTCCTCTTCATCGTCAACCCCAGTTTCCTGGTCATCCTAAATGTAATGTTGAACAATGACTCCACTCTCATCATTCTAGCATATAAAACTCACAAAAAGGGACCTGCTTACCTCAATTTCATCATCATCATCAAATCCCAACAATTCTTTATCAAACTCTTCTAAATATTTATAGAACTCAGGATCCTACATCAAATCAAAGAAGTATAAGCCTCAAAAAACAACCAACATTGATATGGTGGCATGCAGAAAAAGCAGCAGACAGACAGAAACTAGGAAGGGGAGGAATATTTATTTCTAAGAACAAACACCTTGTGGGCCTTAGGCTAAATTGTGCAACCATAGTTCACATAGTTCAGGATTTAAGCAACAAATATTGTAAGTGGTACACCAATACTAGACAAAAAATCGTCTAGAGGAAATGTTTCTAAGCAATGAATGTAAACTGAGAAAGTAAGAACCAGGAAAGTTATACCAGGGAATAAGAGTAACCAAATGTTATGAGCCTATGACAATGCCATTTCCATAATCTTTAAATGGGGCAGGCAAAAAATCAAGCCATAAAGTTAAGAGTGTAAGTTCAAGGAATCACTTATTGGAGGATGAGGTTAAGTCTAACACAACAGCAGTATAGGTCAAAACAGTTATTATGTGGCATTCCTTACTCAAATTTGCAGCATAACTACCATTACAGTATGGTTAAATTGGGAGTGAGATAAACATAGAAAAATATCATTGCTCTACACAATTGTCCACCTCTCAACTTATCTCTATAACACAGATCCTATGACCTGGTGAGTTTGGTTTCAAATAATCTATTTATGCCTAACATGCTGAGCAGAGATGAGAAATTTCTTTCCATGACTTGTGACGAAAACATAAAACAGCTAAACCTCTGGAGGAAGTTGGTCCTAATACTATTTTGCAACCAGTCACTTGATAGCCTACTCTGCAATACCTACTAGCAGCAATTTCAAATATTACATTAACTCAGCAGATTGCAGCCAATTTCTGAATCTGAATAAATTAAACTAGTTAATGTCCACAAGGGCAACCGCACAATTTACGCTCAATACACACAAGTGAGCAAACAGAAACATTAGGCAAAAACCATACCAGCTCGCAGAGTCAATTAATTTGAAAGTATCGACAGGACAAACAGCACAAGGGCACAGTCGAACCTAGAAGTCATATATCCAGGTGGGCAACCAGTAATCAAGTTCCAGTCAGGAACCATAAAAAATCCACTTACACTGATAAGCATCATTTTCAATACCAAAGGATTATACAAAACTTATATTCCACTGAATTGACAGCCAGCGAAGAAACTGGAGGCGACAGGGACGAACCTTTTGCTGCAGTCGCTTGAGCTGCTCCACGTGCTGCTTGGCCTTTTTCTTCGAGCTTCCACCACCACCCTCCTCCTCCTCCTCCTCATTATCATCCATCTCGTCTTCGAACTCCTCCTCTTCATCCTCGTCCGAGACGGGCAGGTCCACTAATCCCCCGCCAAAACCACAGCGGAAGGAGAGGAAAACCAATCAAATCAAAATCCCATCCCGAGTAAAACACGCGCAAGAGCACAGAGTAGTAGCTCGTAGAAATGCAGCTGTATGAGGAACCCCACCGTATTCGTCGGACATGGCGACAACCGCCACCGGCGCTGCGGCGGCAGAGGGCGGCGGTATCGCGGAGAGGGAGAGGACGGTCGGTTCGGTGGCGTTTCGCGTCAGGACTCAGGTGATGCGACCTGGGCCTGCTGGCACTGACTGGGCTGGGCTGAGCTGGACGACGTGGGCGTCGGGGAGGCTACTTGGGCTGGTCCCAAGAACTCTGGGCCGCGCCACAGGCTGTGCTGCTGCCTTAACAAGGTTGCTAAGGTAGATTGAGCTCAAAAAAAAAAAAAAAAAGGTATATTACAGATTTGTTGGTTTTTTTTAAAATCATACTAGGGGATACCGCGTTACCAGCGGGTATCACGGTGGTATTGACAGAGTTAGCAACGAAGAATCTAAATGTATGAAACAGAGTATACTCAATGGCATAAACATTATTTAATCGCATATTTAAACTCCAAGGTGAACGAAATACCTTTATCAGACTATGAAGGAAAAAAGTTGAGCACACTTGCATATATTGCTGTAAAAAATAGTCAGGACACCTTCATTTATCCAGACATCGAAAGCTTTTCCTTGGTACACAGGTTTCCAGAAAACAGATAGTCATGTTTGCTGCTAACACCTATTTTCAGCTACGCATTGCATTGGCAAGCTAAACTACAGAAAATTTAATCACATCCACAGCCCACAGGTCTGGTCTGGCGTGGTGCCTTTGTTCCTCACCATCCTCGTTCTCTTGAAGGAGCTCCTTTACGGAGACATCAACCAGCTTCTCCGCATCTTCACAAAAAGATCATCAAGTTGATTGTGCCATTTTCATCTTGCAACTTCTCTTACACCTTTTACCTTGTGCGTGGACAACAGTATTGTGGTAATTAGTGACTCACAAGTTAGAAACTGAGGAACCATTAAAATTGAGGATCATTTGAGTAACAAATGGCAGTGTACCAGTAAAATGGCCGCTTAATCGGGCCACATTGGCTGAACTTGTATTCTCTTGGGGCATCATACGTTAACTTTTGGCAGGTATCGCATCCAAGATAAGAACATGTACTGCTGCAGCATACATCTATCAGGGTTACCCTCAACAGAAACTTGGTATCCTGCAAGTGAAGACAGTTACATGAGTAAAACAGATAGGTTTTGAACACCATGAGAACAGTAGGCTCTTAACTGAACCCATCATAAACCTTTGGATTGAGGTGTTGTCTGGAACAGAGTATCTTTTGTCTGGAATCCAAGATCCATTTTTGTAAAAAGTCAAGACATCACATATAAGCTGTTATATTTAGAGTGGTGCATGAAGCTGCTACTTCTAACATAAAAGGAGAATAAATGAGAACTTAATTTGAAGACAACATCAATCACTAAGAAGTATGCAAGTTTGTCACACATATTACCTACTCCAGAAACCATTGCAGACATTGATGAGCTTACTAATTAGGTTCATAAAGGAACATACCATATTGATGTATTTGAAAATATTTAGCAGCACCGATGGTACGCCCCATGCATTGTAGGATGCAGTCGACGCTGCTACCGGGCATTTCAATGATGACCTGCAGTCGCTCAAAAAAAAAAGGTGGATTTCTAGGTTGTCGAGTTGCCTCTGATTTCAGGAAACCAAGACTTAACCTGTAACGTATCGATGGGGAAAAATCACAGATGTACACAGACATTCCTAGTCACTGCTTACATCCATCACAAAGACAACATAATAACCGAGCATGACAGGGGAAAAACATAGGTAAACACCAGTCCTTATCAATAGTAACAAAGTGAAATCTTTAGAAACACAACTGTTTATGATGGCATAAAAGAAATAGTAAGTTTTTTTCGTAGAAGATTCTACCCCTTTAATCCTTTTTATTCACACATGTTTGATAACTGCTTATACATGCATAAGCAAGAACAGTGTGCTGAACAAATAGACTGAAATGCATTCTTCTTTCTCGTGGGTCTATATGCTTCTCATATAACTGGGGTTGGAGGGTCGTTGTGCTGGACTCCACCAACAGTGGCGGAGGATTAGTGAGGCTGATTTGTCCCAGTTTGAGTGGTAGCGAGCTTGCAATTCAAGTGCATTACATTGAATGGTTTATAGCACTGAGATTTGGAGTGTAGTAAAGTGAATGCGCTTTAAATTTAAAGTTTTACCTTGAGGTTGAGGAATATCCGACACTTTTAACATGCTTGTGTATGTGTTCCTGATTCCTCTAGCGATTTTAGTTTTAACACTACATATGCTCTATTTTTTTAACACGGCTATGGTAATCCAGAGTCAGCCATGAATGTATCTTTCAAATCTAAAATTGATAGAAATAAAATCCAGTAAAGTGGATCCAAAGATATCTTCATACAACCATGCTGTCATGGTGATTCACAGATAAGTTTGGTGTTATGCTCATTCCCATATAGGGTTTGCAGACAAACTGTTTTGAGGTGTTATGCTCATTCACATATAGGGTTTGCAGACAAACCTGTTTTGAAGATTTTAAACCTCAAAGAATATCCATGGGCCAAATCATCAATCCAAGAGCTGTAAACCAATATGCGGAGCAACCAAATAACAATGATGAACTCAACCATGAGAATTTCCCTATTCGACATCACAAACAAAATGGAGAAGATAAAAGCATCATGATGTCGACATCAAAGTCAGATGAGAAATAAGAGATTAAGAAGGATGTTGTATTGCTGCATACCAGCTAGCAGGTAGGAGTAGTTCAGATGCTGATTCACGAAAAAAAAAGTAAATTTCACAAAGCCCTGGTGCCTACCATCCCTTGCAGCCTTGTTCGTAGCATTAGCAACTTGCTTCACCAGATTCCCCACAACATTCTTCGCGCTATCCTTGAATTCCACGCTCTTTGCAACAGTGACCCCATCCTTCGTGAGCTTGGGACCTTTAAAGGACCCCCTCGATGATGACAATGCACCCCTGCAACACAATCAAGCAGCCCCACTCAATCTCCGCTAGATCCACGCCGGTTCGCCGCTGCGTCACGCCCCGCCCCCGACCAGAGGTAAAAAAAAGCTGCTCAGAGGCAAAGCAGGGGGCACGCACGAACCTTGGGGCCATGGTGACCTTGACAGCGTCGGCGAGGTCGTTGATGCCCTGCAGCATGGCGGCATACTCACACCCAAAAACGGTGCGGCTCCCCGCCCACGCCCCGCGCGAGCTGCCTCCGCAGCGCTGAGGAGGACCTCAAGATGGCTGCCGCCGCCGCCCGGTACATGGTCGAAGTGTGCTATCTGCGGCTGCTCGTTAGGGGAGGAGGCAGGCCACGCGGATTTATGCGTGAACATTGTAGGGAGGATGTGGGAGGTTGCAGAGTACGTAGGGGAAGGGGAAGAGGCCGCCGACTTTAGAAGGGGAAGAGGCCGCCGAGGGAGGGGACACGGGCGGCCGCGCGTGCGCCGGTCTGAGGAGGACGCGGGACGAAGGGGAATAGGCAGACGCGGGACGAAGGGGAATAGGTCTTTGCTGTAGTAGAAACTCGGGGAGGGCGACGGTCATCGGCGGCGGCAGGTGGTGGACGCTTCAATTCGGTGGACAATCAGAGGCTTTCAGTTACTGCTCACGGCAGCCGTCGGAAAAGGAGAACTCCCAAATAAACCCAGTGGGATAGTGCTTTATGGAGTTTTTAGATTTGTTGAAGTAAGATTAGCAATTTTTACTGTTCCTGAGTTTTCAGCTGCATGTTTCATATAATATAATAATTCATACTATGCACCGATTATATGTTGGTTATGCGTTCAGAATAAGAATACATCAAAACTGGACCCTTTGATATGTCTTCATATATTTTTACTTTATTTGTTCACATTCAGGAGCTCCGTCATTCATCAAATTTGAAGATAATCCCTTGGACGAGCTGAAGCAGATCATTTTGTACACTGTACTTAGGGACGATTCAATCAAGCAATACAAATGTAATTACACACACATGCACGAGATTAACACCAAAATGTACCAATGGGTGTACCAAAATGTACACACACGTACATGTTCGTGTTGCACAAAACTTTGCATTGCCCCTGTCTGAGATGATATATGTCAGTGGTATTAACTTGCATACATTACATTACATCTTTGCATGCATAATTGCTTACCAGAAGCAGCAAATACATACACACACACATGCCCGATCCAATGCATAATTGCATTACTATTTTGCATCAGATCAGATGTTAGTCTAGCACGGCTGGCCGACGGTGCACTTGAGTGGTCCGGCGAAGCGTGTGAGCTGGCCGACGTAGCGGCCGTGCTTGGCCGGGATGAAGTCGAACCTGTCGTACTTCCTCTCGTTCTGGCCGCCGGACTGGTTGAAGAAGGCGCCGTTCATCATGACGTCGCCCTGCGACTTCCACACCCACTCCTTGTAGTCCTTCTCCGGCGTGTACTCCCTCTTGGTCACCTCCTTGGCGTTGGGATCGTCGGGGGCGACGAATCGGTTCCCCTGGCTGATGATGGTGGGGTTCATGTTCCCGCCGATGGCGTACATTTGCCAGTGCGTGTAGTCGTTGTTCACCACGTGGAAGAAGCCGTACCGGCACCGAGGCATCCGCTGCACCAGCCCCCTGCCGAAGTGGTTGAACGCCACCGTGATCTGCATCGCCTCGTCCTGGGGGCTGTCGTTGCTGGCGCCGAACAGCATCACGTGGTCGTGCCGGGTGAAGTGGCTGTTGGAGACGGTGATCGCCGTCGACCCGTTCACGACGTCGATGAGCCCGTCGGCGCACGACGACATGGACACGTGGTCGATCCACACGTTGCTGGACGACAGCACCGACACGCCGTCGCCGTCGCTCCGCGTGCGCAGCCCCGTGTGGCGCTTCGAGTCACGGATCATGCCGCCCGAGTGGGACACGGCGTCGTGGATGTGGAGGTTGTGGAGGATCACGTCGTGCACGCTCTGCAGCGTCATCTGCGCGCCCACCACGTGCACCTGCGCGCCGCGCCCGTCCACCGTCTTGTTGCTCGTCACGATCAGCTCCTGCCGGAGCTTGATCACCATGTCGCGCGCGAACACGATCCACAGCGGACGGTCCTGGATCACGGCGTGCCGGAGCGTGCCCTTCCGCGGGATCAGCATCTCGTCGTCGCTCGGGTCCGTCACCACGTACAGCTTCCCGTTCGCGCCGCCGACGGTCTTGTGCCCGAACCCGCGCGCGCACCGCGCAAGGCGCTTCCGGTCCGTCGCCCAGTCGGCGCGGCACCGCCAGCACCGGTCGATCGGGTTGGTCGCCATGCACGGGCCGTAGTACCTCGCCAGCGCGCGCCGCGTCGTGGCGCGCAGCACGTCCGCGTTGAAGCGGTTCGTGGCGGCCACGGGGTCGCTCACGTAGGCGGCGCGGTTGCGCGACCAAGCCTCCTCGGCGCGCTCCGCCCAGTACTCCTCGTCGGTGGTGGTGGTGACGTTATTGGTATTGGATGCCTGCGCCGCGGTGGCGGCGGCGAGGACGACGCAGAAGAGAACGGACAGGGGACGGCGTCTTATTGTTGTTACGGCCGCCATCGACGACATTGTGTGTGTGGACGCCGCCGGCCGGCCGGCGTCTCACCGCGGGAAAGGGCTCAGAGATGTATCTATGGGGTGGAAGGTTTCTGAGCCCTCCCCGGCCGGTGAGTCAGACGGGCGGCGTGCGGCACCTCTGGACGCAGGAGCGAGCGAGGTGCGCACGGTGCGGGGTGCGGTGGTGGCCGGGCGCGGGAATATATAGCGCCTGCCACCGCGACCCATGCATGGGCTTGGCTGGACGTCGTTGTTGCTCTGTTTTGGAGCCGGGTGCGCGAGGAGGAAGGCGGGCCACTACCTCTGTTTTGGTGCACGCATAAGAGCCATTTGAGGTTTCTAGCTGCCTTGCGAGGTAATCAGAAGGCCAAAGCTCTGCCGTCCCGATTGGAACGTGGTTTTTTTTGGCTAGTTTTTCATGTGACAGGAAAGTAGAATAACGGGAGTTGCTTTCCTTTCACAGTCACGTGATTTTTGCTTTCCTTTCGGGTGACAAATAAACGTCACCCATCTAATCTAAATCCAATCGCCGATCCTCATCTTTACATCGGCGCTTTCACGCGTTCCTAGGAGTTAGAGTATTAATTATACGCCACTTCCAAACTTTTCTTTCTAAGCGGATTACTCACGGATTAGACAACCTAGTTTGCGCGCACCGCACGCATCCGTGGATATCGGCGATGGCGCTCATGCTAAGGGCGTGCGAGGTCGGGAAGAGCCTCTGTAACGACTTCGGGATCCGCATCTACGGGTCGTCGCCGAACATGGCCTCGTACTCGAGCTTGGTCTCCGCCCGACGTTTTCCCGGCCGTAGTAAGATGAGGGCTTCCCCTCGCCTGGCAACCGGGACGTTCGCGAGCGTCTGCGCCGCTATCCTCGCGCTCCCGAGGGGTAGCCCGGACGAGTGGTCGTAACCTTAGTCCGCAACTGGGGTGTTGCGGGCGTGCCCGATAGGGGTGTGGCGGCTTCTTGAGCACCCGCTAGGCGAACCCCTCGAGGCGTGCGCGCCGAAGCCAGTGATCCTCGTCGCCATCGCACGACGCGTCCCGGTCCATCCCGACGCCCTTGTATGTAGGCACGGGAATCCCGGTGGTGGTGAGCAGCATCCGTCGTCATTGTCCAAATAGCACCACACTCCTCGGGTCACGGTCGCCGCCAACACGGGGATCTCGACCACTTGCCCATGTGGCGCAACCTCTCCCTCGTGCCCGGCAACCCCAACACTAGTGGTCGCGTGGCCGGCGATTCGTGCACCTGTTAAGGGACAGGAGCACTACTAGTGTTTTAAATAGCGGGCTAAGATATTTAGTGACCGCCCTTCTCACACAGTGTTGGGGGTCAACTTTATTTTGCATAAACTTCTAACCCAAACTTTGAAATTTAGTTGTGTAAACAGAGTTTCATACGAAGGTGTTCACAAAAAAAGAGACGGGCAAGAGTCGTCATAAAGACAAAGTGCGAAGATATTACAAAGACCTTCGCACCTAAAGCTTCGCAAAAGAGACTCGGGAAAGAAGCATCGTCGGAGGACCTTCGCAACCAAAGTTTTCAAGAAACATCAAAAAGGTTCAAAACGGAGCATGCGAAAAACTTCATGGATAGCTTCGTTGAGAGTTTAGTGATAGAATCTTACCATTGTAAAGTTTGTCATTTGACTAGAATTACGGCTAGGGGCCTATAAATACCCCTAGCATCTCTTGTAATGGACATGTTGTACCAATTCGGCACTTTGTGACTAAGTATTTATCAATAAACATGTTTGGAGTATTTTACCCAACACACAGCTAACAGCGAGCTAAATTGGGCGGCTAATAGCTGCTAAATTTTACTTAGGACTAAATAGCTTTACCCTCTAAAAACAATTATATATATCTAGAGATAGTGCAACTGTAGCGGAGATTTAGAACCTTGTGCACTATTCGTTCTTCTTCGGTGCGACAGCCGACATAGTTTCATCT
Source organism: Hyparrhenia diplandra (assembly GCA_015847255.1). Taxonomy (NCBI): domain Eukaryota; kingdom Viridiplantae; phylum Streptophyta; class Magnoliopsida; order Poales; family Poaceae; genus Hyparrhenia; species Hyparrhenia diplandra. The sequence continues at coordinate 98,207 of JADLZK010008805.1, read as the reverse complement.
TCACCAATGTCGACCAACAAATGACATGCTAGCCCCTCTCCTGGTGTATGCGGTGACGGGCAACAACATGTCCCGATTTTGTTCCTCAAGAATTGGAAGGAGGAGAGTATCTCTGATAAGTAATAATAATCTAGAGCAAATTCATTGATAGTATTTGAACTAACTTCTAGGTCCCTAACTCTCAAATCAAAATTCATGAGTTGACACACCGCGCAAATAGAAAGACTGCTAGTAAATTTTGCCAAATAATATAACACTAAAAGAATGCAGTTTTAGATTTGGCCTTGAGTCAAACTTTCTTAAATTAATTAATAAATTTATAGAAAATATTATCTTCATTTATGTCTAAAAGATATATGATACAAATATATTTCATAATTAACTTATTCATTTCCTAAAACTTATTCATATCTAGGTCCTATATTTTTTTGGAAACCGAGTAATAGATTAAAAAAAAAAGTTTATATATAGGGAGGAAAAAAAAAAAAGAGTCCAAGAAACCGATCCCCTTCGTCGCCGTCTTCTTCGGCGCCGCCGCTGCCGCCTCCGCCGCCGAATTCTTAGGCCACCTCCGCTGCGAAAGGTTCGATCCACTCCACCTCGTCGAGTTGTATTTTCTACAACCATGTGTTTCACCTCCTATATCACCGTCCTATCGCATCTGCCACCCATCAGGTGAGCGTTGGCGCCGCCGCCGCAACTATGGCGGCCTCGAAGTCGAAGACGGTGTCGACGAGCGCCGCGGAGACGGATCTAGGCACGCACCTGTTTCACGTCGTCGGGTACAGCCAGCAAAAGGTCATCTGCGCTCACAAGCATCCTGTCATCGAGTCCGGGGTATTCTCCGTAGGCGGCCATGAATGGGACATGGCTCTTTTGCCTGCTGTCTACAACGCAGACCACCCTGATTGCATCCCAATTTTCCTCAGGTCCAGGAGCCTTGGCAACCGTTTTGCCAAGGGGTGGGTACTGGCGTCCTTCGAGCTGAGGTTGCTTAACCAGAGCACTGGGTTGCCCTTCACGGTGCACAAGGAGGCACCGATGGTGTTCGAAGACCGTAATTACATGGCAGCTGGCTGGGTAAAACGGAGCTTGGTAGAATCACCAACATATCTCCAGAATGATCGCCTCACAGTTGAGTGCATTGTCACCGTTATCAAACAACCACAAGAACCTAAAACCAAATCACTTCCCAGAATTGATGTGCCACCGTCCAACATGGCTGAGCAATTTGGTAGTCTGTTGGAAACAGACTTAGGAGTGGATGTCACTTTCAGTGTGGGAGCTCAGACTTTCACGGCGCACAAGATTGTCCTTGCCACACGGTCACCTGTGTTCAAAGCTGAGCTCTATGGACCCATGAAAGAGGAAGGAATGGGGCCTATAACCATCAAAGATGTGCAACCAGATGTTTTCAGGGCCTTGCTGTATTTCATGTATACCGACTCTTTGCCTTCCATGGATGATCTTCATGCAGAGGATCACAGTGAAATGATCTGTCACCTGCTTGTGGCTGCAGATCGATATGACATCGAGAGGCTAAAGCTCATCTGCCAAAGCTTTCTCTGTGAAAATCTTAATGTGCAGACCGTGGCAACCAGACTGGCTTTAGCTGACCAACATAATTGTGACATACTTAAGGAGGCTTGCATTGAATTTATCACCTGTTCAAATGTGATGGATGATTTTCTGTCCACTGAAGGTTACAAGAATCTGAAAAGAACCTGTCCTCCTGTTGTAATGGATGCATTTGAGAAGACAAGCAAGTTCCGTAAGGCGTGAGCAGTTTATCTTAAGCTGAATCTACCTGTTCAATGTTATTTCGCTAAATATGATTAGCTTGCCAGCTTTTGTCACTGCAGCTCATCCTAACTTGAACTTATGGATGGATAGCTCATTGTTAAATGAGTCTAAGAGAGGTTAGCTTAGTTTTGTTGGCTGTAAGAATAGCATGCTAGTGTTCCTGTGTCCTCTCACCATTTGTTGGTGTAGTCCTAAGACTTTACAAACAAATTATCTCCTGTTGCCTCAAGTATGATTGTGCGCTTCTCTGCAAGGCTCAAGTTCCCAGTATTTATTGTTACTGATTTTTCCTTGCCGTCTATGAGATTTGTTGCATATTTTAAATTTCCATGCACTTTGAACTTTTAATGCTATCGCAATTTTAGTTGTGCTTCCATGGAAATTGAGTTTAAGCATTTATGTAACTAGCTGTGTATGTAACAATGGAAGTACAATTTTGCATTAGTTTTTAGGCTAATAAGCTTTGACTGTTTCCTAAAATAAAACATTATCATGCTGAATTCTTGTTTTGTGTAAATGAAAGTGACTTATAATGGAGCGAAAGGTAATTCTGAACACTGGGTTCTTGTAGTTGATCAACAGCTACAGTCATAGTCAGGTTGTAGGATAGTCAGGTTGTAGGTGTGTCTTTGGGGTGTTGTTGTCCAAAGGGCTTAGGCACTATGTTGTGGAATGACTTGAGCGTCAGAAGTAAGTATTGATCTTCAGGAATTTATCTTTTTGATGCTTTGATTTCAATAGACAATTACACTTATATCTACAGATTGGATTGGCTGCAATTAGACTTTATTTGCTTCAATCCTATTTAATGAATATTAGATTCTTTGTCAATTGTTCTACTGTCATTTTCATGTTAAAAGTAAGAATATCGTTGCAATAGTCGAGCAATCTCAATGAATGAAGAAACAGTATCTACACTGGCATGCATAAATTGGAGTTTATGAGGTTAATGGAAATGCAAAGTTTATGGCATTTTGCGGAAGTGTCAATGTCAGACAGCACTAAGTTCATTCTGTCGTAACTCCTTAATCAGTTGGCATTGTTCAGACAACATGATTCTTCCTAAACTCTTTAGTTAGCATTGTTCCTATTATGTTTAAATACTTTACGGCAACCCTACATCAACAATGAGGACAAGTCATCAAGTTTGATGGTGGCAGGTAACTTCAATGTTGGGTTGCAGACTGCTCATAGCGTCCTCAGTCTTCAGAGCTTGCTTTTGTTTGTTTGATTATCTTGCATGCCTGTTCCCTTGATTCCTGTGTACAGTGATGAGGAAGGGGAGATGGCAAGGTTACTGAATAATGTTGCAGCTGTTGCCTATGCATCGATTGATCTAATTTTGCCATTACAGCATCTCCTGAATTTTTAGCTACATGTAAATCCATTTTCTGATGCTTCAATTATGTTCCTATTTTCAAAGTGTCATGCTTGTTAGGGTCTGATTTTTCATAGCAAATTCGCGTGCAATGTTTCGTTTTAGAGTTGCATGCTATGAGGACAGCCCAATTTCTCTGTCGGAAGCTCAGTGAGAATGTATCGATGCTGAAGTTAGGGGGATTTTCCAGACCCACACACACACACGGTAATGGGATTGATGAGTTGGGTGGATCTGTTTAATTCACTGGAATTGTAATATATAAATGTTTAATTTCATATGCCAGATCTGCAATTACCATGACCATTTTGTATGTAAAAGGTCTGTAATTAGTTGGGTATCAACAAGCCATTTCCATGTGAGAGGTCCTCGCCGACCATTGATCTGTAGCAAGGCTATCATCATTGCATTAAAGAAGATTCTAAATGGCACACCACACAACACCCAGGCTTGATTATATTTAAAAATATGCGCCCATGAGAAATAAAAGAATTACAGATTAATAAAACTCGTCGGTGAAGTTTGAATGGCACAGAAATGCATGACAACGTTTCAACGATCCTAGCGTCTCTGCGGAGATTCTGACCAGCGGTTTGGTGAACCACTCTCTTGTTTATCCTTTCCAAAGTACACTAGAATCCCTTCCACTCAGCTGGTGATGCATCATAGTATCCTTGCTATTTACGTTTTCAGCATTTTCTAAATTCAGGGTGAAAACAATAGAGCATTAGTAAATAAAAACAATACAAAAACAGCGACTTATTCTGAACAAAATAAGTACCGTTACAGTATTAGGTTGCAAATACTTTGCTTGCCAAGTAGTTTGGTAGCTTCCTTTTATCTTCCAACTGCTTCTTCACAATTGCACTCTCCACGTGCTCTGGAGAACAACAAATCACAGAAGCACATATAGTTTTTGGCTGATATAAGAAACAACTATACAGATATGACAGGAGGCTGAGAACCGGATAGATATGATTGGAAATCAAAGCTCATAAAGTTGAATGTCGATAGACGAATTCACAGTTACATATCATCCTGACAAGTGGACAAGGAAACAGATTGCATATGATAGCGCAACCTAATTGATGCTCCTACCCACAAAGTGCAAGGAAATGAAGGTGATGGTGAATGATTCAATATTTGCTACAAGTAAGTTGTGGAAGGGAAAACAATAATCATCCACAAGCCAGATTTCTTGTGACATTATTCTGAAATATGTATAAATGGTTTGAAAGCTTACACATATACAACTTATCATGGTAGTCTGTCTCTTCTAATTCACAGATTTGCTGCCTTCAGTATTACCAGAATCTACAGATATGCCACCAGCAGAAGAATCTTCTAACTGTTCCAGATGAAGGAATTGTATCTGCATCTATATTCAATAACATATGTACAAAGCCAGATCTTCAACTATCCTCAGTGGCTCAGTATCCAGCACCCTTGATGTTGACAACAATTCACTTGTTTTACGAAAACATGCAATCTGTAGCTCAAAGACCTGTTATGTCGCTTTAGTCATCACATAAGAAAACCTAAACCAATAGTTCCAATCTTTCTTGCCATCTTAAAATAAGTGATGAGTATGCCTCAGTAAGCAGTTGCCGTAGTAGAAGGTAAGCAAAAGAATTGATATAGAGCAAAACTGCAACCCAACTTTGTGCTTCGGTGCTTCCTGTTCATAAATCTGGTTTAATAGTGGCATTATTTTATATAAGAGATAAGATAATATTCTATTGTGATTTGTTATGCACTAATCTCTCAGTATATCATGTACGTACGTACAATGATAATTATTTATCATGGAAAGAAGTGCCATGTCAGAATATCATAATTAGCTGAACCAAAGTATTTCTAAGAAGCATGATCATACAAAGACAACAAATTAACAGAAAAGTTATATCCTGAACAGATCCATACTCTTCATCTATTCAGGTAACTAGATTTTCAACAAGCCTTACCACGGCCAGTAGCTCCCCGCAACACAGAATATAGAAATTTGCCATCTCACTTTCGGATATTTTATTATACTTTGGTGCTTCCCAACCAAGTCTTTGGCAAAACTTTGTACAACAGCTTTCAGCATTTTACCAGAATCTCCCTGTAGTTGAGCAAAGGAAAAAAAAAAAAATGGTTAGAAAATAGTGCATTGTTGAAGCACATGAAACATGTCCCATCAATATGAAGAAAAAATGATATATCATCTATGTTTCCAAGAAGATGACCATACCCATCATGAGTTAATTTCTCTATGTGTTGCTCTTTCAAGATTTCTGGAGCCACTGCCTCCCAAGCAGATGAGTCTTCAAAGAACATGTTAAGCTCTACCACCACTTCATCTACCTCCTTCGTAAAAGTTTTATCGACATGCTTAGGAATTGCCCTTTTCAAATCAGATCCTTCATCTTTATTGCCCAGACCCTAAGATTTATTTCTCAGTTGCCTCTAAATCATTCTGAACTCCCAGGACATTTGCAGTTTCAGAATTTGAAGATACAAAATTGGCAGAATGGCTTATCTGTTCCTTCAGGCTTCCATGCTTGGAATTCTTTTTTGTGTCTGTAAGTGTGGAACGGAATCATAAGATAGATCAGTGTAAACTATCAACTATGTAAACTTCCAAAAATTTCAGGGCCATGTATTAAAAACTACTAGGCGACATATGTCACAGTTACAACATGAATGCCAGTTTCTGTTACAAGCCAAGCAACAATTTCTGAAACCTTATTTTATGGAGATCTTCATCATTGAGGCTTGGCAGATTTGGAAACAAAGAAATAATAACTTCATCTTTGATAGGGGGTCGTCCTTCCTTAGACTCTTGGAAGTTCAGCTTTAGTGAGGAAGCTCAACTTCAGGCCCATATGATCTGTGATGCTAAGCGTCCTGTTTTCTTATTCTGTATAGATTCCCTTACCTAGTTTCTTTGCCACTCTTAGGTTTCTTAGTTTCTGTTGTTCGTTGTTTGCTTGTACAGCTCTTTTATTTTATCAATATAAAAGCTACAGTGGGGGCTTCCACTGCTGTACCATTTTCAATAAAAACAACAACATGAATGCCAGTAAGGAGTGATCTTCTGCCTATTTGGCTTTTCTTCGGCAACTTCAAAACTTTGTAATGAGTGATCTTCCCATGTAGAGGAATCATTGGAATTTGCATCTCCTCCTAATATCAGTGACATCCAAAAGAAAAAATTAAATCAATAAACATGATATTAAAAGAAAGGAAAAGGAAAAGGAATAACAACTATCAGAAAAGCTTGATAAAGGAAGAAAGAAAGTGGTCGAGGAATCATTCAACTGATTGTGAAATTGTATGCATAGGTACATGCAAAGCCCATTGCTATAATCCCTTTGATACATTGATACCATTTTAAGTGAACGGTGTCATATTTTCATAATTTTGAATTTTCCAATTCATGTGGGTGCCTCAGCTTTGGACTTGGACAAAATCATATACTTTATTTATAAGCAGTATTACCTCTCTTTACAAAAAAAAAAAAAAAAAAAAAAAAAAAAAAGTGGAGACCATGTCAACATCTGAAACTGTGGTGAGGATAGTTAACAGATTGAAACAAAAGATAAACCAGGAGGGAAAGAGATAAGAATAGACTGAATTGTTGTGAAACAAATTTCTCAGTGAATAATAGTTACCATCTTGCATAACCATTTTGAGTTTTTTTTTTTTTTTCCAAATAATAAAAACATTGGGCTACTTAGATTAGCACAACAAATCAATTATTTATCTAAACTGCAAGTTGCACAAGTTCATGACGTGGCTCTTAGTATCCATGGGAAGTTCAGTACAACATCAGAGAAGTATGAAACAGAATGACAGCAGACAAAAAAACATAATAAGATTAACAAAATCCAACATTTGTTCAAAGAGTACTAAGAGATAATTCAAGTGACAAATTTACTTGTTCATTCATCTATACCATCTCTTGCTGTTCCATGTATTGACAAATCCATAAAGCTTGCAACGCCCACCCATCATCCAATGACACATTCTCTTCTGTCCACCCACCGATTCTAACTTCCAACCTCGCCTTCACCTCCTCAGGTTCACACCTCGGCACCCAATTGTCCTTGGTGTGGATAGTACTTTAACAGAACCTTCAGCTCCTACGTCACAAACCAACAATGTAATAATCATCACATGATTCTAGCACGAAAAGGGCAATGCCTAATAGATCAACCAATCAGCGCCTATATAAGTGGAAAAGAAGAGACAAACTCAACACATACATTTATACAGTATATATTGGAAAAGAAGAGACAAACCAGTGAGTTCATGGACCATCAAGAGTATTGGCCATTTAGCCCAAATAACATCTGAAGAGGAAGGCTAAGGTATATAATGTATCCCCGTCAGGGAGAGAAGCATCAAACAGAACAGGAATATATAAGACAGTTACAGAGGAAAGGAAGCAAATCTTCCTGCTCCCTATTGAGATCCTCTTCCTCCAATTATCCCTGTGATTGCTCACGTGGGCCACGGGTGTGACAGCCACTTCACAGATAAACATGCAAATCACAGAATGATTGGCGATGTAAATCCATTCTATGTACACATGTAGGAGAAAAATCACACATCGCAAATGAGCACCCTAGTAGGCTGATGAGAACACAAACAGACGCACAGAAAATGTTTGTAAACATGTTGAATCATTCATCGCTTAATAATAAACATTGTAAACTCTTGAAATTTCATACCTGCAAGAGAGGAGGTGGTGCTGGTGCCAGCACTGGAAAACTTGAGGGGGAGCTCATCGCCAGGTAGATTAAGAATAGCCAGTCAGCCAGTCCAACACTGATTCAGAAATTGCAAAATCCTAACTAAAGGAAAAACACACCCCCACAAGAACATGGGAACACAAGCTGGAGCAAACAAAAAAAAAACAGATTTCTATACTAACAAGGGCAACTATTCCTGATCCAGTGTACATAAGCAGGCCTCACGCCTCAAAACATTTAGAGTTCTTGCTCACATGAACTAGTTTACATAAACAGGCCTCACGCCTCAAAACAAACAACTAATTTGATGCACCCCTGCAATTGTATAGGATAAAAGAAGGCAAGTAAACCCTCCTTTAGTATATATGAATTTAATGAATCAAACAGTATGATTGATTGGACTATAGACTTCGATTGCCTCAGTAATTCACTACATTTCGAAGATATTAGACTCAATCAAAACTGGGTCTAATTGGCAAACCAATCAATATAGAAGAACACAAATCCAGAACAATAATAACTTAGTATAGAACATCCTGTGACAGCATGTATCAGATTAAAAACGAAATTATCCACGATTATTTAACCACCTCAATCCTATTACAAGATCACGCATGCAGCATTGTGATCCACGCTGGCAGGATTGCGAATCCACAACAGCCAGCCCAGCCCAGCCCAGCCTAAACCATACCACCACATACTAGAACAGAAGTCACACAATAATAAAGTAGCAAGCCCGCAAGGAGAAACAGATTTTCTTAGATCTTGTCGATGTCCTCGTCCTCGAACTGGATGTAGTCGCTGCCCTCCTCGCCGTCCTCTGGCCCATCGACGTCGACGCCCTCGTTGAGCCTGAGGGTCTCGGGGAGCTCCCCGTAAGCCTTGAGCAGGCGCGCCTCGTCGTTCATGTACTTGAGGATGACGTCGGCCTTGTCGTCCTGGTAGTCGCGGAGGCCGACGAGGACGATATCCCCAGCGGCGATCCAGACCTTCTTGTGCATCTTGCCCCGGATGTGGCAGAGGCGGCGCGTGCCGTCGACGCAGATGGCCTCGCACCGCCCGTTGCCGAGCATCCGGGTCACCTGGGCGTACTCCTGCCCGTCCTCCTTGAAGACGAGCTCGCGCTTGTCGTCGTCGGCCTCGTTCTTCCCCCTCTTCCGGTTCTTGCCTCCCTTACCCTTGTTCTTCGGCATCTTCGCGGCGGGGGCGGGAGCGGCGGCGGCGAGACGAAACCCTAGGCGCGAGCGAGATCGAGGTGGGGAAAGAAAGGGAGCGGTGCGGTTTCGTGGGCGTGGTGTGTTGGAAGGAAGGTGCGGCGGGCGGCGGCGAGTTTATAGGGTGAACGCGTGGGGAGGAGGGGCGGAGGCGTGTGCTTCGTTGGATCTAGGGTTGGGCCGCGTGGACCGCTGGGATACGGAGGGCGGGGCTCGGTTTCTCTCTCTGGATAAGGTCTCCGCTCGCTGGCGTGCCTTTTCAACAACGGGTCCATCTCTACCTCTCAAAAACGAGTCCATCTACGAATAAGTGCACGTGGAGCTCTAAAGTTTAATATTAACCGGAGCTCTCTATGAAGTTTAATATTAACTGGTATATATCTAAAACTAAATTTTTTTTTGAAAGCGTGCAAATTCGCACGCATTGCATTAAGTAAGGGAAATCAGAGAGTTTTTTTACACGACCACCACGTCCATTGGCGAGGTGTCGCAGGCTATGGTGGTAACACACTAACAAACTTCGCCGGCTATAACGGCGTCGCAAGGGGTTGTGTTAAACTAAGAAACTTGTTGTGCGACTAAAAGCGAAAGGCCTACCGAACTGCGTTGAGCAACGGCGCCAACACCCCGAACCCGGTCGCGCACCATTCCTCGGCCTCACCCAAGATCTTGTCGAAGAGCATCGTCGGTGTGGAGGAGACATTGTCGAAGGTGCGCCGATTCCTCTTCTTCCACACTTCCCAACAAACGAGTAGCACGAGAGAGCTGAAACCTTTGCGGAAGAGGCCCGGGATGGCGGTTGAAGCGTCTAGCCACCACCGACACAAGTGGAACTCGTGGTCGGGCAGAGGCCCTCCAGACTTGCCAGACGGAGCAGCCTGAACCAAAGTTCCCTGGTGAAGACGCAGTCCGTGAAGAGATGGTCTGTGGTTTCAACCTCCTGGGAGCTGAGAGAGTAGTCCGCAGTTGTAGTCCATGCTGCATCCGTCGATCTGCCGTCCACAGACGGCCGTGGATGGCAAGCCAAAAGAAAAACTTCACTTTTGGAGGAGCCGCCATCTTCCACAGCTCTTTTGCGTCGAGGAGTTGCGAAGATCCGAGAAAGAAAGCACGGTAGGCCGAGGAGCTAGAGTACTCCCCATTTGCAGTCCACTTCCAGACAAACCGATCTGGCACTCCCGGCTAGAGGGTGATACCTTGTAGCTTGACCCAAAGCTCTGATAGTTCGACGAGGACCGCGGTTGTGTAGGCTCCTGAGATATTGCGCATCCAACGGTTATCCACCAAGGACTCTCGACGGACCTTCCCGTCCGTGGTAGACAACTTCCCCGTCTGTGGTAGACAACCGCCCGTAAGAGGTTGGGTGCCGAAGAGGAGATGGGCCCGTCGGCAACCGTCCATCCATAACCCGAAGAGGCCCCGTCGCCGATGATAACGGCCGAGGCCCTGAACATGGCATCAACCATGCGTTCGGGTCCCTAAGAAGCGCCTGATGGAGTCCGGTCTCGTTCTCGCTGTCCAGTGCCATCGCAGCTGGAGGGCAAAGCCGAGGACGCGGAGGTCCGGCAGGCCCAGACCCCGTCCTCCTTAGGAGAACAAACAATAGGCCACGCCACCTTGCACTTGTCACCTGCCACCGAGCTGGTACCCGCCCAAATGAACGCCGTCTCCGCTCTTGTCAATTTCCTTGATGGCCCAGGGGGAGAGCGCGCAAAATGATGGAGACATGCACCGGATAGCGGAGTGGGTGGATCGAGCCCGTGGTCGTGCGGCCCACCGTGGTCAGCAGGCCCGCCTTCCAGGTCGGGAGCCGAGCGGCCACCGTGTCAACGAGGGGCTGCTCCTGCGCCCTGGTAAGCCGCCTGAGAGAGAGCGGCGCTCCCAGGTACCTCGTGGGGAAGTCCGTCACCGACAAGGGAAGGTGTCGCGGATGGCCAGAACCTGATCCTCGAGCAACGGATTGGCGTAATGGAGCACATGTCAAGGTTGGTGGCAATAATTATGATGTGTAATAATTATCATTAGGTTGATGGCGATATGTATTTTATAATAAATTTATTTAAAAATGTAATACGGATATTCTTTTTCTATTGTGCTTAAATTTAAAAATATTTAACTCCTTAAGAAGTGATATGTGCGTTTATTTTAATAAGAGCAACTCCAGGTGGTTTGGCAAAAATCACTTGGCAAAAGTTGGATTTTGCCAAGTCTCCAAATTTTTTGCCAAGTTGAATTATAGCCTTTCTCCAGGTGGTTTGGCAAATTAGAGTTGGAAAATCTCATTAAGTGGGCCCAAAATTAACTACCGCTGGTTTCCTTCTCCTTTTATTTTCTTTTTTTTTTTCCGATCACCAGGTCGTACGTACAAAGGGAGGTAGCGCCGTCTTCCTTTTTCCCGTCACCTGGTCGTACACGGAGACCGCGCGCGGCGCTCCACGTTCTGGCGGCGCATCGACCTCTCCACGAGCCGCCGGCAACACAGCTTGGTATTCAGGTGCGTAGCAAGATCAACCTCTCATTCCGTCCAGCCCTAGTCCGTCTACGTTGATTCCCATCTCCTATCGCTCCCAGCCCTAGTTCTTTGTCCTTGATTGCGTATCTCCTATGGAGTAGGGTGTATCAGGTAAAAAACAAGCAAGCGTGAAGTGTGGTGGGGTCTCCCATGTTAGTTATAAATTCACATTTGTCAATCATGTGCTGGAGTGGATTGTGACATGATGACAATCAACCTATGGAGCTCCTATTGAGTCACGACCTTGCGTATGATGCTTCTCCTCACCACATTTGAGCTGCCAATCATCTTCCCACCGACGTCATACAACAATTCCTCGTTGGATTCAGGTGCTAGGTCCCCTCCCCCATCTCTACCTCAGCTTGACTCCCTTCCCCTTTTGGTCTTCCCCTTCTCATTGTTTTTTTATAACATGCAATTATATTAGCAACAGGATGCCGCGAGGAGGGATCAGAGAAGTGCTCCTAGTCTACAAAGTTCAACCCACTTCGAGTAGGGTTATGCACGCAAGGAATAAAAGAGTTCTGGTTGTCTTTTAAAGTTTGGATTGGAACCTGAGTGTTAAGAAACTTTTTGTGACAAAATCTCTGTCGTAATAAGAGCAACCATTGACAATTGAAGCATTTCCAGAAATATATGCTTCCTTTTGGTAATCTACTACTCCTATAAGAATAAAACCTGCTAGCTAATTCTCTGCAATTTCGTGAAGCCACATCATTAGGTGGGTCCTGCAGCTCATTAACTAATTCACGCTAGACTTGGAATGAAAGTAACAGGTTCCATCATCATGCATTATTTATTTGTTCACTACGTGGCCACTATCGAAAGCATTCAATATCCCATAATACGAAGGAAACTGCTTAAGCCACCACGACTGCATGCCTTTGAATAGAAATCGCCGAGCACCGAGCGGATAATAGTGTCTATATTCCTTTATCTGGCATCCGTTGGATTCATATGGCAGAAGCCATTCATCATTTTTTCTCCCCTGCCTCCCAAGCTTTCTCTAGGACCCTCATCACCGCACCTCCATGATGGGGCCGATCATGATTGGTCAAGACTCGAATTTCTAGATACGCAGAGGCAAGCATGCCATTGAAGTCGTTCGGTGGCCGTGTGCAGCTACGACTGCAACAAATTGAGGGCTGATCAAGTGAGCCACCAGGTGCTCTTCTCCAAGCACGTGCTTGGGCTGTTGAAGAAGGCATCTGATCTCAACGTCCTCTCTTTCTCCCACGTAGGTTGGCAACAAGGTCTTTTCAATGATTTGTGTCGTTCAATTATCTCTCTTTGGGAGGCTTTTTTTTTTGTCTATAATGGATTAGACTTTGTTCATCCTAGATAGAACTTTCTTCGTATCCGTGGCAACGCCTGGGGAATCCTCCTAGTTAGATTGATGTTGACACTAAAAATGTACAAGTTAGTTTGGGGCACCATGAATAAGTGGTGAAGTCCCAAGACATGGTCAAGGTCAAATGGTGTCGCAAAAGCGAAGCAACGAATCACGCGGAGAAGACGACGAGCCATAGTGACCCGACCCGCACGCCTAAGCCAGAGTTGGCTAGCTGGCCAAGCTGACTTACCCTCCTAAGTCAGCTTAGCCGAAGTCTTAGCTAGGGCCGGCTAAGCCCGCTCCAACGCCTAGCCGACCAGGGCAATCTAGGCGAGCCCGTGTAAAACCGGCTAAGCCAGGTTGAGACTCGGCTAAGTCCGAGCTAATTTGCATCTAAATCACATTTTCGCAAGTTTTCTAATGGGATAAGAACATCCCCTCTATAAATATGAGAGGATCAAGTGTCGATTGATCCCATCCTTTCAAACAAAACACAAACCTATCTATCTTTACCCTAATTTTCACCTACCAACCCTCTAATCTGTTGTTCGGCATCTCTCTCCACGAGATTTGTTGGCTTGGCCTTGCTACTCCTAGGGGATACACCACATGTTTCCTCATGACATATTCTTTCGAAGGTTGTTCAAGAGCCTTTTCAGCCGAGTACAAGCTCTACATTGGCCTTATTAGTCTCCAAGTTTGTCCTTGCTTTAATTCATATTTTTTTCTACACCCAGTTCTTTAAGGACAATGATCTAGACTTCTATCTAGGGATGTTAGAGTGAATGAGATTTCATTGATTCCTAACATAATGGTTCAGATTGACTGTAAGTTCTAACTTTGTTTTGTTTTTAGTTGTGTTCTGAAATAAATAGTTGAAAACATTTTTTCTTTTGTAACCAATTAATTTTCCTATGCATGCTCTCAAGCAATTTATATGAATTATTTAATTGATATAACTTTCAAAAAAAAGAGATATTTTTCTTCAATGTTGCACATTAACCCTTACAAGATAATTGAATTCTATGAATGAATATTGGAAGTATATTTGTTTGTCTCAACTTCCAATCTTCGATAAAACACTAAAGGTGATAGACTCTTTTTGGAGTGAAAGTATTCTGTTGTATGTAAGTGATATATCATCATTTATACATATAAAGTCATCCGCCAAATGATTGCTAATGGTGATCCCGCTATTGACTATATAATGACTTGAGTATGGTGAGTTCTATCGCTCACCGGGGATGAATGAGGAGATACAAATCTACATGGCATGCACAAAACCAACAATATAGTTCAATAACATTCAGACCAGATCCACATAATGAAACTATCAACCTTTATCAAGTACAGGCTATTCAATGTGTGATATCCTCAATTCTTAGTTTAAGCAAGTGGAATGAACGTTTAGTACATTTTTTTTTTTGCGTGATTCTACAAGTTAGTCAAGGAGGATTTTCTCGCAAGCTTTAACTAGCATCTAGGTGATTCTTTTTCTTAATGCTAAACATTAGACTCTGTAGTTTCGTTTCTTGGTTTAGCCAACAAATTTGGAGGTGACGAAAGAAAGAACCGAAAAGAGATGAAAGATGAGGCAAACACCGAGTAATCAACCCCCTTGTTCTCTCCCTCCTCCTCTACCTCTTTTATAGGGTGGTTAGGAGGGTTGCTTTCTTTATTACCCATAGCAAGGCTGATATTTACAAAAATGTCACCGAATGGTTACAAATGAGGACTAAACATCATATGGTGAACTCCTAAACTATACAATTGGGCCCGAAACTGTCACCAACATATATCACACCCCCAACACTATGATTGCACCACAAAAAAAAATAGTGTGCTATAGCAAGGATCATATTCAAGTGACGACTTGGTGTGACTTGAGTATGGCTTGAGAAGGTAAAGATAGCAAGGAAAGGGCTTCGAGGTACTACGCGATGAAAGGTAAGCGACAACTTGGGACCGAGGTACCATGGTTAAGTTGAAGAAGAGAGTACTTGCATTGAGTCGAGGAACTAATCAAGCTATAAGGAGTCATATTGTGTTGAGAATCAAATCATTAGTTGAAGTGACATGAATCCATGAAGTTGAATTCATATGTGCTGAAATGGTTCAAGTCACGTGCTCAAGGTATATTTTCTCAAAGAGAAGAGACAAAGATGATTGCAACCTCCTATGAAGCAAGATTGAGAAGAAATGGCATATGAAGACATTGAATACTTAAGCGTTTATATTATTATATTCTCTTGACCTTGAGAGTATAGGTATGTCGTACTATCAAGAGAGATGCAATACGAATGATAGACAAGTCTGAAGTGCTCAAACTAACTCGAACCCAAGTGCTAACATAAGAGAAAACACTTAGTGCTACACCTAGACTTGTTGATCTTGGGCTTGTTCTCTGCAGGGTTGGATATACCTTGAAACAAGCTTCCTAGAATGTCCAAGATCACTGAAATCAGAGTTCGGAGTACAAAGTTATGGCGTTTTATGTGAGGTGACATGTGCTGTTTTCTAGGAGATGCGGTAGTGCCGCACTTGTACAGATATAACAGCTAGTTTGAGTGGGGTGGCTATATATACCCACCTCACGCCTCCTAGTGAGTATAGGTAGAAGTTGGATGTCCAATGAATACCCTCTAGTTCAAAAAAAAAAAAGAATTAGGAAGAGATGGTCTCCCACCAAATTTTGAATTCCTAGTTCACTTGCTAAAATCCATGGATGTCCAATTTAAGTTAGCCTTCCACCTACTTTCCCAAATCTTCTCTAGCCTTGTTTGAGCTCTCTCTCTAACCCCTCTCTTTGTGAGAGTGAGTGATTAGTGGCTAATTAAGAGTTAGAGAGCATATTAGAGCAAGCCAACCCTTGATCACTTATCAGGTTTCATCAATCTTCGTTGCACATTCGTTACTCTTGAGGTGAAGCCTCCTAGATGTCTAGGCATCGCTCGAAAACTTCCAACTTGTTGTGGCTGCTCCACGACATTTGTTATCACCCTCTACATCTGGTGGAAACACCCCTCATCTCAAGATACTTGCTCTCTTGACTTAGAACGAGTATAAGGCAAGCCTTGGTGGTAAGCCCAAGCCTTTTGTGGCTTCCTCAACAATGTGGACATAGACAAGCCTTGGTGGCGAGCTGAAACACAAGAGAAACACCTTGTCTCTCTTGTGTTCTTGTTTTGTATTGTATTGTACTATATTTGTATTTATGGTGATTCTAGGGTTTGGACCTGATCTACTTGCTCATACGCTTCTGGTAACATCCAGGTGGTGAATAGGCTCTACACTACCCTAGGAACATCAGTAAATTGCTCAATCTATTTTCTATAACTTTTTGCAGGTGCGGTAGTGCCGCTGTGGAATTTAACTTTCATTTAAGCTGAAATTTTGTAGGCCTATTCACGCCGCCATCTAGGCCTCCTAGGCAACATCAAGGTCCTTTCACATCACCACTTCCATGAGGCCGTGTTACAGTGACCAAATTGAGAAGATGTCGTGAACAAGTTGAGCTTCCTATGCTTCACCCTTAAAAGGTTCGACAAGCTTGGTAAAACCCTTTTGCCAGAGCAGTCTTAAACGACATGGACATTTGCTTCATCCTTATGATAGGTAGTGAACTGGTTCAGGATTATGTTGATAAAGGAGCCCCATAAAAAAGGCATCTTCTTTGATAAATTGATGTCATTGGTTCAACAGACTATGCTCTTGATAGGAAGATTGGGTTTGGCTTGCCAAATCTAGAGGGCCCACACCATGAAGTATCCATTCAAGTGCGAACGGGACATACGCTTCAAGCGCTTCAGCCCCAAACTCCATTGGTGACTGGTGAGTGTCTTTTATCTGTAGAGCCCTCAATCTCATTGCCATACCTATTTGAACAATCGTTGTTATTGATTTGTAGTGATTAATGTATCTTGCCACCACTGGCAAATCCAAACGGGGGCTGCAACCCCCTAGGAGCAGCTAATTACCCCTAAATCATTGTAGCAAAAGGCTCAAATCACCATTCAATTATGCAAATCAACATCTCCATTGTTTTAGCCCCCTTGTCCCCCCATCCTACATCCGCCACTACTTGCCACATGTGCCGACATGGAGTGTGTGCACGGAGGCCAACTGTATGCCATCCGGGCATGTAGAAAGACCATGATGGAGAACAGTTTTCTTAGATGTTGCGAACAAGGTGATAAAGGGGTATCATTACCAAACATTTAGTGTTATATGGTGTGGAACTAAAACTACGCAGTCTAGTTGGGGCTTTTGCATGGTTTCGTTTTTGTGACATTTTTCTGCATGACTGAGACTACCTCCAACAGGTGACGCATATCAATACCCAAACCCAAAATGCATGGTGTATGTTACTTTATCTCAAAAAGACAACCTTCAACAAAGTAGGCATAGCAAGGAGGTATTTTGGGTGAGAGGTTGAATGCAACCCAAATGTACGTCTCCTAGCCCTGGTCAAAGCTACATGTTGGCCGGCCCCACACCACTCAAATTGGTGTTGTTGGAATCCCCGTGCATGTATAGGGTCATCTTTTATGTCTCCTGTTGGAAAATAACAAAAGTGGCCCTTTTGCTACAAGGCCACTCATTTCATCTAATGGGTCTCCTATTTGGGTCATATTTGTTGGAGATAGTCTCAATGTGTGCTATTGCTTGCATCAATATATTGGACATGCTAATGGGTGGGCTTGATTTTTTTTTTTTTGAGCGGGTTCTGAAATGAGGTGTATGTGGATGGGTGGAATTGGGTTTTACAAGTTTATGGGCCAGGGTTCTGAAATGAGATTAACATATATTGTAATATATTAATTCTCAAAAAAAATATTAATACAATCATTATCAAACACATGCTTGGTCAGCCGAGGGATTGTAAAAAAATTTACATTAACCACTAAATATTGTCAACATAAAATATATTCCAAATACGACGAACTCTCAAGTTCCTCTCTAAAGTTCATCTCACTATAAAGTTTCGCAAATCCTCTCAGGTTTGACAAAAAATTGTCACATGAAACAAGAATTAAAGTCCATGTTCAGCTAATTGACCAGTCAACCGATGTTTTGTTATGAGAGAAAAATATTGTACCATGACCGATAAGCCGAGCTAGTAAGTTTAAGCCAATCAAACATATATATACTCCCTCCACCCTAAATTATAAGCTACTCCAAGAATTTACAAGAGTCAAAACATCTAAAATTTGATCAAGTTTATATAATAAGATAATAATATTTATGATGTTAACTAAGTATCATTTAGTTATTTGTTTATTAACTATATTTCTATAGTATACTTATTTGATGTCATAAATCTTTATAGTTTTATATATAGTTTTGATTAAATTTGAAATGCTTTGACTCTCCAAGAATCACGGAATAACTTATAATTTAGAATGGAGACACTATAATGGAGTGCATCCATACTACTACATCTGCAAGATATTAGCGGAAAAGACTAGCTAAATCTATTGATTTAGCTACTCTTTAAAATATATTTGATAATAAAATATTAGAGGACTTCAATAGACTCTACTATGTAAAGGATGACTATTGAGCTAGGCTATATCCAAAAGTAGAGAGTGAATAAAGACTCAAAACAAAATAGACGTTTCCTTTTAATAATAACTAAATTTAGTTTTGAGAAACGATTTAGCTAATCTCTTTAAAATGCTCAAGTCCTGTTATTTTTAGATAATGGATGCTCAAGTCCTGCTCAAGTCCTGTGATGCTTCCGATCATGGGTTCGTGTGTTCAGCCACCTGTATTTTTTATTTTATTTTTAAAAATCGCAAGACCTGCATATGCATGGTCGGTTTCGGTTTCGTTTCCGATCCTACCCTATTTTTTTCCTATCCGAACACGGAGATACATACACGTACACCGGCCCCATGACCATAAAACCCCCACGAACGGATCCTGCTAGGCCAGACCTAAATAACACGAGAATTTCACGTTCGCCAGACGGCTCGATCACAATATATGGAGAAGTTTGGCGCAGCCGTGGACGGGGAGGACGACGATTTTCTCGACCAGCTACCAGACCAAGGTGACGACGACTTCATGTCCGACGACGGCGATTTCCTTCTCCAGCAGACGAGGCAAGGTGACCACGATGCCGATGACAATGACAATGACTGGTCCGTGGAAGACGATGACGATTTCCGGTCGGCGCAAGGTGACCACGATGCCGACGACTTAATGTCCGACGACGAGGAGGAATACTCCTTTCCCGTGCAGGCGCCGCCAGCAACTGCGCCGGCGGCGATTGTGGCGCTGGAGGCGACCGAGGCGCCTGCCGACGACTGCTGCCCGGTCTGCCTGCGGGACGACGGCGGGGAGGCGCCGGAGGAGCGGCCGTGGAGACGGGTCGCGCCGTGCGGGCACCGGTTCCACGCCGCGTGCGTGGACAAGTGGCTGAGGGTGAAGCTGAGCTGCCCCGTGTGCCGGTGCCCGGTTGCCGCCGCGTGCCGCCGCCGTGACGACGCTGCACCCATCCCGGACATCGTCGAGGAGTTCTTGGCGATGAGTTACGAGGAGTCTTTGGTGTTCGACAAGACCCCGCGGTGGATGGAGTACATGGACGACACCCACCGCCACATCGCTTGGAATTCTTCCTGGCTTGCAGCATGAGACTGGGCTGGGATTCTGCAAAGCCATGGAGACGGTGACGATTTTTGCTAATTGCTGTTCCTGATATATAGACAATGTTTCCATTTGTTGTTTTCCTTCCTTTACCGCCTAATGTATTATTTGGCCCATGCATGGCCCACACAGTGTTTTTAAAAAAAAAAAGGCAAGTTTAATTCTGGCCCATGCATGTTTGGCTATAAAATTGTACTGTTTTTTTATTACGTATGTTTCCTCTTATTAGCATTTTTTTTTTCATTTTTAGTACTAGCTACCACGCTTGCAATCTTTCAAATTGCAATTGCAATTATACTATGTCTCGGCTAGTATCTTAATGAGCCAGAACGAGCCGAGCCGAGTTGACTCATTATCTAGCCTTATCCATGTGACAACATGTCCTTGTCTTCCCAAAAACATATATGCAAATTGAATTGAAATATCGGAGTGGTTCAGATTGAATGATAGTATGATATATGGCACACCAACGAGCTGCAGGACATCTGATAATTTGTTTAGGACATAGCAAAATCCTCGGCTTGAGGTTCTCATTGTATATAAAAAACCCCTCTATTCCAAGTCTCCTGCAACTATAGACACAGGCACACTGATTCTCGCGGCGCCACCAGCATGGGCTCCCGCGTCCGAGTTCTCAACGTCACCCATGTCCGACCCCCTCAAACCTCCAATCCTCTGCCAGACAACGACGACGACCACACCATCAAGCTCTCGCTCTTCGACACCATGTTCCTCCCCTACCAGCCGATGCAGCGCCTCTTCTTCTACGACGGCGACGACCTGCCGCCCTTCCCTGCCCTGCTCGGCACGCTGCACTCCTCCCTGGCCTCCACGCTCTCCGTCTTCACCCCGCTCGCCGGCAACCTCGCGGTCTCCTCGGCGTCAGGCGACGTCGTCATCGACTGCTCCCCCAGGCGCCGTCTCCGAGGGCGTCAGGTTCGTCGAGGCCGAGTACGGCGGCAGCACCGACGACATGCGCCGCCTTGCCAGCGACGCCGAGCACGACGCCGAGGCGTACGCGCAGCTCGTGCCCACTCGTCGTCAGCGCGCTGCCGGCCCGCGCGCTGGCCGTGCAAGTGACGAGGCCCGCGGACATGGACGACGACGGTGGCGGGATCCGAGCCGTGGTGCTCGGCGTGTCCATGTGCCATGGAGTCGCCGACGGCCAGGCGCTGTGGGAGTTCATCCAGACCTGGGCTGCCGCGGCGCGAGGCGGCTCGCCGGCCTTGTCGGGCTTCCGGCCGCCGGTGTTAAACCGCGCGGTGATCAACCGCCATCCTAAGGCAGAGGCAGCGGCGCGCACGTTCCAGCGCATCTTCGCGCCGGCATTGCCGATAGTGAGTTGCTGCCTCAATTCAGCGTGTTTGACTGTCAGTGTTGCAAACTTGCAGTGGCCGAGCTAGATCAGTTTTTTATTATTATTCGCCGTGGAAAATGAGGATACCGGACAAACATTTCTCAATCCTTATGATCGAATCAAGTTGGCACACCAGAAGACAACGAGGATCAAGTTGCTTGAGAGTTGAGACGAAATTTGTGTGTACCACAATTTCCCAAGACTATTATTAGTTGAATTACTTTTTAGATGTCAAATTTGGCTGCCTTGTTATCTCAGTTCACTTCAATTTTTCTTAGTAGTTTGAAAAATTACATGGAATAATTCGCGTTGCAATCACATCATCGTCTGAACAGGTGAACGCATTCCCAAAACCGGACACGACACTCCAAGGGAGAAGAACCTACCTGCTGAGCGCCAGCCAGATCAGTTCGCCCATCTCTGTAAAAAGAAATAACCGATGCAATCGCATTAGAACACCCGCCTTTGTTATAACGATCTAGTACGTGGCAGCGCCCCAGATGTCTGCCTCTGTTAATCATGTCGCCTATCTCCAGAAATTGATTTTGTAGTAGCACAGGTGACTGATCAAAACCCAACTGATTGCCATCCTTAGAGCATTTCCAACAGTTTCTAAATTTTTTCCCCTGTAATTCGCGGCGATCGCTTTGGCGCGCAAAAGACGTCGCGAAGAGGGAACTACCGCAGGGGAGGGGGGATACGCACCGCGGAGGAGCGCGTAAAGTTACGCACAACCAGGGAATTTCCGAAGTGCCTAAATTTTAGGAGCTATTATTAGGTGTTGTTGGAGACTTTTCTAAAAAACAAATATTAGGAGCTGTTGGAGATGCTCTTACTCTCCCTCACTGAGTAAAGCACACAATGGTTACGTCCTCTGTAATCCCTTTTCAACTCCTCCTAAATGCACTCCTCCACTATGATTGGTAGTTTGCTATATCACCACCTTTCCCACCGTCCCACTATGGGCCGTTGTTTGTCGATCACCTTTGCAATTCCCTCTATATTAGGTCCATAGACACAGGTGCCCTCAAATGCAATTACCTCTATATTAGGGTCCGTCGATACTGGTCCCTCAAAAATCCCTAAATTCTAACTCTCTACACATTTTGATGGCCGGCATCAAAGAATATAATGGTATTGGGCAAATTTCTAGATTAGTAGATACCACAGATGAACATGTCTCTAAACAAATAAAGTAACTAATATTTATGATGTGTGACAAGTATATAGATTATTATTATAATCATCGAATATAATTTCATTATAAAAATATAAATTTTATAAACCTAGTTAAATATAATTATATTTGACTTGTATGTAAATTTTTTCTGAAGTATTAGGCCACTCTCAATGGTGAGTTTCATTTCGTTGTTTCCAAAACTATCATGCCATATAAAATGAAATGAAACTTGGATGAAACCCCCTACTCTCAATGGAGAGTTTCATCTTGTGATTTCATGGGCATTTAATTTCATAACTCGTAGATAGTTGGTATTCGTGCCAAGAGAGAGTTTCACCAAGATGAAACTTTGCTCTTCTCTCTCCTCGTTTAAATGCAAAAAGTAGACTTTTTCTTGATGTGGCCCTATTTAATGCGTGAAACGGCTATAAAACCTCCATCGAGACCGATCTTAGGCAACAAAAGCGACCGACACTGACAGCACCATCCAAAAGTTCCCAACCACCCCGCCCTTTGTCTCCAATCGATACAGTAGAATGGTGGACTTAGCCGAGAAGTCGCCGGCAGCAGGTGAGACGTGAGACCGATGTGTAATGTGCTTTGATCATACTCGTGCTGGCTGCCTGATTCTTCCATCGCCAGATTATCCGTACGATGAGCTCCTGCGTGCGAGTTCTCAACGTCACCCATGTCCTCCCGGACCAAAATCGAGCTGCGCTCTACTCGCCGTCGCCGCAGTCCCTCCCCGACGACGACGGCATCATGAAGCTGACGTTCATGGACTCCTGTGGGTTGACAGGGCCATGCCGATAAGGCGCCTGTTCATG
Source organism: Hyparrhenia diplandra (assembly GCA_015847255.1). NCBI lineage: Eukaryota > Viridiplantae > Streptophyta > Magnoliopsida > Poales > Poaceae > Hyparrhenia > Hyparrhenia diplandra. The sequence continues at coordinate 75,213 of JADLZK010008805.1, read as the reverse complement.
TACGAGGGCCCCGGCGTCCCACCCTTCCTGGACCTCGTCGGCTCCCTGCGGTCCTCCCTCGCCACCGTGCTCGCCATCTTCTTCCCTCTCGCAGGAAGCTCACCTACCGCCCATCAGCCGGTGACGTCGTCGTGGACTGCTCGCCGGCCACGGTGTCATCCGGCGTCAAGTTCTTGGAGGCCGAGTACGCCGGCAGCATCAACGACATGCGCCGCGTGGCCACTGCCAGTGGCCGCGGCGGCGAAGGCGACAGGGACGCGCTGATGGAGCTCGGGCCCGAGCTCGACGCGAGGCAGCTACCGGCTCCGGTGATAGCGGTGCAGGTGACGAGGCCGGCCGTCAGCAGCCGCAGCGGGCGCGCTGTGGTGCTCGCGGTGGTTATCCACCACGCCGTGGCCGACGGCCACCCGTGTGGCAGTTCATGAGGGCGTGGACAGCTGTGGCGCGGATGGAGCAGGGCTCGAGGCCCTGGCGGCGCACCTCGTGCCGCCGGCGTTTGACCGGACGGCGATACGGTACCCCGAAGCCGACGAGCTCGCCTCCAAGATCTTGCGCGCGATTGCGCCGGCGCTTCCTGTGGTAATTACTAGCTAGTTTACTATATTGTGAACAATTTTCTGAAGCAGATTTGAGGTGACACTGGAGCAGGTCAGATCGCCTTCCTCGTGCACGCCACCGGACCGGTCGAGGAGAAGCTTTCTGATCCACGCCGACGAGATCCAGTCGGTGAAGCAGCAGATACGGACACACACAGAGACTGCCGTCGCCAAGCAGCTGGACACGCATCCAAGCACCTACGTCGCGGTGTCGTCCCTGGTTTGACGTCCATCGTGCGCGCCAAGTCCCCTGCCCCGCACCTCGCCGTCGCCGGCGACGACGCCTACTACTTTCTGGTGGCCGTGGACTACCGCCGGCGCCGCCTCGGCCCTGAGGTCAACGAGCGGTACTTCGGCAACTGCGTCGTGCCGTGCGTGGCCAGAGCCACCGCGCGCGACCTGTGCGGCGACGCCGGGGTCGGGCTCGCGCGCGCGGCTACGGCTATCCGTGACGCCATCCGGGCGCAGCCGGAGGACCCGGTGCGCGCCATGGAGAGCTGGCTGGACTCGTTGCTCGCGGCTCCGAAGGAGAGGTTCACGTTCACGGGGTCGTCCAACAGGTTCATGGCGTACGAGACGGACTTCGGGTGGGGCGCGCCGACCCGGGTGGAGCTCGTGTCGCTGTTCGCCACGGAGCTTGTGATGCTCGTCGGCGCGGCGGACGGCGGCGTGCATGTCACCGTGACGCTAGATCCAGACCATATGGAGGGCTTCGCGTCCAACCTCCCAGGCCGCGGCCAGCTGAATACTGATTGAGGATCTGCCTACATAGTATATATATGTTTCTAGCTTGTTCTTCCATGCCAGCTAAAGGACATTCCAAGATAAAACCTCTCCAAATTTATGTTTTTTATAGCAAAAATGATCCAGTTTTGAATCGATCACTGACTCACTGTGTCGTTACTCCTAATTTTCCGCTCCGTCCCCACGTCGTGCCACCTGCAAGAAGTTGGCTGCGAAGCCCTCCACGTGTGCATGGTCCAGCGCCACGGTGACCTGCACGCCGCCATCGTCCGCGCCGAGCAGCAGCACCAGCTCCCTGGTGAAGAGCGACACGAGCTCCACGGTCCACCCTGGTCTGCGCGCCCCACCCGAAGTCCGTCTCGTACGCCATGAACCTGTTGGACGACCCCGTGTGGGTGAGACTCTCCCTGGGCACCGTGAGGAACTTTGCGCGGACGATGGACGTCGACACCAGCGACGACACCGCGACGTAGGTGCTCGGGAACCTGCCCAAGTGTCTGCTGCCGATGGCTTTGCTTTGTGTCAGTATGCTCTGCTTCACCGACCTGATGTCGTCGCCGCGGAGCAGAAAGCCCTCCTCCGCTGCTCCAGTGGCGTATACAAGGACGGCGCGCCGGGGCGACCGTGCGCAACAACTTACGAGCCACTTGCTCAGCTTTGGAGTATGAGATAGCAGTCCGATCCCATGTCGGCGGCGGCGTGACCATGTCCGACGCGGGCTCACGAGACGATGTGGACCACGCCCTCATGAACTTCGACAGCGGGCCTGGTGACCTGCACGGGGCCGGCAGACGCCCCGCGTTCAGCTCCGGCACGAGCAGCATCAGCGCCTCCGTGTGGTGCTCGTTGCCGATGGCGAGACGGCGCATGTCGTCGATGCTGCCGGCGTACTCGGCCTCGACGAACCTGACGCCTGGCGAGACAGCGGCGGGGGAGAAGTCCACGACGACGTCGCCCGTCGAGGCGTGGTGCGTGAGCTTGCCGGCGAGCGGGTGGAAGACGGGGAGGACGGCGGCGAGCGAGGATTTCAGGGAGCGGACGAGGGACTCGAAGGGCGGTACGTCGGGGCCCTCGTAGAAGAAGAGCCGCTGCATTGGCACCCTGTCGACGAACAAGGTGTCCATGAACGAGAGCTTGACATGGCCGTCGTTGGAGAGGGCTTCTGGTGACCGGATGGCAGTCTGATGATCTGGGGGCGGGAAGCACATGGGTGACGGCGAGAATTCGCAACCGGGACTTCATGGTGCTCGTAGCTGGTGGTCACTGACTGCCGCAAACAATTTATGATCCAACATAGATGATACCGAAGTTGGCAATTTTCTAGCATTCATAGGTTTTGGGCTAGTTTTCTGATTTCATTATCCTTCCAACCATGGCAGGATGAGAGAATATATATATATAGCCATATAGGGTAGGCTTCTTTGATTCTTAAGAAAGAAACCAACATATCCTAAGATGCTAATGCTGAAGTAAAGATACTAAAACAAGATAGAGATAAGATGTACAAGGCTTATGTTGTCATTTCCCCCAAAAGTCTTGTGTGGCGCCTCCTGGGGAATTTGAGACATCCCCATCCTGTGCGCGAGTCCTGAAACTTGTCTTGTCGAGGGACTTGGGGAGGAAATCTCCCACAATCAGACGTTCCAATTTCCAGGCTGGCATCATGCCGACTTCACGGTGTCGACTAAAGTTGCGTCGTCCATAAGAATGTAAAGCTCATTTGCCTGCAATATCTGGGAACCAAAAAAAAAAAAGTCAACTTGGGCACGTTGTAATTAATGGGGTAATGATTTAGTCCTGATATGAAGCAAATCCTAAAATTTCCAATAACAATCCTCTCATATCAAGACGAAGCCATATTTTCATTTCAACAGAGTTTATGAAACTAGCACAAGGACTTTATAAGTCATGCAATTCGACGAGACTCTTATTGTAAAACTCGAAGCACAGCCGATCTTTCCACTTTGATTCCTAAATCAATAAATACAAATACGATGGTAATAGCTAGTGCTATGAAAGTCTACTACATCAAGAAAGAAAAAAAAAATTCAAACTACAACATAAGACAGTGGATGTAAGGTATCACTCATTTGCTATGCTTTTCAAAAATCAGCTGGTAGCTGCTGCAGTGAGCTTAAACCTAAGGTATGCTTTGATAAAGGGATCTAACTCTCCATCCATGACGCCAATGATGTCCGACGTCTCACACCCTGTCCTGACATCCTTGACGAGCTTGTAGGGGTGGAAGACGTAGTTGCGTATCTGCTGCCCCCACTCTGCCTTCACCATGTCGCCACGGATCTGCTTGATTTCTGATGCACGCTGCTCCTCAGCTACCACCAGCAGCTTCGCTTTGAGACGGTTGAGGGCTTTTATTTTGTTGGCCAGCTGGCTCCTCTCCTCTGCAAAGTTGGATATTGGTACGTTACAAGACAAATGTCAGATTTATCTCAATAACCTGCAGTTACATTGAATTCTTGATTTAAGTTTTCAAAGATATCTATGATATCCTGGCTATATGAAGTTGAAAATATCTTTTTCTCTGCGATAGTGACAATCAAGGATTGGTAAAAGTTGAGAAAAAATTGCCTATCGACTATGCAGGGTAGGAAGTTTTGGTAGTTTCAGGAGGGCATCAATAAGTTTTTAACATCTTTTGCTTACCACCAATTGATCTACTACATTTTCTTTTTGCCTTTTTTTTCATAACTGTTACTTGTCAAAGTCTACCTAAGACCTAATGTTTACACAGAGAAGACTGACTGCATGTTGTTCAGCATATGCAGATGCAAGCTGGTCTGAAATTGTACCTGAACAACGGACTGCAATTCCAGTTGGAATATGAACCATACGAACAGCCGTTTCCACCTTGTTTACGTTCTGGCCTCCTTTACCTCCAGCTCTTGTGAAGCTTATATCCAGGTCCTCTTCAGGTATGTCCACAGCCATGGATTCCTCTGGTAGAAGAGGCATAACCTCAACACCAGCAAAGCTTGTCTGCATAAAGTAGCACATATAGCAGAAAACTGAGAATTGGAAAGGTACAATCCCTTAACCCACGAAAAAATGTTGGTAAATTTACAGAATTAGAACTGTGATGCAAATATTACCTGCCGAAGCCCTTTAGCATTAAATGGCGATTGACGGACAATCCTGTGTGTCCCTTTCTCGCCAGAGAGATAGCCATAAGCATATCTTCCCTCTAGTTCAACAGTTGCTGATTTTATACCAGCCTCTTCACCAGGTGATTTCTCAACAACTCGTGTCTTGTAACGCTGCTTCTCTCCCCACCTTACATACATCCTTAGTAACATGTCTGCCCAATCCTGCACAGATCAAACAAAATTTTAACAGTATGCAAGTAAACTTAGAGTAAGCAAACAAATGCTTTTAAATGAAAATTCAGTCATTCACATTCTTTCATGAGGTGAGTACATAACTATATTATTTTTCTCAAACATGCTGGACAGCTGCGTATTATTAATTATACATAGTACTTGTATATGTATATATTGCAAGTTAGTAACATACTGCATGGACTAGCCACCAACACAATGTCATCTCTGTACCATGGTTCGTTGTGTGTACTTTTGAGAACAGCCAAAATTCCAATGTTCATTTTTTTACTACTTTTATTTTGTTATTGTCTCTTCATAGTATCAAGACAACAACTGTATGGTGAGTTGGTGACAGATAAGACTATAATTTGTATATGGAAGCTATTGCAAAACTTAGAATTACAAATACAAAACGAAAGTTACAAGCTTATGCAAAGTACGAAATGACTAACACATAACTATATAAGAGTTTTAAAAACTAAAAGTACTGTTCAATCTGTTTTAAATGAACACAAACCATCCTGCATAAAGAGAGTGAGTTTAACTACTTTTGCAATTGTAAATATAAGTCTATCCAGGTTTGTCCTAAGTGAACTTTTTAACTTTTACCATCAATATCCAATTTTATATTAGACTGATGACACAAGTTTGATGCTACTAGATCCTCATGAAGAATACTTTTTTTTATATATAAAAAATTCCTATTTAAGATAATATATTTTTAATAATATTGCTAGTCAGTCCTAATGGACTTATACATGTGACTGTAGGAAGTTAGACTTATCCTCAATGGATGCAAAGAGAAGATTTAAACAAAGTGAACGCCGACCTGAGCGTCAGTGCCACCAGCGCCAGCAGAAATGTTAATTACAGCACCTTCCTTGTCATATGGTCCAGAAAGAAGCTGTGTCATCTCAAAGTTATCTAATGCCTTATTTAATGCCTTTATAATCTTTGAGGCCTCCTCAAGGAGACCCGTATCTATAGAATCTAATTCTTCAGTAAGCTTGACAATAGTCTCAGCTTCTTCAACCTACAAGTAGAAAAAAACAGTCAGAAATACCAAATTTTGACATATGGGCATATGGCATTCTTCTTCCACAAAAAGTGATAGCATCTATATAATTGCAAACTGTGGCAAGGCTAGATGCAGTACTAGATTATTTTTTGTTAATTACCTACCATGAACTGTACAAATATGCAGCAAACGTAATCATAGAAACTCTGAAAATAGTAGATTCAGTTCATCTGCAATTAATGCTGTGACTGCTCAGACCTGTAACTTGAAATCGTTGAGAAGCTTTACTCTGTCTTTGACCTCTGTCAGGGAAACAAGTATCTGCTGTGCCTTGGAAGGATCATCCCACAAGGAAGTATCAGCGGACTTATTCTCAAGCGAAGCGATATCCTCCTGAAGCTGTTCCAAACCGGCAGACTGCCTGACTTCATTGACACGCTCAACAGCTAACTCAACATCCTTGCGCAAGGTGTAGAAATCTGTCGCAAATAGATATCAATTTCTATTTTTTTACCATCTACCGAAACCTGGTGGACCGACTAGCCACCGCAACGAATCAAGTGTGTGAGTGTGAGCAGAGAGGTTACCCTGTAAGGCCCATTCTGCAGCCTCCGGTTCATCCGCAACGCTTGACTGGCTTCCGGCACCAGAGGATGAGGATCGCACTGTGTTGACCCAAGTCTGTCAATGTTTCATCCATCCAGAGAATAAGACAGCTATAATCTCTACCTAATAACAAACGCGAAAATCTCCAGCCTAATCCGTTTCCTATCCCACCCAAATAGGATATAGCAATCCAAAACGATAAATCCTACCTCGAAGACGAGGCGTCGTCGGAGCGCGGTCGCACACGACGGCGAGGCATCGTCGGAGCGCGGCGGCTCGCCTCTGTTGGAGCGCTGTCATGGACCGCAATGGTGAGGTGCTGCCGGAGTACGGGCGTAGGCCACACCGGCAAGGCAGAGTGCAACCGGTTGCCATGCCGGCCTACTCCTCCGTGCGTGCGGGGGCGGCCGCGGGCACGCTTGGGCGAGCTAGAGCTAGAGATACGGCGGACGGTGGAGGCGTGCGTCGTAGAGAAGAAGATAATGAAGAGAGAAAGGAGAAAGAAAATATAATAAATAAGCAAAACAAAAAAAATAATCATATTACCTCTCTCCCTCAGCTGCAATTGTCCCGTGCTCGCCTGCTCCCTGACGTGTGACGTGTCATGGCCATTATATAAAATAAAATAAACTAAACTAAACTAAACTACCGGCGTTCCAAGTTGTAAAATAAATTATGCATATATTTTGTCTATGCACAAAACTTTAAATTTTTATTAGAAAATATTATTTCAAACGTCGTTGTCAGGAATGTTTAATAGAATTTTCCGTTGCAACACACACATATTGTTAGTAACAAATGAAATACAAAAAGTAAAATAGGGTATATTCTATGTAAACAAAATTGAAAGATGATGGTAAAAAAAAAAACATATTTTCCAGATGTATTCTATGTAAGGCAAATTAAAAGATGATCATACCTAGAAAACATAGAGAAAAATACAAATTTTATTTCCAAATGTGTTCTATGTATAATCTCGCGAAGTAAGCAAACCATTGCTGTTGCTCCACCTCTCTCCGACAACAAAAAGAACCCACGTCGAGACTAGGACTAAGCATATTCTAAGAGCATTCCCATATGTACCTCAAAACATCTCATCAGGTCATTAAAACGTCTTAATTTTGTATGTTTCGTGATGCCATATGGACCTCAAAACATGTCTTTAGAATACCAGGGCACTACTAGCATTCTAAGCAGGTCACCACATACATAATGATACACGTACATAGGATTTTCTAAGCAGGTCACCACATACATAGTGATATACAGTTCACAGGGCCCGCTATGCAAACCAATATGAAATTTTCTTATCTAGATAAGATTTTCGCTGAGATGTGCAAACTAATATGAAATTTTCTTATCTAGATAAGATTTTCGCTGAGTGTTCATCTGATCAATATTTCAATTACTAGCAGGCAAGAAAGACATGCAACATATAACCCGTTCCACCATTATATCACATAAAAGTTCACAATTGCCGCAGCAGCAAAATCTCAGGCGAAAAACAACGCAGGAACCAGACAAAAAGAGAAGCAAATGTCGCAGAATTCAATTTAACTTATGATGATTGATAGCCATCTTTTGCAGTGGGGAGTATCATTACACCACAGGCTCATACATAGGTTCAAAACATCACTTCCATTAGTACATTTCCCACACTAAACTTCATGATTCATTCAAACATAGCATGGAATCACCTACATACTACGGGTAATACTGGAGCAAACGTCCCTGGATAAGCAAAAGGAACTGTTTGCAGCTTGATACTTAAATCTCCTGAACAGTCAGACCTACAATAGGGAAGTCATAATTAGTGAATATGGATACAGTTGAGCAATCCCACAGCCAAAATTATATGCACAGCAATCATATAGAGGCAAAAGAAAAGGTACAATTGACCTGACATCACAATGACTCAAGATTATAGCAAATAAATAAACAAGATGATACTATCCAGAGTATTTTCTGAACAATTCATAACTGAAACATCTCTGGACATGCATATTGCATAGTGACAATTTTTTTTGACCAAAATTGCATAGTGACAATTGTAACCGTGAAATTGCATGATTTATAATGTGCATAGTTCAGTTAAACATCTCTGGACATCACAACAAGCTGTGTAAATATGATAACACATTTTGTTCCCAAGCACTAGTACTATCCAATTCATGTATTAGTACCATGGAAAAATGAAAACAGGCAGAGTAAATATTTTTGCATCTAATTGTGGAAGAGGCTCCGACTATCCAAGATAGCTGAAAATCCAGACTATCCTCTAATTCATGACTGGGAACTGATTTTTCAGACTATATGTCCTCTAATTTATGACTGACTGGTAGACTATCCAGAACAAGTGAATAACTGAATATGCATCCTACCCTCTAATTTATCACCTACAGTATATCCTCTATCATTCAGAGATTCAGCATAGATGTGAGCTTGTGATAATGATATAATCATGAAACAAGCTGTATTTTTTACTGACATAGAAACTACCCATCTAAATATACCTAATTACAGATAGGAATTATACTACTGTCTACTGCGGGGGACTAGGTATTGCGACATCTATATCATTCTCGCGCAACAACAAACAAACGGTCCTCACTAACCACTGAAACGTCCAGTCCGGGGCTGGAATACGGAAGGCCCAATAGATCAAGAGCAGTAGCCCATGGATGTAGGGGGTAGGGACTAACTACGGAGCACGGACCTGGCGGAAGCGACTGCTTGAGCTTGTTGGCCTTGTCGGCGTCGTGGACGCAGAGGGTGTAGAGGTACTTGGAGCAGCGCACCTTGAACTTGACGGCGTCCTTGGCCCGCTTGATCCGCACCGACCGCGCGTCCTTCCGCCGCGCCGTCAGCAGGAAGTCCTTGATCTCGTGGATCTGCTTCGGCTGCCCAGGAAACAAAAGAGAAACACGAACGAGTCAGCGTTTGCGCCGTCCGCCGCCGCTCAGGTGGGCGTCCAACCGTCAGCGGGAGGAGAGGGGGGGAGGAATCTCACCATGGTGGTAGCCCGGGAGGAAGACGCTGCGATGCGAAACCCGAAGATGAAAGCCTGAGACGGCGGCGGTGGTTGAGGACGCTGAAGAGCCTGATATGGGCCGTAACCCCAGGCCCAGCTTACATCGTTCGATTGGGCTATGAAGCTATGGAGCCTTCTTGGGCCATTCCTAAAGCTATGAAGTTTTCTGGGCTTTTCTGGCTTCAATGCTTTGCTGGGCTGGGCTACTTGCTGGGCCTCTAGGTATTTTCTGGGCCGGGCTTGAAAAAAAACCTGTTTGGATGTATGTAGATTGATGAGAAAAAACGGTGGGTTTTTCTATTTCGACTGAATTTTGAAAAACATCATAGTAAATCATACAAAAATTCTGAAATAGAAAATATATTTTTTTTGGACTCCACATGAGTAGACCTTAAATATATAATAATATGGTATGCTTTAATACAAAGCTTTTTATATGAAGGTTTGTTTTTTTTTTCTTTTTTATTCAGTTGGTTGAATCAATAAAAATCATAGTAAATAAAAAAATAGAAAAATCTAATTTTGCGACTCTAGGTGAGCAATGTGTAGATATACTCATGTGGAGTGCAGTAAAAAACTGGAAATTGGAGGCACTGTCCCGCACTGCTTCCAATTGTTTTTGTTAGGCAACAAAAAGGGTGCGATAATGTGTCTTCTTGGAGCGATCGATCATTGCTTGGCAAGTTGCCAGTGAGTCCAAACATGCCTTTCCGAATGGTAGTATTCTAAGTCTTAAAAGATCACAGATTATGTTTTACACATTAGAAAATTGGAAACTTCGATATCAACTAGTTAGGAACCGTATGATCATAGATTGCAGGCAGTGATCAAGATCAACAAAGATACCAGCACCATGAAGTCCGGGTTGCGAATTCTCGCCTTCACCCATGTGCTCTCCGGCCGCTGTCTCGCCGGCGTCAAGTTCGTCGAGGCCGAGTACGCCGGCAGCATCGACGACGTGCGCAGTCTCGCCGTGGGCAACGAGCACCACACGGAGGCGATGACGATGCTGCTCGGACCGGAGCTGAGCGCGAGGTGTCTGCCGGCCCCGTGCTCGCCGTGCAGGTCACCAGGCCCGCTATCGGAGCTAGACGCCCCGGCGTGGTGGTCGGGGTGTCCATCCACCACGCCGTCGCCGAAGGCCACCCGTGTGGCAGTTCATGAGGGTGTGGTCCGCAGCGTCTCGTGACCCAGCGTTGGACATGGTCACGTCGCCGCCGGCATGGGATCGGACGGCGACGATCCCGTACCCGGGTGGAGCTTGTGCTGCACTGCTGCTGCTCTGCACGGAGGACGGCGGTGTGCAGGTAACCATGGCGCTGGACCATGCACACATGGAGGCCTTCGCAGCCAACTTCTTTCAGGTGTCACGACGTGGGGACGGAACGGAAAATTAGGAGTAACGATGCACAGTGATCTCGATTCAAAAACTCGATCATTTGCTAGAAAAAACATAAATTTGGAGAGGTGTTATCTTGGAATGTCCTTTCGCTGGCATGGAAGAACAAGCTAGAAACATACACTATGTAGGCTACTAAGCAGTTGCAGATCGATCGTCCTCAATCAGTATTCAGCAGGCCGCGCGCAGCCGCAGGAGGTTGGACGCGAAGCCCTCCATATTGTCTGGATCGAGCGTCACGGTGACCTGCACGCCGCCGTCCGCCGCGCCGACGAGCAACACAAGCTCCGTGGCGAACAGCGACACGAGCTCCACCCGGGTCGGCGCGCCCCACCCGAAGTCCGTCTCGTACGCCATGAACCTGTTCGAAGACCCTGTGAACGTGAACCTCTCCTTCGGAGCCGCGAGCAACGAGTCCAGCCAGCTCTCCATGGCGCGCACCGGGTCCTCCGGCTGCGCGCGAATGGCGTCACGGATGGCCGTGGCCGCGCGCGCGAGCCCGGCCCCGGCGTCGCCGCACAAGTCGCGCGCCGTGGCTCTGGCCACGCACGGCACGACGCAGTTGCCGAAGTACCGCTCGTTGACTTCAGGGCCGAGGCGGCGCCGGCGGTAGTCCACGGCCACCAGAAAGTAGTAGGCGTTGTCTCCGGTGACGGCGAGGTGCGGGGCTCGGGACTTGGCGCGCACGATTGACGTCCACACCAGGGACGACACCGCGACGTAGGTGCTTGGATGCGTGTCCAGCTGCTCGGCGACGGCGGTCTCTGTGTGTGTCCGTATCTGCTGCTTCACCGACTGGATCTCGTCGGCGTGGATCAGAAAGCTTCTCCTCGACCGGTCCGGTGGCGTGCACGAGGAAGGCGATCTGACCTGCTCCAGTGTCACCTCAAATCTGCTTCAGAAAATTGTTCACAATATAGTAAACTAGTAATTACCACAGGAAGCGCCGGCGCAATCGCGCGCAAGATCTTGGAGGCGAGCTCGTCGGCTTCGGGGTACCGAATCACCGTCCGGTCAAACGTCGGCGGCACGAGGCGCGCCGCCAGGGTCTCCGAGCCCTCCTCCATCCGCGCCACGGCTGTCCAGGTCCTCATGAACTGCCACACGGAGTGGCCGTCAGCCACGGAGTGGTGGATGGCCACGGCAACCACCACAGCACTCCCGCTGCCGACGGCCGGTCTCGTCACCTGCACCGCTATCACCGGGGCCGGCAGCTGCCTCGCGTCGAGCTCGGGCCCGAGCTGCATCAGCGCGTCCCTATTGCTCTCGTCGTCGTCGCCGCCGCCACTGGCCACGCGGCGCATGTCGTCGATGCTGCCGGCATACTCGGCCTCCACGAACTTGACGCCAGACGCCACCGCGGCCGGCGAGCAGTCCACGACGACGTCACCGGATGATGGGCGGTAGGTGAGCTTCCCTGCGAGAGGGAAGAAGATGGCGAGCACGGTGGCCAGAGAGGACCGCAGGGAGCTGACGAGGTCCGGGAAGGGCGGGACGCTGGGGCCATCGTAAAAGAACAGTCGCCGCATCGGCATGGCCTCCCCTGTCGACGAACAGGGAGTCCATGAACGTCAGCTTCATGATGCCGTCGTCGTCGGAGAGGGGCAGCTGCGGCGACGGCGAGTACAAAGCAGCTCGATTTTGACCCGGGAGGACATGGGTGACGTTGAGAACTCGAACACAGGAGCTCATCGTACGGATAATCTTGCTATGCAAGAACCAGCCAGCCAGCAGGAGTATGATCAGAGCACACTACACATCGGTCTCACCTGCTGCCGGCGGCGACTTCTCGCCCACCAATGTATTGTATCGATTGGAGACAAAGGCCAGGGTGGGTGGGAAGTTGGGAACTTGGATCATGCTGTCGGCCGCTTTTGTTGCCTACTGCCTTTTCTTCTTCCCAGGAAAATTGAACTAGGTTTATATAAATTTATTTTATATATTTACCATGAAAGTATGTTCTACGATTATAATAATCCCAGTATACTTGCCTATATCCACCACACCAACTTCTTGCTTTCAGAAATTATCACTCACTTGGACACATAAGGGCATGGTTCCCGTAGTATGTAAGGTAATCCAATAACGCCGGTAAATAATGTGTGTTATGATGTTTGGCAAGCATGTAGAGATACTCAAATAACATGTGCCATCCTCTTTATTTCTTCTCTCTATCTCTAGTGAGTCCTCAACAAGGATTCGCCAACCATATGAGCTCCCAAAACATTAAAAAAATAATATTAGTGCACAGCGTCATACGAGCTGTGAGATTGATATTTTAGAGAAACATGCGAGACCGACGCCTTCTCTATCACTAGCACTGTGTCTTGTTAGGGTTTTGGCCAATAGAATTTTACTTACGTGGGCAACTTGGACGCCGTTGGGGGCGCCCTTATATATCTCTAATCTCTATCCCTATCTCTGTTTTCCAGCTTTATCACTTCTCTTCTCTTCTAATATAAAAAAGAAGAATGTTTTTGGTTCGTCTGTGCTCATAACCATCTGACCTCTAATCTCTATCTTTTCTCCGTCTATTGGACCATTCAATCCTTATTATAATAAGAAAGGCACCAACCAACAACAACCAGTTAACATATACACTCTCTCTAAGCATCTCTAATTGTAGATAAGACCTCAGGCTAGTAACATAATTCAGCCATTTTATATTAGTTGATCTATCTTTTGTTAGGCAGAACGAGAGGATGCGAGTGAGCTAGCAACGCCGTGGTCGGTGGTTCTACTATAAAACCCACGGCACCACCCAACAGCGTCATCTCACTCCAGCTTCAGAATTCCGGGCACACCACCTCGTTCGAGTTCGCGACTGAGAGATACCCCATACAGCCCTACCTGAGAGCGAGCAAGGAGAATGGACAGTCGTGTCGACAAGTCCCTCCTCGTGCTCCTCGTACTGTCCTGCCTCATCGTCTCCCTCTTTGCCTCCTCCGTCCTCATGCCAAGTGAGTTTTCGATGGATCGCCACCTGCTGTGGTTCATGGCCTTCGCTCCCCAGCTGATTCCATGCTAGATCGGTTGCTGATTTTGCTGTGCGTTTGTACGATTGCAGGAAGCCTGCGCCTAGGGAGCCAGCAGGAGACAGCGATCGGAGAGGCCATAGACCTAGGTAGGCCAGAGGCGAGGATGGACAAGGAGGTAAGCTTCGACTACCCAACGCCCGGGCGCCAATGGCGACCATGACCCAGGTCATGGTCATGGTCATGGAAGAGTTTGAATGGAGTTGGACGGCTGGACCCAATAATCGTTCGTCTTTACTAGTAGTACAAACCAAAAAGTGCTTTGTTGGTGCTCCTGCTGTATTATACTCCGTATGAAGTTTATTAAAATATACTACTCATTCCTAAATTTGGAAGATGTTACTATCTTGATTTCAAACCTTTTTTTATTTCTAGATCTCTAGACTTCTCGTTGATGCTAGCACTAGTCCAAACGTGTTTAAACTCGCTCCATATACATACGTGTCGTAAGATTTATAAGATTTAGCACTGATGTGAATCTGACACGTTGCGTCTAGTACCTAAGATACGTCAGTGTCATCTGAGTCTGTTGACGCCAAAACGTGATCGGGCCAACACTCGGGTGGGATCTTAGACGCTCTAGAGGTCACATACGACCTGCAACAACAGTAAGACACGTAGCGTGATCGTTCAAATCAATTAGAAATCGATAAGGCCAATGTAGAGCTCATTCTCGGCAGGGATAGCCTTCAAAACCACCTCCAGAAATATCCGTCGGGAGGAGGCATGTGAAAGTTCTCCTAGAACCGGTAGACCGCTTAGGATGCCGGCAAAACTAGCTGAACAGGTTTGAGAAGAGCAAAATAGGGGTAAAAGGATATATGTGTTGTGTTTTATCCATTGAGTTGGATGGGGTAAATCGACCATGTACCCCTTTATGTTATAGGGGCAGGGCTGGTCTTATCCTGTTGGAAAACCAATGTGGTATTATTATTATGTTGCTTATAGAGTTTTTCTTAAATTGGGCTAGCAGCCATCTTGGACCAGTTTAAATTGGTACGACCCCAATTTGAGTGTCAACAAACTCCTAAATTCCAAAGTCACACACCATTCACATACACATAAACCCAACAAGTTCCTAAGAGCATCTCCAAGAGCTTTGGCAAAATGGTTTGGCAAATTCTCTATTTGCCTAATGTGAAATGAAAATGTCAAGTCCAAAAAAAGCCTTCCTCCAATAGTTTTGACAATTTGGGCTTTGCAATTGAAAAAGTGTGGCCGGGAAGGAGAGGTTATTTTTTTATCCTCGCAACCGGCTTACTGCCTTGCATTAATAGACGGATGCTCGCCTAAGTCGCGAGCCATCAAACTGGTTACAAACTCGGGGGGGGTCACCAAATTTGAATTGGCCCGGTCCCAACTAACACCCAAATGAGCGAGTTCATGAGCGCACACATTACAATCCCTTGGGATTTTACACACACTTAAGCAAATAAAATTTTCATGAAGGAGAGGTCGTTGGCTGGCCTTCCTAGCGCGACGGCTAGAGATAGATGTGTGGCAAAAAATAGAAGCCCGGAGAGAATGCCAAAGGGCCAATCGTGCACAAAAATGCGCCGCATGGAGCTCCAAATGCCAAAAGATCACTAATTTGCCAAATGCAATTGCAAAACTGTTGGAGGGTGGTTTTTCAACTTTTTGACAAATTTTACAAATGCCAAACCCAATTGCAAAACTCTTGGAGATGCTTGTCTGTTACATGATGAGATTCAAATTACCGTTATTTACAATAAACCACCAGCGTAGCTACTGATTGTGAATCTAGCATGTAGGATTATAAACATGTATATGTCGTACCCTTTACTGCCTGTTATTGTTACGTAATTGTTAGCGAAAAAATAATGAAGGTTAACTAATTCATTGACTTGGTGTTCCAAAATAGGAGATGGAGATTGCGGCGGTGATAAACTTGGGCAAGCCGACAAATGAGGATGGACTTTGAGGTAGACGACTACCCACCGCCAGACCATAACCACCACCATGGCCCAGGCCACTGAAGAGCATGGACGGAGATGGAGCCAATAATCGTCCATCGTCTTCTTTCCCAAAATATAGATAAAAAAATCTAAAATAAAAAAAATACATAATATTCTAAACAAATTCTTCCATTGTCTTCTTTCCCCATGGCCTCCTTTGAGCACAGGAGACAAAGTGCATCCCTTATGCATAATCCTATGACCAATGCCAAAACACTAGACATGCCACAAGATCCAACGTTTCAGACCTGTCCAAAACACATCTAAATCGTTGGAAGAATATAGGTAGTTGCATCATTGGATACAACATATAATGCAAAAATTCATCACCTTGAGACCTTAAATTCCTCTCCATGACCATTGATGAGTAGATCGATACCTGGAGTCGTTGTCCTCATATGAGGATCCCAAAACCACCCCTCCCCTTGCAAATTATAAAAGGGAAAATCAAAGCCACAACTATGTGTGGGAACACATTAATTTAGCCTCCTTGTCTCTATGACAAGCAGGCCCCAGTCCACTTTTAGAGTTTGGTGTTTAGTGTTTAGGGTTTAGTGTTTAGTGTTTAGGGTTTAGGGTCTAGTGTTTTGGGTCTAGTGTTTAGTTGTAGTGTTTAGTGTTAGGGTTTAATATATATGTGTTGCATAAAAAGCCATAAATTCGTCGCCGCCAATGAAATCGACGCTTGCAATGGCGATCTTGTCGCGGCAATCACCGAAGTCATGAAAGGACACATGATCCCAACCAAATCGTTAGATTTACCTGGAAATTTATTTAGACCCAACCCTAAGACACTAGAAAACTATGGAAAAAACGCTAGAAATTAAAGGATGAGTCCCCTCATTCTTATCTCCCACAGATGCACCGTGAGAGGAAGAAAAATGCGGGCCCTAGGCTGAGGCAATAGCGGCGACGAAGAGCAGAGGGGCAGTTTCTTTGGCGGCGGCGATGTGGCCTCTTATACCGACGGTCTTTTCTAAATCTAAGGAGGTTGCCAGCCAAATCTCAAATACACGTGTCCAGCAATGGTACGAAAAGTTCGATTCCAATACACGTGTTGGAACAGATGACATGATCATCGAATAAATATGGTACGAAAAGTTCGATTCCAATACACGTGTTGGAACAGATGACACGATCATCGAATAAATATCCGAGACGCAAATCATTGAGGTAATAACAACACCATAGGTTGTACATTCCATTGTAACACATTGGCACGTTCACTACACACTGCGTACTCTGAATCCAGAGACGTGTTCAACAATGGTATGGATTCGTTTCCAAGATGTATTGAAAGTAAACAACTGATGCGATCGTTGAATAAATAGGCGAGGAACGAATTATCATCCATCAGGTGACCACATAACAATCTCTGTGTTCCCTTACATATGGGTACGTTTGTTAGGTATTAAATTACTCTACAAATCTCTGTGTACCGATCAATTTGGCACATATCTTTGAAAGTCATTCCGATTAGCTATGGAACATTTGCAACGACTCCCAGAAACTTCACCATGTACTCTTCCATTTTTTCACACCTGACGCACCCAGCTCCTACAATTCTATACTCCAGCTAGCAACTCATTCGCAACAAGCATGGCTATCCCCAGCAGGAGCTACCCTCTCTTCTCATTTGTTGCAGAAGAAAGACAAGCTCAATTTCGGAGCCACAGCCATTGTCTCGAGCACACCTCCTTGACCGACCATGTACATCCAATGAACGCACACACATCGACACATTGGCGCGGTTATTCGTCGATCCCATCATCAGCCATCAATTGATTTTTTTCTTTTCTTTTTTTGAAGGTGATCAGAGATTGAGAGTATCAGATCCATCCGATGTTCGTAGACAGCCCCAGAGCGACTGCTCCATGCGAGCGAAGCTGTCGTCGAGCTCATACATGGAGCATGCGAACGCGTCATCGTCCGGCCCCGCCGCGCCGTAGAGCTCGTCACCGTGACCGAGCTCGCCCTCCGCCTCCGCCTCCGGCTGCTCAACTTTTGCGTCAACGACGACGTCCGGCGACACTGCCCCGTCGTCCGCGAGCACGAGCTGCTGGTGCTGGTGCTGCGCGGCGCCGCCGGCGTTCCGTGCCACGAGTTCCTGGAACATCGACGAGCGCAGCAGCAGGCTGAGCGCCGTGGTGGACGACGACGGCGGCGGCAACGGCGACGGCCTCCCGACGCACAGAGCCGTGGGGCTGGGCCCTGCGCTGCCGGCGTACACGGAGCCCACGTCGTCGAGGCCGAGTCCGGCGCCGGAGAACAACGCAGCCCCGCGCGCCGCGGCCAGGTGCCCGCGGTAGATGTCATCGGCGACGTCGACCTGCAGCATGCCAGCGGGGTGCTGCAGGAGTCCGCCGGCCTGGAGGCACAGCGACGGCGGCGGTATGGCTGCCGGCCTGACGCCCGAAGTCGGGGTGCCGACGCCGTCCTCGACACCTGCCGCGGCGCCGCCGCCGCCGCCGCCGCCGGGCTTGAGCCAGCGGATGTAGGTGCTGAGGTCGAAGTTGGTGACGGCGTTGATGCCGCGGTACTCGATGGCGGCGATGTCGTAGGCGCGCGCCGCCTCCTCCTGCGTGCTGTACGTGCCTAGGTACAGGTACTTGTTGCCGAACACCCGCCCGATTCGTGCCTCCCATCTGCCGTTGTGGTGGTGCCTGCATTCAGGCGATGTGCGTCAGGCGACGGCGGCCATGTGTATATGCATGTGGATCGGCGTGCGACGACCATGTATCACCGGCCGGCAAGCTAGACGATGATCGGACAAGGTGTCGTCGTTCGTACGTACCGTGCGACGCCCCTGTACTTGGAAACTCCGCGGGAGAAGCCGTTGCTCTTCCTGCGTTGCCATGGGTGAAAAAACCATTAATTATTGGATCACTACTCTTGGATCTTTCAGCGAGCTGTACGTGTGGAGCACATGAGAACACGTACGTACAGTTGGTGTATATATATGCTCACCTTCTTATGGAGGCAAGGTACTCTTCCTTGGACACATTCTGCATCACTTTGAGCTCTTTCTCGTAGTCCACGACCTGCCAGATGTACAACAAATCATATGTTGATGATCATGACGCTCGAAATCTAAAACATATTTTACATAACATGTGTACATATAACATGTGCACCGCATCTAGCTAGAAACCGATTTTAACGGTTCTTAAAAATAATTTCTACTACTTTACTAGTGATGGTTGTACACAAGATATATACTCCCTCCATATTGGAAAAGGAGGACGTTTTGGATAAGTTTTGAGTCAAACATTGGGATTATAAATCATGAATAACTTTTAAGTCGTTGAGTTTAGAAATATGAAAATCATATCAATAGATTTGTCTTGAAAATTACTTTCATAAAAATATACATATATAACTTTTCAATAAATACTTGTATAGAAAAGACAAGTAAAATTTATTTTTGGAGACTGTATCGCTGTCCTAAACGTCTTTTCTTTTCAAGTATGGAGGGAGTAGGAGTTTTGCAAACTTTTTTTTTGCGAGGAAGGAGTTTTGCAAACTACGTAAGGAGATGTTGCCTGATCTGCAAGAGTTCATTCTTAATTAATTTCCTACGCAGGACAGAGAACAGTGTCGCGGCATATAGGAGATCTATAAGTTGTATGAAAAAACAAAAGGTTATATACTCGTATATGTAAGCTATAGAGCGGCAGCAGGCCGCAGGCGCGCGCCAAGAACTAAATTGTATATAAAAAAATTTAGCTATATAAATCCTTCTCAAACAGCTATAGACAGAGATAGCGAAAAGCTATAGCTGGAAATTTAAAACTTGTAAGAAGTCTATAAAATAATAAAAATAAAATGAAAGGGTGTCGTAGGGAAGTTGTAGATGATTCCATCCGACAAGAAGAAAAACAAATTGTTCTAGCTAGAGGATCATCACATGCAGTTTTAGATGCTAGAGTAGTGTATTTCGTTATTAAAAGAGAAACATATGTTGACACTCGGATCCAACAACAATCGCACACCACCATATATATATACGTACCGGAAAGTTGGTGTAGGTGCTAGGTCCCCAATACTTGAGCGCTGCCAGATCATAAGCTCTTGCTGCCGCGTCTTCCTCGTTGTACGCTCCAAGGTAAACTGATGTTCAACATCGATCGTGTACGTACGTACAGTCATATACAAAGATATATATACACACACACAGATTTTGTTCATATATACATACAGTCTTCATATATAAAGATATATACGCTGCCAGATATATACGTACCTTGCTTCCCCTTCTTTTTTCTGCGTAGGGTTCCATGTCCCTTTGTCCCACAGGTGCGCCTCGAACCTGCCCGTCCACCGATGCCTGCGTGTATGTACGTACGTAGCGCAACAAATCAACACAAGGTTCACGATCAACACGTACGTAGGCTCAACACGTACATGCACGCTAGCTCTATACACAAATCAAAGCACAACTAGCTATAGCTAGCGTTTACCTGCTAACACCTCTGAACCTTGAGCTCCTCTTGGACGCGTTACTGTTGCTACTCGCCGACTTGTCGCCGGCGCCTGCGACCGCCTCGTCCTTGCCACCGCCGTTGCTCATGGGCGGCGGCTCTCTCTTCCTCCTTTTACCCTTCACAACACCGTCCCCACCGCCGCCGGTGGCAGGAGGCGCCGGCGACCTCGGGGTAGCACCACCGCAGTACAGCCCCTGCCCTCCTCCTCCTCCTCCTCCTATGCCGATGCCGATGCCGATGCCGCCGCCGCCGTGGAGCTCATCCTTCACCTGGCGGCTATAGGTTTCCATGGTCACCACACACCAGACCAGAAGAAGGCTAGTGTAGGTTGTTGTGCGTTGGAACCAAAGGGGAGGTAGCTCCCGTACGTGCGTGTGAATGTTTATATGCAGCTGAGAACAGATGGCAAGGGCTGGTATTCATCGTCCTTGTTTCCATCTATCCCCCTGAAAACGACAGCAGGGCGGCGGTGTTCTCGGTGCCAGGCCACTTTGTCTCTTGCTGGCCTCGACAGCTTACACGCCGTTGCATTGTGTTGGCACTGCGCCTACTTGCTGCATATTCATTGGCTGGAAATTCCCCTTGCTAGCTTGTCATCCAGAATTTTATCACAAGCTAGCTATATATACATTCACACTTTGTAGTTTCTTGTGGGAAAAAACAGTAAATGACACATTCCTCGTCAAAATAAAAGAAATGTTGAAAAATCCAGTCGGATGAAACAATTAGCATATAAGGGATGCAAGACGGGTTGTGTCAAACCCGTAAATAGGCTAATTTTTGCGGGGTTTGCGGGCAATCCACAAAAATTAATTAGCCTATTTGTAGGTAACCCGCTTTGGATCCCTGTTTGACAGACCCTACCAGAATGCATATACAATTTGAACTTTCTTGTGGAAAATATTATTAATTATTAATGATATATGTGATTATCTATAAACACAAATGTTGGTAATAAATTAATATGGATGATACAACTGACAACAGATATTGGGATTTGGGAGGATCAACAGAATGCATGTATAATTTTAAGTACTCCATATGTCTCAAACTAAATATAAGTCGCTCCAAACTTTATTTGAAGAGTTAAAATATCTCAAGTTGGACCAAACTTATATAATAAAATAATAGCATTTTATGATACAAAATAAGTATTATTAGATTCTTCATTAATTATGTTTTCATATATAGTATACCTATTTGATGTCATAAATGTTTGTCATTTTCTCCATACTTTTGATATCAAACTTGAGATATTTCGACTAGAAAGTTGCAGTGACTCATAATTTGAGACAGAGAGAGTAGTTTTTATTCTACATACTTAGGTTTTATATAATATAAAGTAGTTACTGAAAAGTATGTACTGTTCCTTTTTTTTGGTCACCTTTTGAAAGTGTACAAGATACAATTTACACCTTTTTGAAAGAACAACATATAGCCTTGTAGACATCGACTTGTATTTGTATCCTTATTACATATGGCTGCTGAAAAGACACCAATGCTACAGCAATCAGCAATATATATATAACTGTTTTCACTTAATGTTAATATGAACAGGAGCCAGACATTAACAAAGTTACCGAAGTATCAATAGTACCTGCTTGTTACCTTTTATATCTTTTTTTTTAAGACAAGACAACAAAGTTCCAGCTGTTATGTTGCAAATGGTTACATTCTGGATGAGTGTTTATCCTTTTTTATTTTCATTGCTAATTCCGGATTGCTCTTATTTTTTTTTCAGAATACGACATGTAAGACCTTCGTAGACAGTTCGTAGTAAGTCTGTGTTTATTTCTGGAACGATCGATATTATTTCCTAAAATATGCAATCCTTTAAACAGTTAGTAGTTGACCACTATTCCTATTTGTAACCTTATTAAATTAAGTCCCCAAACATAGTGGAGGAACAAGATCTGAAGATGAGAATCGCAAGCTGTAAAAGAGAGGGACTTGCACGATTACCCTCGCCCAATCACAGAAATACAATCCCTTTCAAGAACATGTATGATAACATCAAGGAACTCTCGCATAACTTGACTGTTGTCTCATTAGTTGTCCTTGTAAATACTGTACTTATTTGCACGGCTATAGCTTTCTGAAGTTTCACCGCATCTCCCTGCCCTTTTCAGCGTGTATCTGCAGCTGTGCACATCAAACTCCGTATGAGCTTAATGCTTTTACACCATACGTATCCATCTTCTACGCGTATTGCAGTTCTATTACACAAAAGATTTTATTTGTCCAATGGTATTGTAACAGGTGTGGCGGGGGGCTACTGGTGGCATGGCTGCGGGCAGCGGCGCTGATTGAGGGAGGGAAAGAGAGAGCGCACACTTGAGAGCAGAGAGCGAGAGGAATAAAGCCTTTTGGCTATTTCTTTTTTGATTGCAACGATTATTTGACTCTAAGCAACCTCAGTGATCATTATAGAATTTGGATTCTCCTTTCCTAACACTCAAACTCAATCTCAATCTCTTAACTAACCGACTCTTTCCTAATCTATTGAGATTTGATATGGAAACTAGATAGCAACGACAACGGCAGTGGGAGCGGTGGTCGTGCCTCCACTTGGAGCGTGGCCCTTTTTGGGCACGGTGTTGGGGTGCCTAGCCCCCTTCTTGGGCTCTCGCTGCCCCGTTTATTCCACCAGAGGTTGGGGCCTGTATTGGGTGTGTGATGTATTATCACCCGTCGGTTCGACAAGAATCGAGGTGAAAATCAAAATGGTTTTGATGGCCAACATGTTGGGTCGAGATAGACCCAACAGTGAAATCCCCACAACAGTTGCACTCATTTCCTACTACTCTCAACATTTTGTGTTTTTTTTGAGCTAGTTGACAGCCAGGGTGTGTACACATGTCACCCTCTAAATAGCTGATAGGGCACATGGATCATGCGGCCCACCGCCTCATCTCTCCCTCTAGTGAGAGAAGAAATATCTCTCCCTCTCTCTCTCTCTCTCATGCCCCTCTCTCTCCCTCCCTCCCCTCTCTATCTCTCCCTCAGTTTCCATTCCCATGAGTCTTGGCGCGGCGGGTGGCCTATAGCTCAATCACATGCTAGTGGTTGTTGCCAGCAAGTAGTCGCAACCCTCAATCCCTATCCCCCTGATACATCAATGAGCTCATCCTCACTTGGCGGTGGAAATAATGGTATGGGTGTGGGCATGGCGGTAGCAAATACATGTGTCAACGACGACCATGGTGACATGTGATTAAGCTCAAAACATAAGAGTAGATTTTTTTTTATATTTTCATTGTTGGTTCGTATAATGAGATGATGATGATCGTTGTGTCACCGCCAATTTGAAACCGATGGTGATGGAGCTTATTATCATTGCCCACTTTCATTACCTAAGGAAAAAAGTAGCAGCGAAATGGGTTCTAGTGTTGATGGTGATTAACTTGTTGTAGTAGTGGTTCACATGTAACTTTCTCTATAGCAAAATTTTGTTCTTCCTCTACTTTTCCCTTTAGTGAAAGCAACCAACACTTAGCATCCAACAACAATTTGCAAATACAAATCTATTCACCATTACTAATGCAGAACAATGAGTAAACCTACTCTACTCTCTCGAGTGTTAGCCCCCTTTCCCTCCTCCTTTCTGTGATCTAAGCTCCTTAAGCCCACCCATTTTCTAGTTGAATTTATGCCATTCGCCATTATTAGACCCATCTTCTTCTCTCTAGGGATGCTTGTCCCAATGGTACATGTTGCCTTTGTGTTGGGCCAATCTCGTTGACTTATCTAGTCCCTCCAATGGCGATGGTGGTGTTCGTGCATGTCCCTTATCTCTCCCCCTGCCCTAGGTGGATATGCTCTATCGGACCGCCATTTGCCAAGCCTCTTCCCCATCGGTACTCTTAATTTGCTTATTCGGTTGTCGTTGGCATGTCCTACATAGGAGGTGGTGGTGCCACCGCTTGGTGATCTCGCACCTGAGGGACTGTGACAATCCTTCTGTCATGCTTTGTCATAGTCATACTCTAGTAGTTGGATGTTATTAGATTCGTTTTGGACGACATTGTTGTTGCCAACTAGCATTGTCAATGCTTGGCCCTACTGGGCTCTAGTTGGGTGGTTCGTTTTTTTTGTGATGGGTTTTTGTTGGTGAGGGCCCCCGCAATCACGCCCGAGATGAACCTATCAAACATCAATTTTGGTCATAGAAACCTCCATATAGGTGGTCATCAGTCTTGCTAGCATTAGGCCGCTCCTTTGTCCACCCCCCAACGCTTCACAACCTCGCCGACTAGCCTCCTCGCTAGTAAGTTGCCCTAGTCTTCGTGTAATGCACCTTATCTAGCTATTTGGAGTGCAAGCATTTATCCCGGGCGCTACCATGGACATCATTCTTCGATTGGGTTTGGCTTAGTTCTACAAAGTTGTTATTGGTAGACGAGATTGATCTTATCAAATTCCTACATGATCAGTTCTACTTTTTCTAGCCTTTGATTTGGTTGGCTGATTACGCCTATATCGCCAAGGCTCTCTCAATCGATAAGGTGGTATGTGGTCACTTGCTTGAGGTTATTTTTGCCATTGCTTGGGGCTATTGTTGGGTTGCCGATCATTGTGGCACCTTGTCCAACTTTGTTTGTCCCATATAGTTGCCACACTTCAATTTTGCTTAGTTATGGAAGCAATGACAACTTAAGGAATTAGCTTTGGATAGCAGCTTGGAGACTAGCAATCAACATGTCTGAACCGTGACCTTTTGTTTCTTTTTTCTTTTACCCCTAACACTACCTTCCGTCTTGTGCCCTTCTTTTGTGTTTCTTTTATACTTGTTTCATGGGTTTCATCTCTAGACTACCCCAACTAGCTTGAGACAAAAAGGCTACGTCGTCGCCGCCGCCGTTGTTGTATGGAAGCAATGATGCATGTATTTCCATCATCGATTGATTGTTGTGGTTCAGGGCTCATTTGATGTTGAACCCCTAATTGTTGGAGATGGTGCCACTACCCTTCTCACACCGGGCGCACTCCAACACCAAGCCTTGGATGTCTGTTGGCAAAGTGTGTTCAAGAAGCCTTGCTTCAAGAAGAGTTTCATGATCCTTTCATAGGAGTTTTCAAACCAACTTGAAGGACGAGCAACAAACTTGGGTTGCCATAGGGCGGTTGGTTGGATGCATGGAGCTTTTCACTGCTAAGTATCGGGGGTCACCTTTGTGTACTAGTCATGTGATTGTTTCTATTGCTCCTCTTATTAGTGCTAAGCTTCACAAGCCACATATGATTTTTTTTTTTTGTAGTTAACTGTTGCAAACTTTGTTGATGATCAAGGATCGTGTGATTTTGCTAAGACCATAGGCTTTATGTTGCATCTCTTTATATTCCTCTTAGTAAAAAAAAACATGCTTAGACACGGTTAGAAAAAAAAAAAATTAGGTCATTTGGCCACAACAAGTCTTTATGGTCCTTATTATTAGTAGTCGATCTTGGATTTAGGCTATCCGCACTGCTGAATCTTTAAAATCCATACTGTATCCCTCCCCGGACCGTGGGGCCCATATTTTTTTGGTCCGCTTTTTCTTGCAGCCATCAAACTCTATCCCATACTTTATACCCCATAGGTCCCACGCGTTAGCCTTTCTTCCCCTCCCTTCCCACGCGACGCCGCACGCACAACTCCCCGCCGGGCGGCGAGCCAGCCGCCGCGAGCGAGCGGTAGAGGGCGGGGCGTAGGAGCGAGCAGGCGGCGAGGCGGTGGGGCGGGCGGTTCCCGCGCGGCTTGGCGAGGCCGGCAGCGGCGCACTTCTCACGGCGACCTCGGGCGGCGGCGTCCGAGGACGAGCGAGGCGGCGGCGGCCATGGGGTCCTCCGTCACGCCCACCGGCCGCGAGGGGCTGACGACGAGCGAGGCAACGCGGCCACACGGGCACGGTGAACCGGCTCCTCCCTCCTCCGCAACAAGTGGGCGGCTCGGTGACCCGGCACGAGATCCTCTCCGGCAGAGCTCCCACCGCGACGGCGGCCCGACAACCTCCCACGACGGCTCTCCCTCTCCCCCGCCAAATCAGCGGTTTGTTGCGGAGCTCCAATCAGCGACGACGTAGGTGGAATCGATGGCGGCGGGGTCCATCCGGCAGCGGCGGTGCTCCAATCGATGGTAGCAAAGGCTCCAATCGGTCCATCCGCAACGGCGCACAACACACCCCGGTCGTGCCCGCTGCTCCGCCTCGCCGCGCTGCTGCAGATCCCGACGGAGACGCCCACCCAGCTGTAGACCACAGGATCCCCGCGGCACCCCTGCCTCCCCTGCCCGGGCGCGAGCTACATCGCCACATGGGCCCCACGCCACGCTGTCGCCCTGAGGAGCAACGCCAGACGCCTGAATATCCAGAAAACGGGGTGGTAGCATGCCTACTCCAGTACAGTGGTGTAGCTCAGATAGCCTTACTGATTGATGCATGGATTACTAATACAGTTATATTATCTCCTCCGTGTGATGTGCTAGTCCACATTAGTTTGTTTCCCCCTGACAGAACTCGATCTGTTGGAGAAAAGAAAACAGGAACATAGATAGAGTCGAATTAGGCATCGCATATACTGTGTTGCATGATCATCCAACGTATGCAATGACAAGCTGGCGTACGGAAGCACCCAGTTTCTGACGACTAGAGATCAGTGGCGCAACACACATCCTATAGCCCACTGAGTTTCGAAGACAATGACATTTCACTGCCAGAAAAAGACACAATGACATTTTTTTCAGAATATATGAATTCCGCCCGGCAGGCGCTGAATATTACCACATGAAAACGATGTACACCAGACCAGGACCAGCATGAACATCCCCAACAAACCGCTAAAAACGGATTGGCGGAGCAGAGAACATTCCCCATATATGTCGTACTCTATGTCATGTACTCAGAATCCAGCTGAAGACACATTAAGAGCTGGACAAACTAGGACGTGTAACCCATCTGGACATAGTAATGAACATTGAGCTAGCGTCTAGCTTGGGCCGTTTTTATTAGATGTCTCTCCACCAGAGAGGAATTATTATCAAATACTCCCTCCATCTCAAATTATAAGTCGCTTGACTTTTTTTTGGCTCTAAGTTTGACCATTCGTCGTCTTATTCAAAAAATTTGTGCAAATGTAGTCAAATTTAAGTCATTCTTCAAGAATTTTTATTAATAAAGAAATCCACGGCAAAAAGAAGTGATATTTTGTACAAATTTTTGAATAAGACGAGTGGTCAAACTTGTTGTTAAAAAGTCAAACGACTTACAATTTGGGATGGAGGGAGTACTTTACTTTGTTTGTTCGTACATTTCAATAAAATGCCAGTAGGAGGCCTTGCCCCCCTCCTGCTTCATCAGAAAAGGAATTACTATCAAATTCCAAATAGCCTTTCCTCCGACCTAACAACTGTATTAATTTTTTTAATAATAAATAAAACAAAAGTTCCAGGATCGGTTTGGGTACAAAACAGAGCCATAAAGCTCACAAAATAACGAGTCTCTTTGCTAAATTATCTTTTTGTAAGTGTTACACTTTCCTTAAATACCACAAGAAAATTTTAACTTTCAATGGTATTTTTAATTTCCAAACAAGACTTTTTTTTTTGAATACACAAAACATTTGTGCATCATTGTATTAAGTAGTATTTTTATAGAACGTCTATATTTAGGCTTTTGCCTCCTCATTTTTACAACGTCTTAAGCGATTATTCACGCACTAGACAACCTAGTTTGCAAACGCCAGCCTCCACCCAATGGTTGGCCAAGTCTACTTGATGATGGCGAGGACTTGAGTGACAGTGGATGCCTCCTTTCTAAAGCATCGTGAGTTATGCTCTTTCCACAGCTCCCACACTACCATGGCGAAGAGTGTAATTTCAGGCTCCCTTTCTCTTGTCCAGAAAAATATCTGGTTGAATGAGCTTCCATCGAAAAACATATTTAATTTAATTGTAGACTACAAAACAATACACTTACTTGATATACATATATACAAACGACGACCAGCAGCTAGCAGGCTAGCTGGCCAGCTTGTGGAATTCTGCTGGTCTCTCAAGAATTGGCGGTATTTGACTATTAATTAGATTAGAAATGCAGGTGTACTGTGCATACTAATCTCGTCGGCAGAAGCAATTCCAGGCAGGAAAAGAGGATCGAGATCGATGTGGACAAAACGGGAGAGCATCTCTGCGGCCTTGGGTTGTTCGCAGGGCTTCGTTCCTGACGAGCGCGCGTGGCACGAATCCTTGACTCCACCATATTTTATGGGCGCCAACGCCCAACACGTCTTCATGTATGTCATCTAGTAGAACTTTCGTGCACTGGATTATGGATTGATGGATGGGTTATTCTTAGCTGATGACTGATCTATTTTGAAGGGAAAACAATGGACAAGAACCAGTGAGAATTGAGAGGTCGAAGCAATGTTTGGTAAGAGAGACTTGTGTGCAATGGACAAGAACAGACAACCCAATGGCATGTGTTAGATTAATTGGGCTTAGCCCATTAGTTAACTAGCAATTAATCAAGGAAACTCCAAAGGCCCACACGTTTATGGTAAGTGGAGTGGGATTAGTACCACATGGTACACTCACTGAGAGAGTGTTTAACTTAAATAGTACATTAGTTGGTGCTCTCTGTGAGGAGTGAGAGGGAATATGGGGAAGCCACGCTCGCGCCGCCGCCGCCGCCGTGCCGCGTGCCTTGGCCTTGGCCTTCGCCGGACGTGTTGTGATGTGCCTTTTTGTGGTCCAGGCAACGGTCGCAAAGGGCATAAGGGTAAATATACCTGCACGGTGTGCGCCCTAGCCGAGGGTAAGAGGGTAAATGCACATGTGCGGTGTGTGCCCTAGCTGGCACTATAAATAAGACATTCTTGAGCTTGAGCGGAGTCTCTGCATCTCCGGCTCGAGCTCCTTGCGCGCACAAGGGACTCCGGCGAGCAGCCTCCGGAACTCCGTCCGTCAGCGTATCTGCACGGGTAGGCGGGCGATCAAGTTTTTGGGGAGCGCCCTCAAGTGCGACTGCTCCTTCCCGTGACCGATGGCTCCTACGACGAGAAGCGCCGCCACCGACGCTAACGCTGCTGCAACCGGATCTGGTGATGTGCATATGCCGCGGGCACCGACAGCCTCACCCATGGGTATAATCCGAATATTTTGCTTATGCTATTGCTTAATGTTTCGGTATAGTAGGCTTTGCATATGATGCTAGTTTCGAAGAAGTGTTACGTTTATCTATGCCTATGATGTTCCCAAGTAGCATACATGATATCGTTTTTATGGGTTATCAGATCTCGTAATATGCCTAAATCTTCGACAACATGCATGATGCCTTATGAAAGAAGAAAAAAATTGCACACACCCAAAGAAATTCCTGAACTGTTTACTCCTACCATTTACTTTTAATTAGTATTTATCTGGACCTTGTTTGGATCAGGGATCTACCCAAACAGCTCAGAAAGCGGGCACCACATGTTTTTATAGATACATATCATCAATCTGTAAATGATTTATCAAGAGCACTTGGGTCATTTTAACCATATTCTCCTCTCTTCAGAATGTTAATCTAGACAGACAAATGGTTCTAGCAAGTGATTATGTTTCTCTAAAAAAAGGTCTCTCCAAAGAATCAGAAAAATTAAAATGTTTCATCATGAACCTGGTGCCCTCAAACATTTCAGAACTATGAGAATTACCAGTTCAGTAATTCCCCGGGGAAAAAAAAAAAAAACACTGCAGCAATCATCAGAGAAAACGGAACAGGCCTAAATGGCGCTAGACCGGTGGCCATCGACGACTCTCGCTGTCAAGTGGGTCTGTGGGTGTGGGTCCATGTCTCACGGGCTGGATGGCTTTGCTCTCAGTGAAGTGGGCCCACATAGCAGCATTAAGCCCAAAGCCGGTTGCTGAACGGCCCAAAGCCTTGAGCACGACGGCCCGGACCGGTCCATCCACAGACCACAGGATAAACCACCCTTGGCACCGCCCGCCCACCCGTCCACACCGCCTGCCCGTCTCCTCGCCGCCCCCAGCCCGTTCGGCGCAATGCCACCGCCGGCGCCGCTCTTCCTCTCGCTCGCCTCGCCGCCACCGCCGCCTTCGCTCCTGCCCGTACACCACCACCCCAGGATCCCGCAATCCCTGACCCTATTACCCCCGCCCGTCGCCTCCTCCTCCTCCTCCAGGAAGTCCGCGGCGCTCCCCGCGTGCCCCGTCGCGTCCCCGCGCCACTCCGACTACTTCGACCCCCGGGCCCCGCCGCCGCCGCGCGGGGACGGCGGGTACGGGCGTCCCCTAACGGCGCGTTGGACGGGAGGGTCTTCACTAGCTACAGCATCTACAAGGGCAAGGCCGCGCTCTCGTTCGACCCCAGGCCGCCGCAGTTCGTGCCGCTCGATGTAGGTAGAGGAGGATGGATGGAGCCCCCGTTGTTTCTGTCTGTCTTCATTGTTCCCTACGCGTGTTGCGCTAATGGATGATGATGCTTTTGCGATTTCTTGTAGTCTGGGGCGTACAAGGTGGCCAAGGAGGGCTTCGTGCTGCTGCAGTTCGCGCCCCGTCGCCACACGACAGTACGACTGGACGCGTAAGCAGGTAGTATGCTCCAATTGCCTCAGCTTTTGATTACAACTTATCTTCTGTTTGGATTTTTGATACCTAACCGACCAATTTGAGCTAATCCATTGGGTATGGGGAGAGAAGAGCCGATATGTGTAGGGTAGCTAGAGATTCAGCTTGCTTTTCTTGTGCTTATGCTGAAAATAAATGTTATAGCAATTTAGACGCTCAGTTCTCAACTGGCTGGATTTCTTTGTAAGCTGAACCAGGAACGATAGATACTCCTTTCGTCACTCTGACCATGGAAGTGATGCCATGTATTCTGGCCCATTGGTTATATTCATTTGGTTCCTATAGCAGTATGTATTCTGGCCCATTGGTTATAGCAGTATGTTTTTTGTCTATTTTGCAATAGGTCTGCTGATTTTTTGTATCTATATCTAACTAATGTGCTTACATTGACTTGTTTGATGTAATTGAATGCTATGCACTTATGCAGGTCTTCTCATTATCTGTGTGGGAGATAGGAACCCTTCTCACTCTTGGTCCAACAGATTCATGCGAAGTTCTTTCATGACCCTTTCAAGGGACGGAGGTTGGTACCATTTAATTTAATTGTCTCTGATTTCTGATTACCTGAGTTGCACTCCTAGTGACTCTCCCCCTATTGTTGTTTATCTCTGAGGTTTCCATAAAGATGCCACAAATGAA
This sequence comes from Hyparrhenia diplandra, assembly GCA_015847255.1. NCBI lineage: Eukaryota > Viridiplantae > Streptophyta > Magnoliopsida > Poales > Poaceae > Hyparrhenia > Hyparrhenia diplandra. The sequence continues at coordinate 43,741 of JADLZK010008805.1, read as the reverse complement.
GATAGATCATCATGCTATGGATCTTGTTATTCTCCTAGTCAATTGCGGCATATATTATTTTCTTGTGTTTTCTGTCCAGTGGTGTAAGAATGCAGTGATATTGTCATCAATCTTCTTTCATACTTTTTGTGCCAATCTGATTTAAGGACATGCTTATCTATTACATTTGTGTCATCTTTTGTTTTGAAAGGACTGGCTATTGGGGAAGGCATTCTTGCCCCTCCTTTTGTTACAGTTAGCAAAGAGGGATTTGTTTTTTAATTGTATTTTTTATGTCAATACACAAAAATCTTGCTAGCTAATGTCTTCTTGATTTTATCCAACATCTCTAATCAAGATTGTTCAGTGAGGGTTCCATCATTCCTCAGTCACGTTGTCTATAGCATCGTTTATCCAGACTTCAAGGATGTTTACATCCTTTTCCTTACATCCATCATGTTTTATATTTCCTTCCATTTTTTGTTGTTTCATGCACATTCAACCCTGGTACTGTGCATCAAGAAAATATTAACCACATTTATCATTTCATCTTGTCATATAAACAGCGAAGAAGGTAAAGTGCGTAAAGTTCTAAAGGTTGAGCCAACACCTGATGGCAATGGTCGCTTTTTCAACCTCAGTATGTAGTTGCCAACTCATTGTTACAGAATTTGGTCTCATCAATTTATGTTCACAGATTGATCTGATAATCATTTTTTGCTGCTAGGTGTCCAGAACCGACTTATCAATGTTGATGAGAGCATTTACATCCCTATAACCAAGGGAGAATTTGCTGTCATTGTATCAACTTTCAATGTAAGTAGCATGTACAATCCTGTTTTTTTTTTTTTTCATCAATCCTTGTACAGATTCATATCTTTGCAACTACCCTTTTTTGTGTTGTTGTTATAGTTTGAGCAGATTACACGAGTTCTAGTTGGCTGATTACTTTGCATTTGACTCTCGGTTGTCGGTTCTACACTTTTACTTGGGTTCTGCAAATATTGACATGTTACATGACTTATATATACCATTAATAATCCAATGTTCGACAGTACTAAGATTTTTCTGTGCAATATGTAATGGTTGAATTGCCCTTGTAACAACTTGATTTGGTTATTTATGTTTGCCACGTATTCAACCTTCCTGAGTTCACTTTTTCATTACTCTGTTAATCCCACCATTTTCTTTTGGTTAACACTGCCATCCCAATCTTGTGTGAATGTTGAATTTGTGGATTGTGTGGGATTGTGGGTTACAGAATAAGCAATGAAGCTAGCTTTCATCATAGTCAGAGTTAATAGAAACAGTTGTGCAAACATTACCCTTTTATTTATCTTTTTATTTTATAGGTAAAATAACATGCAACATTCACACCATTTTAAGAAAAAACAATACCTAATTATCTATCCTTGTGCATGCAGTACATCATACCACACCTCATGGGCTGGAGCACATTTACAAGCTCAATCAAACCCGAGGAGTCACGGTCGTACAGCAGGCCTCAATCCACACCTGAGTATGAATGGCGAAGGTGATGGTGGACTTGTTGATGAACTAGAGCAAAAAATGGCTACAACTCACACCTAAGGGGCTAAGGGTGTTGGTATCGTTTGGCTGGGTAATCTCAGGTGTGGTTAGTTGATGATGGATGCCCTTTGGGGGTCTTATTACTCCTTTCGTTTCCTTTGTAGTTAAGCAGGCAGGTAGCACTACTTGTATTCAGAATTCCTCAGCTGTCTAGAGTTTCACGGGGCGTGGGGGGCCATGTTTTGGGCAACAAATCTCAGTTCTGACATTGAAGGAGGCCGCGGTGGTTGTGTAGGTCGCGAACACCTCTTGTGAATCTGCTCCTTGATTCTTCTACTGTTAGTAGGACGCAACTGAGAAATGCTTTGGACTGCTGGGAAGGAGCTGGCCTTTGTTCACGAAATGCTTGCATACGTGAGGTTATTGTACATGGTACAATTGATGAATGTCTGTCTGCCTGGTACAACTGTGGTGTGCTTTTGCAGTCTATAAACTGATGATTTTGCTGCTGTCGCTCTTGCCAAGCTGTGGCTTTCTTTCCTGCATTCGCTGTTTGATGAAAGCTCGACCAGCTTCGGTACGTGAGGGAGCGAGCCTAAAATTTGGCCATGGCAAATCGGCCCGGCCCACGGTGAGCCCAGCCCATAATCCTATCGCGGCGGCTGGGTGGCACGAGAAGCTGCTGGAGGCTCCTGCACTTTTGCCTCCTTTCGCCGGCAAACCCAGCAGAGCACACGCACTCTGCTCCGCCGCCGGCGCGCATCGCACTACGCCGGCGGCAAAGGAAGGACGTCTGGTCAGGTCAGCCACTCAGCCTCGTCATCTTCTTCCCGGTGGCGCACCCTGCCCCTTCCCCTCAGTGCAGTGGACTTCCGTTTTCAACCTCTCGATCTGTCTCTCTGCTAGAATTCCTTCTGGCGTTTTTCTGTTTGATCGTTCAGGTTTTGAACTCCATTGAACTGACAAGTGCCCATAACCTCGCGCTCCCCTCTCGAGAACACAACGGAGGCGGCGGCGTGTTTACCACGAGGCGAGGCCATGATCGATGCTGCCGTGTATCGTGGCCTTGTATGGGCAAACAGCGAAATCCAAGCCGCTTTGGCCGCTCTGCTGTGGTGAGTAGCACCAGTTTGAGCGAGGGGTAGGGCTTACATGCTACACTAGTGTAGTGCCACACTCACAAGTCACGTCCCTGCGAACTCTGTTGCTATTTGTGCATCAGAAATTCATTCATGTTGCCATCTGCACTGTTCAGATACACCTATGGATCCTCTGTCAGAGACAGTGAAACCATATCGTCCTATATATATCCTGGTTAGTGCACGGTACCTCTCTGACTTCAGTAACACAACTTATTCTGTCCACTTTTCTTTCCTTGGTTTTTGGGACAAGTTGAGTGGTTGAGGAAAAAAAAACTAACCCTGGATGAAAGTAATCCCGAGGGAGGACATGATAGTGACAATACAATTGACATCTTTCATCGCAACGGTTTCTTCTAATTTGTGAGGACAGCTAAGTGTGCTAAAAGTTTATCTTGGGTTGGTGAACATTCAAGAAATCGTCTGGAGGAGGTTCCATGATGTACTCAGCTAGGAAAATCTTCTCCTTTTTTTTTTTCGAATTTGCTGAGGTACACAAAAAGTTTGTCCTACTCTCTTCTCTTTGTCCTCCTAGGTTTTCCGTGTTTCCGCAGGTTATGTTTTTGTATTTTGTTTAGGGGGATTTGAAATCAGATTCACCATAAGGATGCATTGTGATTTTCATCAACTAGAGGTGAGATCTTGTGATCTGAATTTGATTGGTTGTGTTCATCATTTACATCACACTACTGATGATACAATAATACACCTGCAATTAGAATCTTTAGAGATAGTGACGTTATTATCTTTACAGTGAAATGAAGATGAGTATGACAGGTCGTACAGACGAGTTAATTGGTACACGATAGTCAGCATTCTTCTCCAAAATTTGTGGAAAGAAGTTTAAACACATCATTTTTTACTGTGTCAAAACGAAAATAAAGGCAGAAACAAGAGCCTATGTGAAAGGGTGAAAAAGGGTGAAAAAAGACCAGGGTGTTTAGGGCATTTTACAATTTTTTTCCCTTTTGGATTCTTCTTGTTTCTGTTTACCACTTCAAATGACACAAATTAAGTTTGGTGATTTCCTTCCAGCAATACTTTGAAAGTGAACTTGCATTTTTAACTTCTCTGTTGTGTGCTCTGAACTTCTGACTGATTCTTTTCAACTTGTGCCGTCTACCCCTACGGAACCAGTTCCTTTTTCTGTTCTTTTTATTTACATTTTTCATTCCCATGGCAGCTTTTAGATAAGCACATGGACTGTGTGAAGATGGTTTAACCTTTTAGCATTATTGAAGAACAATAAAGAGGCTTCCAAGAAACAAGTGGGTGCAGTGAGATCTTAGCTGTTTTCTACTCTGATGCTGTGGTAATAAGTTGATTCCTCAAATGTTTAACACCCAGTTGCCATTCTCGCCTACATATAAATAATCCACGTCAATACCAAAGAGCCAATGAGGTCTTAGCTTTAATACTTTATAACTGTATAAGGAACCAATCTTACTTTTTATGCGATGCAGCCTCTAAATGGAAATAAACACGGTTTGTGTTCTTGACATGCACAATTCAATCCTTGATGAAAGCATTGACCTGCTCCATTATTATAATAAGGGTTATATGCCTGCGCAAACTACTGTGATCATATCTTAACAAATTCATTTATTTTTCAAAGCTTGGACTTAATGATATTCCCAGTTTTCAATTGCATGTAGGGATTTCTTTAATTTAATCACTATTGAAATTTACTGAAAATGAAATGCTTCTGTAGCATTGTAAGTACAGTACGACAATTGTGTGAGCTTGTCCATCCTATTGAGATCCTTCAAAGTCAAGATGCTTACAAATGTATACTGTAGTTCTAGTTGACATGTTTCAGATGTTATATTTTTTAACCCCGCAACAGCACTGGTGCATTCTTTTTGGAAGTCATTTTGAAAAATGCTTTGAAATGAAAACAGTTCTAGTTGACATCGAGCAGGCCATATTTATTCTCTTTAGCGGGATTGAACAAACACTTTTATGGAATAAGGCAAAAGTACACTATGCCTTCTCTCTCATCCTACAACTATGGCTTATGTGGAGCTTATAGGTGGGGATACAACTCATACATACTTGCTACACATCTATTGTAAAATCAAACAATGGATCTAGAGAAATGAGTCATACAATCAAATCAAGATGTGCATGTGTGTGGAATATATATATAGAGTGGGTATTGATGGTGTATATGGTGGTAGGGTGCAAGCTTAATTCTACCTTTACTCTCAAGGAAACATATCTCTCTTTTGGAAACATTTGCAAGAGACAAGGGCTATCTTTATTCTCATCATTTGTCTTTCTTTTTTTTTCTTGGGCACTTGTCCATATTTTTTTAACATTTTTTTCTTTTCTTTTGCATAGCCCATGTCTCCTTTTTCTGCAACAAAACTTTTGAGAGATAGCAACAAGAACATTGGAGCTTTATTTGGTGGGTAATGGGATGATTGGTTGGGTGGATCATAGGGAATATTTTTGGTGTTCACTCCCAAAGTAGAAGCAACATATGTGGGTGGAGTGTACGCGTGATCTGGATTTTAAAAACATGACAAGTTTTTTAAGGGTCAACAAAGCTTGACAACACTCAATGCAAAGCAAGCACTAAGTATATGGAAGTTTTCCTAGTCTACATATGGTTGTGGTAAGAATTCAAGCTCTATCATACATGAAGTCATCATGTATTGGAGCATTCGGTCTTTTGTAGGTGACATATCGGAATATGAGTATAAACCGAATGTCGGACGTAAAAATGACACGACCTAAGAATCGTCCGGTGAAGCACTAAGGGGGAATGCCCATAAACCCGAAGAAACCAACTCCATATCGGCCAAGCACCGGGGACACACTCAAGGCCCACCCAGCAGCACCCATCTCAAAGCCGGTGGCCAGATGGCATAATAAGGGGTGGTCGAGCCCCTAGGTTGGTCAAGACCTTATCGCCACCAACCGTGTTGATTCTTTGTGTGGGCCCTCATCAAATGCGCTCCTACGTTGGTTGTGCCATGTTGCCTTGTATTTACCTCCTAGAAACCAACCTTAGAGGGTATAAAAGGTGCAGGAGAGGAACCCCCAAAACACACCACATGTGGAGCTCTCTGTCTACCTCTCTTGTAAATTTGTAATCTTTCTTAGTAGTTGGAGTAGGTTGTAAACCTAGAGAAGGAACAAAGTCTTCTCGGTATTCATGTTATGTGAAAGCTTTGTTCATCCTTTATGACTTTGATCCTTATTCATCATTGTTCATGTTCTAGTTCTAGAGTTCTTCGACCATTCATCTTTCAGGAGGTGTTCGATCTTATATGCTTTATAATCCATATGCCTATTATGTTTATGCTGGTTGGTCTAGGCTATCGTGAATGGTTCGACGTACCTTTAGGCTTCCTTGTGTTATATGCTTGTCAATCCGTAGGGTTAGAGTCTCGGGGGACCACAGGTAGTTGGCAATTACACAATTGTGGTGCACGGGTATGCGTTAACCTTCGGTTATGACTTTGCCTTACGGTTGAGGTGGTAGGTGGCGGTGTGGTGACAGCCCTATCTGCTCCTTGTAATTGTTGACACTTCTTATCATATAAATTCTATAGTGAAACAAACATGAGAAAAGGACCAAAAGAGTAAATCCAACATAGAATGGGGCTTGGACTAACAAATTTCATGAGTTTTGGTGAATTCTATATTTTACAGGAACTAAACAGAAACATTGAGAGTTATCGAGCCATACAAGTCCAAGACGTATCCCGAACGTAATCCAACTTGGCTCCCACGAAATAACACTCTAGAAGACACCACGATGAAGCAGGGGCCGAGGAGGATGATAGGTGGGGATGCCCGCCCCATATTTAGGCCGCGCGCCTCCCCGGCCCCACCAACTAGCCTCGTGTTTTTAATGTCGGTTCACAACCGCCTTGAGGAATGCATCTCAGCCCATTGATCAAGGTCGGTTTGATCCAAGGGCTACGGTTCATTGCTCAAACTATAAAAGAAGAGCCCTGGACCTAGGGTGAAACCCTAAATTCGTAAAAAATTCATACCAGCAACCAAGTCATCAAGTCAGAGACCCTAAGCCCTAGAAACCACCATCTGGCGCAATTAGCCAACTAGTTCTAGTTCTAGAGGGAGATAAGCTTCGACTTGAGCTCCCGATCGTCTAGAAGCCGATCGACTTCTTGTAAGTTCTACAATTGTTCTTATGACTTTGATCTATTTAATGATTATATTCGAGATTATATGGTTTGGTGTTCATTATGATTACATGCTTAGCATAGTGAGATTGTTATTATATTCAAGCATGGAGTCGTATAGCTCTCATTCAAAGGATCCTTGGGTGAATGGTGAACATAGTCTAAGCGTGGTGCTTATACCTTGTTTTCCTACGATTCCACCCTATATTCGGATCGTCGCGGTAGATCATGGAGGTGACAGCTCTATTGAGTCCTTTGTAGTACCTCCCCCGAATGTAGGACTAGTTGAACCTTTGTTGCTGGGGTTATGCTAGGTTTTGCTCTTGATCTTCCTTACTAATGTTCACCATATATAGGTATGATGCTCTTTTGCCATGATTGTTAGGGGTACTGCACTAATCTTAGTATTCATTGACCTATGATTAAGAATAACTTAGGAGTATTTCTCTATCTAGACTATGCTACGCTTTTATTGCCTATATGCTACATTCTAGTGGTATATCATGATTATGACTTGATATATGCTATTCATTATTACTATCTTTATTGAAGAAATTACCTATATAGCCCCTGAGAAAGATTGCACTTCCCTATAAGACCCTTAAAATTTCATTCTTATTTATCTGGCCTTCGGCTGAAGTTTGATTTCTTATTTGCCCTTTCCATTGGGTGCTAAGTGAAGTGTGAAATGATGATTTTGCCACGTCTTCAAAAAAAAAAAAAAAAAAAAACAGAAAAATTAGCAGAAAAGATAGCCAACTAGTCATTGCCAAAAGTTGACAGGAGTCGCCAGCACTGCAATTATTCAGCAGCTGTTCCACACTTCCACCTAAACTTTTTTTCAATGTAGCCAAGTAATCTTGCCAACGGATTATAATCAATAATTTTCTGCAAACTTTTGCTTTCTAAAATCCAAAGCAGAGTAAAAAACATCAATACGTACATCATGATCAGACTAGATGATGATGGGTGTGGTCGGATGCGGTAGTTGTTGACACGATTTTCTTTAGTGCATTATGTTGTTATGGAAAACAAATGACGAATAAGTCCAAGAACTTGATAAGATGAAACCATCAAATTTAAAAGCACGAAGCATGATTCCAGAAATTTGCATAGTTGACCACAGATTAAACTACATATTCAATACAAGTATTTATGTAAGTAAACAATATTATCATGTGCAATTCGTGCTCCTCAACCGGAACTGGTTGCTTTGATGGATAATTCATACCTCCTCCATTCCAAATCGTAAGTCATTCCAAGAATCTTGCAGAGTCAAAGATTTTTCAAGTTTGACCAAAATTATAAAGAAAACTATAAATATTTATGACATCAAATATGTAAATTATGAAAATATAATTAATGAACAATCTAATGATGCTTAGTTGGTATTATAAATGTTATTATTTTATTATATAAATTTGGTCAAACTTAGAAATTTTGATTCTTCAAGATTCTTGGAATGACTTACAATATGGGATGGAGGAGTAAATATTTGACTACTAGAATGTTTAAGATAGACAAGAACAAAATTGCTGTGGTCGACAAGAACACCAGCCTCCCAAAAGAAAAACGATAAAATTGTTCCATCACAAATGGTCGTCTGCGAGATGCTTGTGCTTGCAAGTAACACCAACTTTCATAAGATGAGGTGGTATGTGCATTTTCTAGACTAAACTAAATATTAATCAAAGTCAGAGTGCCGGGTCCCAAAATATTACTTCACAGACGTGCGCTGCGGGTTCTTAAAGTCTGAGAGCGAAGTTTCAAAATATAAACAAAGAGGTATGCGCTACAAAAGAATATTTTAGGACCCGATTTCTGACTTTGATCAACATATATAACTAATAGGTTCAGTGAAATCTTACTTTTTGAACTCCTTTACGGTAACAGCGCCTTTGTGTTCCTACAGTACAAGCAGCACATAACTCTGTATTTGGCCTAACAGTAGCTTTGCATTTCGTCCAGCTGTTCTAACCATGTGACAAATGACGGTGGTAATGAGTACATCTCGCTTGTTCCTGCACAATCATGTAGAGATAACTGTAATAATATCTACATCTAGCGCTGAACCACGGAGCCAAGATGGATCATGTGAGGTTTAGGGACCAAACCCCTGCCCCCCCCCAAAAAAAAAAATGCATAGGCTTAAGGAGGATCTTAGACCCGTGTGGTTGGTTGGAGAGCGGGTCGAGAGCGACCTATTACTTCGGCTGTTTGGATGGAGAACTGAGGGGTTGAGTTGGCTTCATACGAGAATATTCCCTCTAGATGTGGGTTCGCTCCTCTCTCTCAAAATCCGGGCGGACGGAGCAAACCCGTCGGGGGTTCCGCCGCCGCGCTTCTCTTCGTCCGTCCCTCCACCCTTCTTCTCGCGGGCTCGGCGGCCTCGGCTGCGCCGTCCCCATCCCGGACCCGCCATGGGGGCGCCGCGGGCTCGGCGGCCTTGGTTGCGCCGTCCCCTCGTCCCGGACCTGGCCATGGGGGCGTTCAAGGGCTCGTCTCCGTCTTCTCTCCGCCGATCTAGGGCGAGCTCGGCGGCCTCGGCCTCGCGCTGGAGGAAGGAGGGCCGGTGGCCTCGGTTGCGCTGGATACGACGGTGGCGCCCTCCCGCCCAGTCCGGGTCGATTCCTCGGCGCCCATGCTCCGTATGAAGGAAGAAGAAAAAGGGCCAAAATTTAATTTGGTTCCCGATGCAAAAAAGTGTTAGAGAGAAACTTTTACGGATTCAGGCTTGATTGAATTCTAGAAAATCTAGGGTTCTTGATGAAAAGTGTAACCCAATAATGCTGTTAAATTGCCATCCAACCCGTATTTCCAATTTCTTCAACCAAACATGAGATGAGTTGACTCCGTCCCCAAAATCATAGGTGCAACCAAACAATGAGATGAGTTCAACCCAACCCAAAAACTAGGTTGGATCCAGCCCAACCCACCCAACCCTCAACCAAACACACGTTGTTTTCCAGTGACTAGAGTCTCTTGTGTAACGTTCTCTCCTTTCACCTTCTCTCTGTAAGTATGACCCTGTCTTCTAACTATTTAATGAAATGTTGTGGGGGAACTCCCCACAATTTTGTTTGGAAAAAAAAAAAAAAAGGATGGAGGTAAAGAAGCATTACCTGGCTTTCTGATCTACTATGTGTTTATAATCTGTGAAATGCGTGACCTGGGTAACTTGAACAGCAGGACACTAGAATTTGATATGATGAACTCATCAAATTTTCAAACAGGAAACATGATTCCAAAAATTTCATAGTTGATCACAGATTAAACAATATATTCATTATAAGTATTGTCATACGCGGTAGAGGTGGATATCCAATTCCCACCTAGCAAATGATCCATTTAGAGGCAGATATTCATTAAATAATATTATCACTAGTCCTTTTTTTTTACTAGCAAATGATCCATGGATATCCGATTCCTACCTATATACGCACTGTTGCCTGGTTGCCTTCCAAAAATCGGTTGTTTGACAAGTAGGTTTTAGGAAAAAAAAAAAAAAGAACAAAATTGCTATGGGCTCCCGGTCGATCGACATGGACAATAGCCTCTTGGCTGTGTACATCTCGAGATGTAGAGGCCGGATGTTGTTATCCATTATCTAAAAAAAAAATGGACAACAACCTCTTCCGAAAAAGAAAAACATAAAATTGTTACATTACAAATGGTCTTCTACAAGATGCATGTGTCTGCAACTAACACTAACTTCTTCCTTTCTGACTGCAGTCAATTGGTGCTATTCCGCTATTCCTCAACTCCGACGACCACTCAAACCCACTGGAGAATGAAGACGTACACTCAGATTTTCGACAATGCTACAGCCAACACAGATGCCAAGATCTACAAAATTAGTAGGAATCTTAATACCACAGCCGATGTTTTGGCTATTCAGTCTGACACTTATACTCCAGGCTGTTCATATGTAGGCAATGATCATCAGTATCCACTTAGTGGAGCACTGCACTTTGTACACCTTCCGTTAGTGAAGGTTCTTGCAGCTTCTTGCTGCTAATTAATACATGAATGTTTGTTGTCAAAAAAAAAAAACTTCCTTAAGATGAGGCATTTTTAGACTATAGTAAGTCTTAATCAAAAGTCTGAGAACCGGCCAGTCCCAAAATATAATTTCACAGGTGCGTGCTGTCGTTTCTTCTATTGACCAAACTAAAGTCTGAGCGAATTTTCAAAATTTTCCCAATTAAAGAATATTTTGGGACTCTCACACTCTGACTTTGATCAGTATATATAACTAATAGGTATTTTAATCAAATTCAGAGAACCGGCCAGTCCCAAAATATAATTTCACACTTGCGTGCTGTCGGTTCTTCTATTGACCAAATTAAAGTCTGAGCTAATTTTCAAAATTTCCAAATTAAAGAATATTTTGGGACTCTCACACTCTGACTTTGATCAGCATATATAACTAATAGGTTCAATGAGTTCTTAACTTTTAACAGGATCATTGAGTACATAACTCTGATCATTGAGTTCATAAAGAGTGCCAATATGGGCTATATATATATCTCAGGTGCCAAGGGAAGCTAGCTATCAAGCTGACAGCAGTGACTGCACAGCATGGCTGCAGAAGCAGTGGTGATGTATGGTCGTCTTCTTCTTCCATTCCTCCTCCTTGCTGTCGCTTCTGGTGCCTACAATGGTGCCAGCCAACCATCAACAATACACCGGAGGAGCTTCCCAGATGGGTTCATTTTCGGGACAGCCTCGTCGGCCTATCAGGTACCTCGTCGATCTGTTGGTTATAGTCTCATAGATATGATAGTTCCAGAATAGTGTGATGGTTGGGTTTGGTTTTCCACCTGATCTATGAATTGGGAGGACACACTTGCAGTACGAGGGGGCAGCAACGGAAGGGGGCAGAGGACCAAGCATCTGGGACACATTCACTCACCAGTACCCAGGCATGTATCAAAAATCCGCATCTCACATTAACCTTGTATTACGTTGTCAGTATTTTTGTGTTTTACTGAAAATTAATTGGACTGTCTGCGTTTCTCATATCCATCTTTTGGTGATCCCACGGCACGACTGTGACTTGAGAAGATTCTTACTCTTTCTACTCAAATTGCTATTGTTTTTTTTTCCTGAACTGAATACTCAAATTGCTATCGGTATACTACCTGCTCGATTCTAGTTAGTGCAATGCAAAAAGGATTCTGTAAAGTATAACTTAACGTAATCAGCAATTCTAATGTCAAATTTAGTGGCAAGAATGAACGAGCATTGAGCCTTGACTTTCTTTATTAACGCACCTTCTGATTTGGTCAGATAAAATTAATGACCGAGGCAATGGGGATGTGGCAGATGACCAATACCATCGCTACAAGGTTGGAATTTGGTTCCTCTAGTTCGTTGTCATACTTTGGAATAAATTTTGAGCACTGCCATAAGTTGTACATGTGCTTTCGGTTCTTTGAAACCAGCAAAATAAATAAATAAATAAATTTGTATTTGTCAAAAAATTGTGTGGTCGTTACTGAATCAAATGGACTGGCCAAAAACCTGCAGGAAGATGTCAACATCTTGAAGAATCTTGGAATGGATGCATATAGGTTCTCCATCTCATGGACAAGAATTCTTCCAAGTAAGTGACCTATCCTCAGGACAGATACAAATACATGAATGGCCATTCATATTGTTATCTCATTGAATGGCCATTCTACCAAAATTCGCAGAACCATCTATTTTTAAATGTATGATGTTACTAAAAATGGGCGGAGTATAAAACATGAGCCGGATCAGGCAGATATTTTAACAACCACTCTTCTAATGTATGATTCTGATTAAATAACAGATGGAAGTCTGAGCGGTGGAGTCAACAGGGAAGGAGTCAATTATTACAACAATTTGATTAATGAGCTCTTGTCTAAAGGTACATGATTCGAATGTTCTGTACACTTAATTGATTTTTTGTTTTGAAATATATAGTTTCAAAGTTGAATGGAGCACTACATGCTCATTGTTATTATTAAAAACTGTGAAATACTTATTGGTTTCAGGGTTGAAGCCATTTGTGACTATTTTCCACTGGGACTCACCTCAGGCATTAGAAGACAAATACAAAGGCTTTCTTAGTCCAAATATAATGTAAGTCAACGGCATTGAATTTACTCCTATTTTTTCCCACAAAAATGATGTAACAACAAAGTCAGTTACTTTATTATTCTATGAAATAAGCGGATTAATAACAAACAAAAAGCTGAGCATGACGCGAAAAGTTTTTCTTTAAACTTCACAAATTTAGCAAAATTAAAGTTGGACTTTTTTAGAACTCCCTATAGTTACAAAAAGGCTCTGTACATTTTTCTCAGACTTTAATTTAAAACATTATGCTGGAGTACCATTTAAAAAAAATAATTGGCTAAATGAAACTTAAGTGTGTAATTACTTTGAAAAAAAAATCAGTAATATTGTAGTGAATTTCACTATATAAATGTGTAATAGTCAAATATAGTAGCAACCAATTGGTCCCAAAATAAAACACCACCCGACATCCAGTGGGACTAATAATTTCTTCCCTGTGATGTAGTTTTCAAAGCAAATATATTATAAGGTTATGCTTTTTGGAGTAATGATTATATTGTCTTCCTCTCCACTGAAGATACTCACAATAAAAATTGACATTGGTGCAGTGATGATTACAAGAGTTATGCTGAAGTCTGCTTCAGAGAGTTTGGAGATCGAGTGAAACACTGGATCACTTTCAATGAGCCATTCTCCTTCTGCCAATCAGGTTACGCATCTGGCGTTTTTGCACCGAACCGCTGTTCATCCTGGGAGCAGGAAACTGCAGCGTTGGGGATTCAGGAACCGAGCCTTACATCGCGTGCCACCATCAACTACTAGCTCACGGAGAAACCGTGAGATTGTACAAAAGAGAAATATCAGGTGACTGAGAATCCTTTAATCTTTTATGCAGCAGGTTCAGTGCATCCATGCGTGAACAAAATGTAATGTTCAGATATATGCAAACTCTAGTTTGATACTCTAGTGTTGATTTAAGACGCGTAGGGTGACACCAGTCCTGTTCTGTGCAGCGGAATTGCATAAGTTAGTTTAACACAACTAAATTGCAGTTTTCAGAAAATATCAAATCTGGACTGATAGTGGGTTAGTAAATTCATCACACTATTATATTTGAGTTCCACAGAATTAGTAAATTTAGCATTTAGTTGATACATTAATTAACAAAACACGACTTCATGGAGCTATTATATTGTGCTACAGAATATCCAAAGCGAGAGAGAAAAAAAAAAATCAGAGACGAGTCAGGCATACTGACATACTGTTGTACTAGTCTACCGGGCTCTACCGATATACTCTGAAATCATAAATTTCTTACATCTTCATATTATGATATAGGCCTGACGCCTGGACTGGGACGTTTTTGTTAATTAAACAATACTTGAAAGTGATGGGTTCAGTTGTATATAAAAAGTCGATTAAAAATTGAGTATAGAAGGAGCAAACTTTGGAGATCCTCTGTTTACCTACGGTATTTTTTTATTTAGTACATTATTTGTGTTTATCATTCGCACTTGAATAGCATAATTTGTATCAAATGCAGGCAATGCAGAACGGAAAGATTGGAATTACTTTAATGTCACACTGGTTCGTTCCCTTCTCCAATTCAAAATCAGATAAAAGATGCAGCAAAACGTTCTATGGACTTCATGCTTGGATGGTGAACACTCTGGGACACACACAGTTTCATTCTGGAATTCTTAAAAGCATGCTAATCTTACTATGTATGAATGCCCTTCTAGGTTTATGGACCCTCTCATTAAAGGGAACTATCCTTTATCCATGAGAAAAATAGTTGGTAATCGCCTGCCAAAGTTTAGCAAAGAACAATCAGAATTGGTCAAGGGTGCATTTGACTTCATTGGACTAAACTACTACACTGCATACTTTGCGGAAAACCTTCCACCATCAAACAGCCTGAATTACAGTTATGACACTGATCCGCGAGCAAATCTTACAGGTGAGTCAGATTACGTCAGGATAAATTTATCCGTGACCTTCATTTTCCCATGCATATTTGAGCATGGAAGAATATTATGTTAAGGATAAGGACATCAAGAAGTCGTTTCAACCAGTAGAAGTCTACCGTGGTGATAGCATAACTGATCTGCTCTGTTGTTCATGGGATATTAGTAGAACCTCAAACTGTTCGTGCTGTGTACCCTGCGTGGTACATCTTGGGACCTTGTACCTCCCCTTTGCCAGTCCCTTGGTGTTATGGGAAGGGTGAGGATGTTATCGTTTCTCTTAGGACGCTACATTTTACTTTCTGCAAACTATTTGTAATTTCGTTACGCAGGTAATGAAATTCGGTTTACCGTTGTGGAAAAAAAAAATGTAAACCGTACATGAAAAAATCTGGGGAAAAAAAACTGTTTCCTTATCTATAAGAGTTGTGTTGCATGTCAGACGAACATGCAATGTTTCAGCTTCATGTACAGTTCATAAATACAAGTATTATGTAGCATATTTTCTGCTAATACATGATGACGTTGCAAAACTTTTGTTAGGTGCTCGAAATGGTGTTCCCATTGGTCCTACGGTAAGTTACATTTTTTTTTACATAAAAATCAATGATAACCTTTTCCTCCACTTTTCATTTGCTGTGATTCAATTCCAAAAATGCAATGTATATATGCAGTCTGCTTCAACTTGGTACTTCACCTTCTATATCTACCCTAAAGGATTGCATGAGTTGCTACTTTATGTTAAGGAGAAGTATGGCAATCCCACCGTTTATATCACTGAAAATGGTAAGTTCTCTAATAGAGCAGGTATCTAATTTGCAATTCAGTTCGTTTATAACATCTCCAAGTTTTGCATTTGAGCACATATATTGTAGCAGGTTAAAGTATTTTTTTTTTTCCCCACGTACTACTAGGTATTCAGAAAAAAGAAAATTATTTTCCATCTATAGATACCAAAAGAACAAGAAACTGAAAAAAGCATTTGTCGCAAACAACAAGAGAGCTGGGCTGAAAGTATTGTTCTTGTGTTTTTTTTGAACGAAGAGTTCTTGTGTTTCAGGTGTGCCTGAAATCAACAACAAGAGCCTAACACTCCAGGAAGCTCTGAAGGATGACATAAGGATACAGTATTACCACGACCACCTTCTTTCGCTGCTAAGCGCTGTAAGGTATGAACTGCTAAGCTCAATACTGTGAATTTACTTCAGAATACCTGTTGTTAATAATATTCTTTCATTTTCCTTCACAGGGATGGAGCAAATGTGAAGGGATACTTTGCATGGTCTCTGCTTGATGATTTTGAGTGGGCAAGTGGATACACACTTCGCTTTGGGATAAACTTTGTGGACTACAACGATGGACTTAAGCGATATCCCAAGGATTCTGCACATTGGTTCAAGAAGTTCCTTAAAGGATGAGCATGAACCTGATGTCAGCGACAAGGACTGCACGGTCCATGAATAAGGCAAGGTTGGTGTGCATTGAATTGGGTTGCTGTGTTTACTGTTCAATGATAGAAATTACTGTGTGGTGTCATCAGTGAGTGTGCAACCGATTTGGGGTGAACCATGTTACCGATTTGGGCTGTTGTGTAAATACCTTTTGTCGATTCAAAATAACTTCAATTGCTCAAGTTTGCTTCTTGTACTGATGGGCACAGTTGAGAAGATGTGCAATCGATTTGCTGTGTGGTATCATCAGTGAATGTGCAATCGATTTGCAGTAAAGCATGTTACCGATGGCATGTAAGTTCCAAATTAAAAGTATTCCTACACCTCTAGTTTTTAGAAAGGAAATGTATTAATTTAAAGATCGATCATGCAATCGAGACCTTGAAATACTTCCGGCCTTAGAACACAAAGAAACCGCCAACCTAAACTGCCACGGTATGTTCAGACTAAAAAAGTCCTTGGACACTCTGACAAACGTAGATATGCCGATGCAGTGAGGTTGGCTGCTGTAGAAGTACACGTACGAGGTCAAAGTATAAATCGAGTAGATGCCATATGTAAAAGCAAGAAGTATTTTTGGTCACAAAACCGACCCATTTATTCAAAGATACCGCTGTTTTATTTTGTTGCGTGGAATGGGCCTTCTGGTCCATACTAATTTAGAGTGTTTCTCTAGGGAGATACTCCCTCTATTATTTTCTTGACATTTGCTATTTTCTTTTGAGAACTTTTTTTTTTACAATGCATTAAAAAAATGAGAGCTGTCCAGTTGGAGGAATCGGGTCCAGAGAATGGGAAGTACGAAAAGATAGATACTTAAGAAAGTACACGGAGGTACCAAATATGTAGCGCCAAGTACCTAAAAAGAGTGAGATGTGATCCATTTTAATTATTTTTATTGATTATTTATTGGATTACAGGCTCGTAATAATTTTTAAAAATGTAGCTCTATTTTAGCTTAGCATTACGACCAAAAAAAAAAAAAACTACTCCCTCCATTCCAAATTATAAGTCGTTTGACTTTTTTAAACTTTAAGTTTGACCACTTTCGTCTTATTCAAAAAATTATGCAAATATCATCAAATTTAAGCTATTTTTGAAGATTTTATATTGACAAAACAACCCACGAAAAAGAAATAAAAATTTGCACAAATTTTTGAATAAGACAAGTGGTCAAACTTAGTGACAAAAAAGTCAAACGACTTATAAATTGGGATGGAGGGAGAAGTTGCTTATCATCTTATTACTATTTCCTCCTTTCCAAATTACAATTCGTTTAACTTTTTGACCCCAAGGTTGACCGTTTGTCTTATTCAAACTATATGCAAAAACATCACATCTTTTATTGTTGCATGCTTTATTAATAAATGGTCTCAAGAATGACTTAAATTTAACTATATTTGTATAATTTTTTTAAATAAGACGGCGGTCAAACTTATAAGGTAAAAAAATATCAAACAGATTCTAATTTGGGAGGAGGACCATCATCGTTTCTCCATGTTTTTAGATAAAGGAAATTATATTCGGCTTCGGTCATCCGAGGATGCATCGGGGCCAATAAAATTACAACTGAAAAACAATTATTACGAGGTAAGACAAAAGTCACCCGAAAACACCGGTGCACTTTTTAAAAATAAAAAACAACTAAAACTCATCCACCATTGGAGACTCAGATCCTATAACCCGCAACAACATAAGGCCACATAAGCGTGAGCGATGAGTCGCCACCTTGATGCCGGCGTCGGTACCGACATCCAAGGGATCTTCCACCCGATGGCGTCTCCAACGAGAAAATGCCATCCAAAGACGCCATCGCCGCCCAATCAATGGGTGTAGGTTTTCACCGTAGAGATCCACTTGAACAAGACGGCGCCTCCCGGCGAGGAAAGTGGCGCCCTCGGGCGTCACCGCCCGTCGTAGTTGTGGCGACCAATGCCCAAGTCCCCTAGGGCCACGCTATTATGCCAACCGGCGGCGGCGTGCACCATCGCCGAAATATAGATCCGGAAAACAAATGCCGGCGTCCACCGCCATCCTCCGTCCCTTTCCACGACTCCTCCACCTTGACAAACGCTGTGGGAAGCCACCATGGCGGCCCACGGGTTCATCCCGACTCACGGCCAACCCAATTGCTTCACCGTGCCGGCGTCAGGAGCACCACCACCATGGTCAACGTCTTTGCCGGCGGCTCATCGCCCCGGGTCCCGCGGATCAGCCCGCCTTTGGGTTCTCGGCGCCCGGATATGAAGCGGGTCGACCGTGCCACCATGGGGCGAACCTCTTTGCCACTGCGCTCCCACCACCACCGCCGCGGCGTCCGCATCGCCTCCAAATCACTGCCTCCGAAGACCCCGCCGCCACGGCACCTCCACCACCGTGGCACTGGTCGCACCCGCCCGCCGCATGAAGATGCGGACCTCGCCCGTCCTGCCGTCGTTGCCTGCGTTGTCGATCCGGGCGGCGCAGGACGAATCCGCCACCAAGGCCATGGATCCGTCACAAGGGCCGGACCGCCGCCCGGCCGTGGTTACCCTACGCCGAACTCCCCAACCGCCGGTCGCGAGAGGGGAACCGATCGCCGCCATGCGCCCCCCCCGCCGCCTTCCCGCCCAGACCATCCGGCCTTGCGGCGACCAGCTTCTGGCGGCGGCATGGCCGGAGATGGAGATGGAGAGTGTAGGCGCTTAGGGTATCGAGGGGGAGGCTCCCGCGTCGCCGTGGGGAGGCGGCCGGGAGAGCCTTAGTCCGTTATTTATGGTATATATGACCGAACGAAGTGCATATCATCGTTCTCCATGTGAACCCGTCAGCCTGCAAAATTCTGTCAGCGAGTTATGGCATGCACCAAGGTTCGAGAAGAAAGCAATTTGTCTACCACATAGGACTAAATGTGAAAATATAGACTTTAGAAATAGAATTATCACATGAGAATGGAGGAAGTAGGAGGTATGTAAGGACGTGACATACGAAAACAAAAAGTGCTTTGCTATTTCTCGCGCATGTGTTTTGTTGTGTTTCTTCACAAGAATCTTCTATTCGTTGGATCAACGATGGATGGCGTCCATGTAGCCTGTGTGCTGTTTTTCGTTTCTGAGGCTGACAAGTGGGTCCCACGGGGAGTGGTGCTGTTTGAGTTCTGGGAGTCACACCCGAATGTGCCCATCCCCATTCTGCTCATCCATTTCTACCTCGCCCGTCTTCTTCGTGTTGCTCTCCTCCCTCATTGGTGATTTCGTCAATCCAGTGCGGGAGCTCGACGCAGTGGTGGCGGCGGAGGTCGATCCAATGGTGGCCGAAAGCTCGAACCAGCGGCGACAGCCCTTGAATTTATGGCAACGTCGCTTGAATTGACGGCGAGCACACGGCAAGGTGAGTCCCCAGCCCACTCTCCCTTCCCAACCCATCTAATTCGAGGCTCCACCATGCTCTCGACGAAGGTTTAGCTGTCGTGGTCTGAGGATTAGGTAGAGCTGGACCTTGATAAGCCCACGCAGCTCCAGTTCGATGGGTCATGGTTTTCACTGAGAGGCGGTTCGTGTTTGTCCATGTAGGTGGCACGTGGGTTGGGGATTTCTGCCTAGTAGAACTGTGGTGTGCTTTTGCAGTCTATAAACTGATGATTTTGCTGAGGTCCAAGTTATATAGGACCCGACCATGCAGTGATGCAGGGCCAAGAAGAGTCGTTGTCGCTCTGTCAAACTGTGGCATTCTTTCCTTTTTTCTTGAGTAAAATGCACCCTAGGTCTTCAAACTATTTGCCTCTTCCCATCTACGTCCTCAGACTTTCAAACCAACTATCTAGATCTCTCATCTTTTGTCGCGTGCATGGATCGTCCAAAAGCAGCCACCCCCGACTCATAATCTGGCGTGGTCGCGCCACCGCTGGCCGATCAAAGTTGAGGCCACACCAAAATTAGCATAACCCCCACCGCGTTGTTTCTCGCTCCCAAGTCGGTCATCCTCTTCCCAATCTTTGCTCCTCTCCTCACCGACAACGACAAAGTGCGCGGGGCTGAACTGCATCCGGACCTCGGCCTTCGCCGTGGTCCTTTGCACCAGCTCTGCGTCTTCTTCACGCTCACCGACGGCTTCCGCTCGGCCTCCGGCCGCCTCTAGCCGCCTCGGTATGGTGTCGCCACGCCCACGGGCATCCGCCGCGTTCTGCGGCGGCCACCGGAAGAAGGGGCCAAGGGAGCCGTGAGCCGGTACAGGCTTCGATGGTCGGGACCTGTTCCCACACGACGCTAGTGTTGGTTGCGTTCGTGACATTCGTGGCCAAAGGACCTAGATAGTTGGTTTGAATGTTTGAGGACGCAGATAGGAAGAGACAACTAGTTTGGGAACCTAAGACTGCATTTTACTTTTTTTAGGGAGTGGCATTCTTTCCTGCACACACTGTTTGATTGATGAAAGCTCGACCAGCTGCGGTACGTGAGCGGGAGCCTCAAATTTGGCCAAGGCAAATCGGCCCGGCCCACGGTGAGCCCAGCCCATAATCCTATCGCGGGAGCAGGTGGGGACGAGAAGCTGCTAGAGGCTCCTGCACTTTTGCAAAGGTGCACCTTCTTCCTCCTTTCGCCGGCGAAGCCAGCAGCAGAGCACACGCACGCAATCTGCTCTGCCGCCCGCGCGCATCGCATGCCGGCTGCAAAGGACGTCTGGTCAGGTCAGCCAGCCTCATCATCTTCTTCCCGGTGGCGCACCCTGCCCCCCTTTACCTCAATGTAGTGGATTTCCGTTTTCAACCTCTGTCTCTCTCTGCTAGAATTCCTACTGGCGTTTTTTCCCTGTTTGATCGTTCAGGTTTTGAGCTCCATTGAACTGACAAGTGCCCATAGCTTCACGCTCCCCTCTCGAGAACGCAACGGACGTGGCGGCGTGTTACCACGAGGTGAGCGAGGCCAGACAGCGAAATCCAAGCCGCTTTGGCCGCTCTGCTGTGGCTTTCATGCTACACTAGTGCCACTCTCACAAGTCATGTCCGAACTCTGTTGCCATTTGAGCATCAGAAATTCATAACGTTGCCATCTGCACTCTTCATATAAACCTATGGATCCTTTCAGAGACAGTGAAACAATATCGTCCAATCTCTGATTTCAGTAACACAACTTGCAACCTTATTCTGTCCACTTTGCTTTCCTTGATTTTTGGGACAACTTGAGCGGTTGAGAAAAAAAAATTAACCCTGACTTAAAGTAATCCCAAGGGAGGACATGACAGTAACAATACAATTGACATATTGCATCGTGCAACGCTTTCTTGTGACTTGTGAGGACAGCTAAGTGTGCTAAAAGTTTATCTCGGGTTGGCGAACATTCAAAGAAATCGTCTGGAGGAGGTTCCATGATGTACTCAGCTAGGAAAATCTTCTCCTTTTTTTCCGAATTTACTGAGGTACATAAAGTTTGTTATACTCTCTTCTCTTTGCCTTAATTCCTAGTTTTTTCGTATTTTGTTTAGAGGGATTTGAAATCAGATACAAATGAATTGTGATTTTCTTCAACCAGAGGTGAGATCTTGTGATTTGAAGTCTATTGGTTGTGTTCATCATTTAGATCACACTAGTGATACAATAATACACCTGCAATAGAATCTTCAGAAATAGTGACGTTATTATCATTACAGTGAAATGAAGATGAGGATGACAGGTCGTACCGACGAGTTAATTGGAACGTGATAGTCAATATTCTTCTCCAAAATGTGTGGAAAGAAGTTTAGACACATCATTTTTTTACTGTGTCAAAATGAAAATAAAGGCAGAAACAAGAGCCTAGGTGAAAGGGTGAAAAAGAGACCTGGGTGTTTAGGACAATTTACATTTTTTTTCTTTTGCATTATTCTTGTTTCTGTTTACTACTTCAAATGACACAAATTAAGTTTGGTGATTTCCTTCCAGCGATACTTCGAAAGTGAGCATGCATTTTTAACTTCTCTGTTGTGTGCTCTGAACTTCTGACTGATTCTTTTCAACTTGTGTCGTCTCTCCCTACGGAACCAGTTCTTTCTCTGTTCTTTTTATTTTACATTGTTTTTCATTCCCATGGCGGCTTTTAGATAAGCACATGGACTGTGTGAAGGTGGTTTGACCTTTTAGCATTATTGAAGAACAATAAAGAGGCTTCCAAGAAACAAATGGGTCCAGTGAGATCTTAGCTGTTTTCTACTCTGATGCTGTGGTTATAAGTTGATTCCTCAAATGTTTAACACCCAGTTGCCATTGTCGCCTACATATAAATAATAATCCACGTCAATACCAAAGAGCCAATGAGGTCTTAGCTTTAATATTTTAAAACTGCAAGGAAGCAATCTTACTTTTTATGCGATGCAGCCTAGGAAATAAACAAGGTTTGTGTTCTTGACATGCACAATTCAATCCTTGATGAAAGCATTGACCTGCGGCATTATTATACGGGTTATGTGCCTGTGCAAACTACTGTGATGATGTCTTAACAGATTCATTTTTTTTTTTCAAAGCTTGGTCTTACTGATATTCCCAGTTTTCAATTGCATGTAGGCATTTCTTTAATTTGATCACTATTGAAATTTACTGAAAGTGAAATGCTTCTGTAGCATTGTAAGTACAATACGACAATTATGTGAGCTTGTCCATCCTATTGTGATCCTTCAAAGTCAAGATGCTTACAAATGTAAATACTGTAGTTCTAGTTGACATGTTTCAGATGTTACCTTTTTTTTAACCCCGCAACAGCACTGTTGCATTATTTTTTTGAAAGTCATTTTGGATACACGCATTGAAATGAAAATAGTACAGTTGACATCGAGCAGGCCATATTTATTCTCTTTAGAAAGTGGGAAGGAACACGCAGTTTATTGGCTGAACATTATTGACTCTTATTAGGTTAACAGGGTTGTACGAACTAAGCGTTGAAAATTGAATGATAGCCGGCTTCTTATATTAAGTAAAGGATGGCAAAT
The DNA here is from genome assembly GCA_015847255.1 of Hyparrhenia diplandra. Lineage (NCBI taxonomy): Eukaryota > Viridiplantae > Streptophyta > Magnoliopsida > Poales > Poaceae > Hyparrhenia > Hyparrhenia diplandra. The sequence goes on along the minus strand of JADLZK010008805.1, from coordinate 20,531 downwards.
TATGAGTCCTGTTAAGTGTTGAGGCAATGGTTCTGTTAGCGCAGAAGTTTTGAAAGTCATATGTTCTTAAATCATCATATCCTTATCCCATAGATACTAGCAGCTAAAAGGCCTCCTATATAGATTCCTCTTTGTTTTTGGAAGGCCTATCTATTCCTCTGTTGTACACCAGATATAAGGTATAAACTGTCCTTTGGTCATGCTTATCATCTACTTTGCTGTTGCCCATTATGAGCTACTTCTATTCTATGATGAGAATTCTATTGGAAGACCAGTTGACCATACATGGACATGGTTTAAAGTCTTGTTTTGAATTGTAGAACAGGGTGTTGCCCTCTGCATTTTCCTCCTCAACGTGGGTGAGTTCTGTTGGATTGTGAATCCAGCCAAATTTGGCCGACCTAGTTTATTCATGCTAATGTTATCAACTTTGAAAAAAGCATGTATGGCTATGTGCTGTAGCTAGCTTGGAGGTTAGATACTGATGGGAGACTAGATATGGCATCCGTTTTTTTTTTTTTTTAAAAAAATGCTTCTCAGTGCTAGCGTAGACAGCTTGACCATTCCTCTCGATGCAAGTCGCAAATATTTTTTAAATACTGAGATAGAAGGTGCTAAATTCTCTTAAGGTCAACAAGTTGATTGGTGACAGTGAAGCTTCATCGATCTTTTGTTAAAAAAACATAAATAGAAAAGGATTGGCGCTATGTAACTAGCATATTTCTTCTAATCGAGTTCTTAGTATGGAGTTTTTTTTTAGCATGGATCCGGTGTATTTTGGCCTTTTGCCTCTCTATGTACATATATAGCTCATTTCTTCTTAATTGAAACGGAAAAGGTAATATGCGACTTGTCGTGCCGGAGCATGGGGTCAAGGAGTGGGGGCGAGGATGAGAACGCCGGTGGTGCACCCGGTGGTTAGACGAAGGTTAGAGGATGCAAGGAGGAAGAAGAGTGCAAGGACGGTGAGCCGGGTCATGCCATGGCTTAACGCTGTCCTAATTGAAAGGCTGAGCTTATGCCACTTAAAGTTACAGCTTTGCTCCACGTCGTGGGATGATCACGGACATCCGATCCTATGTCATCGATCGAGGACAAAATGATTTCGATGTACTCTTATGTTGCAGATGGTCAAATACTAAGTCGAGATAGTCTCAACTGGTACAGTCGTATTGCTGTACCATAGCTTCAAATTCTACGCATAATCTTATTTTGTGAAAAAAAAAATCTTCATCCCATGCTTTTTTCAAAGAGAGAAACCAATTAAAACGAACCAATCTCTATCACGAGCGCAACTAAAGTAGAACAATTTCAAGAACCAAAAAGCAAAAAGCATGTTTGAAGTGGCCTTATATGACGGCCTTGCCAGAAGTACGACGATAAAAGGCGTCCTTTTGCTTGACGCCATGAAAATAGCGGTGGCACAACGAATCGTCCGTACAGCCATAGAAAGACATTGTATCATTCATAGCCCATTCAAAATTCATAATTAGACTACATGCAGACGAGACGATCTCTCTGTATGCATCTCAAGGTTTTTCATACCATACTCCAATGGCTATGTCAACATTTCAACATAGATTGGGAGTATAGGAAATTTCCAGAAAGTTTTTTTTTTTGAGGGCTTTTTCAACTTGAGAAAAATTAGAACAACCGTTGGCCCTGATAATTACGAGGAAATGTTGTCATGTGTGACTACAAGTCTACAACCACGCGACACCACTTGCACGTAGTTCAACATCAATTCAAACGTTTCATAAATACGACAACGCACCGTGTTATGTAGACCACCATATAATTCCATCGAGAATTCTAGGAATTAGAAATTCTGAACTGATGTGACTCTAACCCTGAATAATACCACTTGCTCACAGTTCAATGGAAGAGCTCAACCAATCAGAGGATACAGGTCGGCACATGCAAGAGGTTACCGAATATAGACCACGTCGAAAGTTGACGGAACGCTACAAAAATATGCAAGAAGGAAGCCACACTTCAATTCTCTGAAGCAACAGGTTTGAAATCGGAAATATTATATGTTCCAGATTTCTGATTGGTTTGCCTCCTTTCAACCAACGGCGATGAGTAGTCTCCCCATGTGGATTAGGCACCTCTTTGACCAGATAGTTGAAAAGCTCGGCCCCATATGCTGCTTACTTCTTCATGATGACCACTGCAAATTATAAGCTAGATTTGTTTGATATAAAAATATCTGATGAGTAATGCACGCATTTTGTTTTGTATATATGTACACACCTCTCGCTGTATATATGACTTCTTCTCATGCATCAGTATTATAGTTTGATGAAGAATTACTCAGCACGGCGCTACAGCATGCATGCATCTAGGTAGTTTAAAAGTTGTAAAGACAAAACATATAAGCACAAATCCTCTACTATGACAACAAAGACGACATAAGCATGACATAAGCGGGACGTTGAGTTGATGATTTCTCAGCTCCTATTCTTATATATCATCTAGGTCTTGTCGTTGTGGTCGTGCGATGGATCTGACAACCCTATTTTTTGTAATATAATTGTCAAAACTGTTGGTGAACTAAACCTAATATTTCAAGAAATCATGTAAACCAGGTTATAGGTCCTAGCTACTCCATGTCAACAGGGTTGTTTTCCTTAAATGTTGGCCAGCCGCCAATGATTCCAGCACGCCAAACTACCAGTCTCTTGTGTGATGTGCTATTAACAAAAACCATGGCACCCTATCTTGTGCCCAACTCTTCCTTACTTTAGAGTTTAGAAATTCAAGAAAAACGGTGCAACTTTGCACTCTAGTTGTAATCGCTGCATCTGAACAAGCTATCTTATCTGTCGTCAACTTACATATACAATTTATTCATTTCATGATTGCTCTACATATAACTTTTCACTTTGAAGAGCTAGATTGTTAGATCGAAGCAGCACCGTTGATCCAATTGTATGTAGAGGTTGATAGGCCACTAGCCAAAGTCCAAGACACATGGCCTCATTGTCCTAGCTACTCCATGTCAAAAGGGTTAACGAATTGCATAGACAAAGGCAAAACGTGAACCATAGTCAACTGTAAGGACGAAAACGCATTCATTAGAACATGGTACATGTACCGTACAAATACAAACAGTACTTGAAATCTACAAGTCAAACACCTTTGTAATTATGTAGTAGAGTCGTAGAGACAGAGAACATCTTACTAGCTGTAACAACTCATCAGTATTATTTGTTTACGTTGAACCAAAAATACTATAAATTCAGTTGACTTATAATCCATGAATCCAGATCAGAAACAGGGGCAACGACTATGAACAGGGGAGCAGCAGAGCACTGGAATAAGGACACATGCGTGTACACATATCACACTGCTCGTTTTGTAACTTCAACAGGCTCAAATAGTAAGGGAGCTAGCAAAATATTAATTTTTCACTTTTCCAAAGTCACACAAATGTATGATCAAAGACCAAGACTCACAAGGCACCAATTCAAAGAGAAAGCTTGAACGGCACCACCGAACACAATAGCTGGTTACTGAGAATGACTGTGGCGCAGTCTTCTTCGTGTTAACGGTTGTGACAGAAATATTGGAGCGGACTGGTTTACAAAAGTTAACCAAAATTAATTTAAACCGAAATTTTGATTAAAATTTTTAAACTCAAATTAATCTCATCCAAATCCAAATGAAAAAAAAAAACGAAATTACCGGCATATATATTTACTGATGGTCGCCAGCAGGACCAAAAATTGTCAAATTCAATCAAAATTTCAAACTCTGCTATGGAGTAGCATAGATATATTAATTCTCTCTACTGATATATGTGTTAGCTATGAAGGTCCAAAATGGCAAAAGAAAAATAATAAAGATTTATGAAGACACTCAGTCTCTAGCTGAGTATATATTCAGTGCAACAAAGATTAAGCGACTGGTCTTAATTTCTGACTGGGTAAGTATAGTCAACAACTCATAAGGATTTTAGAATGGTAGTGCTAACATTGTATATAAGTACACACCACTTGTCGAGGCAATGATCTGTTACTAGTGGAAAGCCTACAACAATGCATGGTTGCAACACAAATGGGCAATAGTAAATGGAGATTCAAAAGCATTGGGATCTAAAAATAACCAAATCCATAGAGTTAGCCTCCAAAGGAGCACCAATGATGTCATCGGAAGAGTCAGTCAGAATCTCAAAGGCCACCCCAGTTGAACCCACACAATATTCTAGGAAAATGGTACAGCTAACCTTGGATCACAGCACTGCGTTATGTTCTTAATCTCTACAGAATTAGTTATGATTAAGGTCAATGGTCTTGTGATTGATTAATGTGTCACTTTGTTTATTTCTCAAATAATACCATACAAGTGGACCATCGATACGCTTGAGGAAGTGGAAACATTGGATCTAGGAGATATAGATAGAATATAGTCATAATCCAAGTTTTGTACATGAAGCCCAATCTAGCTAGCAGCAAATTAATCATTGCTTTCTTGAATAACGAATTTTTTCAGTTAGATATTCCTTAGATTTTTATATTGTTTTATTAGTCAGTTCAATAATCTGTGCTTAGGTGGACGTTAGGGTTTCTACAGGTTTCCTTAGGCGAGGCTATGATCTCTTCTTGTAGGTTCGATCAATAAGTAGTCCGTGTTTGTTGGTAGCTTTCTTTTTGACCTGTTGTAACTGGATTCCGTGCTGCCTAAGCCCTGTCCTGGCCTAGGCGTGTTTGCGGTCACACTTCTCCTCTTAACAGAATATGTGTTTAGGCGTTCGCAAAAGGAAAATATAATAATTATTAGTTAGCATCCCCTTTGTTTTTTATGACATAAATTTGTATATACTTGATCATTTTGTTGTGATCAGCTACTATAAGCATACTGATACACCTAAAGCCTTAGAAACAAATGTCAGATTCTTCATTTTAACACAGATTATTTTGGAACCAAATGGTAAACCCATAAAGGCGGCAGACCCTCTACTGTGTATGGTACTAGTACCTTCCTTAATAAACCAATACATGTTGAATCACAAGTCAATGCCTTGATTCAGAGCTTGGAGAAACGTTTCTAGATATCAGAGAATATAGCACTAGAAAAACTTAACTGCATGTAAAATGGTTGTTCATATACGCATCCAAAGCAATTAATAATTAACTCAATTTTGAAGTTACTATCACCACAACTTGCTGGTGGAATTAAGTGGACTTTTCTCCAAGAACAGTACTAACTGCTAACTTCTGAAAAAGACACATGTGGTCCTCAAGTCTAAAATAAATAGTGATATATACAGATAAAAAATGTATGTGGTCCTCTAATTTCATCAAATGCCAATACTGTTTTTCCCTTAATAAAGGACAAGACAAGTCACTGTTGAACTATCTTAAACATGAGAAATATAATTATTGCTAAATTCACGGAATAGAACTTCCATTTTATACGTAATCCACTAGTTTCATCTAAACCAGTAGATTCCCGTCAGTGAGTCCCCAAAGCGCATGTTCATTAGTCACTTAAGCTGTTTCCACAAATTCAGCGTGAGCTATCAATACTTTTCAGCTTCACAGGACCATAACCCAAATCCATAAGGTACCTTAGCTTTATATGGATACCAGAGATTACCAGTTCCCTATAACCATCCTATATTGTTTATAGAGAGGTCCTACGTTGAAGCTTCGAAAATCAAGTTCTTATGTTAAGACAGTTTTCTAATAGTCGGCTGACGCGATGACTCGTGGGAAGCTTCATACGGACATTAACTGTAGACCTGCTCCTCCAGCTGGCCGTACACAGTCTGGACGCACATCTTAATTGGCCGAAAAACAACAGCAACATGTTACACACGTTGAAGTCTACATAAATCTCAGTGTCCCTGTGCCCTTTTTTTTCTCCTTTTCTGTCTCCAAGTCATGGAAGAGTGCGGCGATATTTGACATATCAGATGTTGACCGTCTAACATAGGGTTAGCACTGGGTTACGACTTCTTTTGCCAAAGTCCAAATAGGAGAGAGACAAGAGGTTGTGGCCTGCCTTTATAAGCTATAGAGACTGCTGCAGGAACAAAGAGATCTGAAGAGAGAGAACTGGAGCTAGCGGGAAGTTATAGGAGGGATTAGACCCCTTGAAAGTTAGCTAGCTTCTGTCAAAGAGGAGAGAGATGGCTATTAGGGGAGAAGCAGTCTGGTAGCCATGAAGAGCAGTTGACAAGCAAGGTTTGGTTTTTTCTCGTTTTGTTTGTCTGTTATTTTCCAAAGAGTTTAATTTAGTTGTGTATTCAATTATGTATGATCAGGAGTTCAGGATACACAGTGAGTTTCTCTCTTTCAGATTATTGATTTATTGTTCTTGATCTCTATTCCTTCAGAATTGTAGTTTTCCTGGAATATATAGATATGATTGGAATTTGGAACTAGGATTAGGGAGACATGTTCAGCAAATTCTGGTGTTGAAATCAATCAGATGTCCAACTAAATATTAGGAACCACCAAATTGTGGTGCATATGTAAATAGCACACAAAAAGCATGTAGAAAAATTAAACCTGAATGGTCTCTGATTCTCTACTCCATGTATAGTTGGTCCTCAAGATATTTATCAGCTTTCTTTGCTATTCTTACAAAACAAATTCCATGTTACTATTGCAGATCAAAGATGATGATCATATCCTGGATGGCAACTTGTTTAAGTCCTTACACGCATCAAGTTCAAGAAAAGAGGTGCCTAACTATTTGTATAAACATATATATTTAATAATTCATCTCCGTTCAACAATAGTGCACCTGTTTCAAAAGTCCGCCCTCCCCTGGAATTTTCAGAAGTTTAAGTACCTTACCCTGAAGTTCTGTGTGTAGTTTTACCCTTTTTATTATCTATTCTGATCAGCCGTTTTTGTGCCTTATACTAGGCAAGCTCCCGAAGGGCTGAAATGGACGAAGCGTCAAATCCAACTTCAACTGATCATAACAAGGTCAGGATGCATTCTGATTATATCAATAATCTTCCGAGGTTTATACAAAGACAAAAGTCCATTATCATATGTGACTTGGTTGAGGAATGGCTATGGAGCTCATATAGTTGTGCATTTGTGTTTGCAGGTTGATAAAGACAAACTTGCATCCACAAGGGCAGAGATGGGTGAGGTAAGAAGAGAGAACAAGAGGTTAAAACAATGCTGTCACGCATTGTTGAGGACTACCGATCTCTTCAGTTACACTTCCATGACGTTCTTCAAAAAGGGCAAGCGAAGAAGCTTTCTGACCCCTCAACCATCATGACCACCAACAACGAGGAGTCTGAATTGTTCTCACTGAGCCTCGGCACGAGCACGAGCACGAGCATGCACAAGAAGGAAGAGAAGAATAGTTCTGCAGAAGGAAAAGGGAGAGAAGACTTGATGAGTATTAAAGAGGAAGGCCTGTCACTTGGACTGTCAGCTTGCAAAGATGGTGCAACTAATAACATTGCAAAGATCCAGCCCGATGCGATGACCTTGAGCCCTGACGTTAGCTCCGAAGACGCCAAGGACGACGATGCCATGGAGGTAGCAGATCAGCAGTGGCCGTCAAACAAAACGCAGAAGAACTTGAGGAACGTTGGCACGGAACCTGAGGATGACATAGGTGTACTGCCACAGGTCAAGAAGACAAGGGTATCTGTAAGGGCAAGGTGTGATGCACCAACGGTACGTAGACATGATATTCCATTTGAGAGAGATGTAATGCTTGCTTCATATGTATATATAGGAGTAGCTAATGATACACGGAGATCAGATAACTGAAAGTGCAAATATGATTTGGATTATTGATCAGATGAATGATGGATGCCAATGGAGGAAGTATGGGCAGAAGATAGCCAAGGGGAACCCGTGTCCCCGTGCCTACTACCGGTGTACAGTGGCAGCAGGATGCCCCGTCAGAAAACAGGTACATAATGCATGGTTTACATCAAACATATATTACTGTTTAATTCACATATTTGAATCTACACATGTTCAGTTCAAAGGTAAAATGCTACTGTCTGTCTCTGAACATGGAAAACCCAATTAAGTCTCCTTTACACGGCTATAATTTATTTATTCATCAGTTGAAAACAGAAAGGACTTTATTATTATTTAAGATGCACATTATATGGTTGCTAGAGATTGACTTGGGGAAGTTGGGGTGGACGATAACCGGGTACTGAATCTAGGCTCCCTAATTAACAAAGCTGCACTAGATAGAAATAGTACTAGAGAACGTGGGTTTGGAGTCAATGGATGGCCTGAATTCTACTTAATTTGAACAATCATTGCTTCCGGTCTACGAGGCATTGAAATCGCAAGTGATTGGTTATTTGGATGACAACTTGACATGGACCCATGTGTAAACTAATAAACAAAATGCTGTCACTTATTAATTTATTATTAGAGCCCTGAAAGAAATCCGAATGAAGTGATCCTACCGCTTCCGAAACCCAGTTCACTCTACGCATTCTACTAATCTACCAAGTTACCACTACTATCAGTAGGCGATAGACCAGATAAATTGAGCGTTGTACGTCTTAATTCATCCATAAATGATCAGAATTCAGAATCACCACGCCAAACAGAATCCAACATAAAAAACACGCATCTAATCGAACACGTGAACTAAGGAATCGCGCGCACTGGCGCCCATCCATCACGGATCGAAAATTGAAGTCAGGATTTAGGAACGCGATAGATTGGAGATCGGCGACTCGGAGACTTACTCGATCGAGAAGATATAGGGAGGAGTCCGCGAGCGCGGTGAGGGGCGCGCTAGGGAAGGCGACGCACAGCCCGAGGTGCCCGCTTTCCATTCCTCTCCGTCGCGGCGGGAGGCGAACCCTGAGCCCGTGGAGCGGTTGACTGCGCCCGCGCCTGCGGCGCTCCCGGCGCCGCCGGGCTTCCGGTTCCCTCTCCCTCCCTCCGTCAATGGCGAATTGGGACGGCCAGTTGAATTTCAAGAGAAATGGGCCTTGGAAAGCTATTCCTTGTTCGGAAAGGGCTGGGCTGCTACGCAGCCTGTTCGAAACCAGAACCGCCAGAGGCCCCATAGTATCCTTTTGTTTTTTTTTTAATTATTTTTTAAAAAAGTGACGCTTCTTCTCCCACGGTCCTCGGCCCCAACTACTTATAGTTGTAGCGAGTTTCAAAAAAAAAAAAAAACCTTAGTTGTAGCGATACGAATTTCAAATTTAGCCCCGAGCTATTTAGATTGATTGAATATTACCACATCAATAGGAATTATCTCTTTTCATGTACCACTTGTGTTTTTAGTTAATCTTTTTTAGGGGATGGCCAATATTGTGCACATCACTTCTCAACACGTGATGTGCTACCGGACCTGGCACACTAATTCTCTTTTTCTCTCTGATTGTTCTTCTTCTTCTTCAATGAACCACACTATCTGCTCACTGCATTTAACCTCAATCGTCGACCTCGGCTAGTGGCTTATCCTTTGCTGACCACCCGCCCCCATCAGGCCACTCAACCCTCCTCAAAATGCAATTGGAGGAGGAAAAAACTTGCCACCTTTGCCCACCGCCCAATCAGCGGCTCTCCCACCGCCTCGCTCGCTAGCTCAATTGTCACTATAGTCGGGTTGGCAACCGTTGTCGGGTTCCCTCCCTTTCTAAGATCAACTTGTCACCATAGTCGGGCTGGCAACCGCGGGCCCCCCCCCTTTCTAAGACCGTTAGCCTTTGGTGCCTCCCCTTAGTCGGAAATATGAAACCCTAACACTAAACGCCATTGTCACTTTCACCGCCTCCTTCTCCACCTTGGTGCGTGGTGGCGACCTCCATTGTCGGCCTACCCCCCTCCTACCGCTCAAAAAATATGAAACCCTAACACCAAATACAATTGTCACCGCTGCTTCGCCACCTAGGCCCGTGGTGACCTTGCTAGCAACCAACGTCCATCGCCCCCTCCCATCCCTCTTCCAATGCTAGCTTACTCGTGTGTGGATCTCTTGCGGCTAGCGATGCACGTACATGTGCCAAAAAGATTGTGTGGTACTATATAAGCTTAGTCGTACAAAAAGGAATACTATATTACACATTCACATTTGGGCCCTTTATTCATCTAATGTCTAAATTTTACTTCTCTTTGCACCCCTTAGTTCCAAGATCATGGGAGCTTCTTTTTTCCGCCTCTGGCAAACCTAGTTACCAAGGTTAGGGCCTAGTGGTAGCCAGGGTTAGGAATTGGGGGTGTACTCCCACAAGCCATGGGGCTTGATATATCGAGGGATGGTGGCATTGGTGGCAGAGAATGGACAGTGTTGTCATTGCCTAGCACAGGGAGATAGATAAGCTTGGTTGAATGGGGGTGGAGTCACCGTGGGTGGATCCTAGTAGAGGTCATAGTAGGCTCTAACAACCTCTCTTAGCTAAACAATTCATATAAAGAGCTAGATATTTCAACGCTTGCTTCTTTTACAAACTGCACATGTAATGGACTCATAGCTTAACCTCCAACAAAGTAAGTTCAATAGCTGGCCAAAAAGCTATGTGTAATTGGGTAATAAAGTCTTATCATATATTACCTATGCACAATTTGCTCCCTTTGATTGCGAGTCAGGCTCTGTTTCTACAGTGAAATTTCTGTTGGTACGGTGGATATGTTAGCGAGTGAGAAAGCGTCATTGGTACAAAAAAAAAAAAATTAAATTCAAGTAGGAACGAGACATTGTTATAGATCGATATGATATGAGCTGTAGAGGCATCTCCTTTTTTTACATAGGCATCTCAATCTACAACATTCACTAAAAAAATGGCTCTCGAGCATTTCGAGAACCATTTTTAGGGCGGCTTTAGATTGTTGCCTCTACAAAGTTGTCTCTACAAATCATATATGTAGTAGATTGTGTTTTGGATCCTCGAGGGTCAAAATACGAAAAAAAATGAAAATGAAAAATAATCACAAATAGTCCTAACATATTTTTCTAATATAAGTTGTATATATAGTTCAAATTTTGAAATTAAAGGTCAACTTGTATAGTCATAAAAAATCACTAGTGAATTGGCATATTCTTGAGGAAAATCCAACAAGTATGGATGGGCTAACATAGCTTTCATTCAGGGCACGGGAGATTGACATGCTGCTTTTTATTTTAAATTGTTTGTAATAGGAAACTAGCATGCTAGTGTCACCGCGAATGTTGATGCATGACACACCGTGTAACATTTGCAGGTGCAGAGGTGCGCGGACGACATGTCGATCCTGATCACCACGTACGAGGGCACGCACAACCACCCGCTCTCGGCTTCCGCCACCGCCATGGCCTCCACCACCTCCGCCGCGGCGTCCATGCTCACCTCGGGCTCCTCCACCTCTCTCCGGTTCCCCGCCGCCTCGCCGGCCAGCGCCGGCCTCAGCTTCGGCTTCCCGGCGGCGCACGACGCCTCGAAACATTTCTTCCTCCCGACCGGCGCCGCCGCGTCCATCACCTCCACGCCGTCTTTCCCGACCATCACGCTCGACCTCACCTCACCGGCGGCGGCCACCTCGCAGGCATTCTCTCTGGGCAACAGGTTCTCGTCGAGCTTGGGTCACGGCGGCGCTAGTAGGTACCATCATCCCACGAGCTTCTCCTTCTCCAACTCCGGGCCCAGCGCGCTGTCCGGGGCTGCATGGCCGGCGGCCGGTGGCGCTGGGTACCTGAGCTACGGGTCACCAGCTGCGTCATTGTTCAACGGTGGCGGCGCTGCACTGAGCAGCGTCAACGGGAGGCAACAAGGCGGGGAAGTCCCCGTGCTCTACCAGCAGCAGCAAAAAGCGGCGGCGGCGGTGGCTACTACTGCGAGCGGGAGGGCACCGGCGGGCGTGCTCACCGACACGATAGCGAAGGTGATCACTTCGGACCCGGGCTTCCAAACGGCGCTGGCGGCCGCTATCACGTCGTACGTCGGCACTCAGGGCGGTAACAAATCGTCGGCGGGAGGAGAGGGGCTCAAGTGGGGGCAGCACCTCGGCCTGGGGCCGTCGCCATCAAGCGCCGGCGCGGCGTGCTCCTCGTCGGCGCTGCTGGCACGGTCATCGTCGACGACGGCAGCAGTGGAGCAGGCTTCGAATGGGCACCGGTCGTTCTTGCAGCCGTCACTGGCCTTGTCAGGCTCTCACGGCGCCTCCACCTCTCCTGTGGAGAACAGGGAGCACTGATCGCATCAGCTGAAGATTCTGAACGTATTTAGGCCACTTCATTCAAATGTTTCTGTTTTCCTTTCCAACATTTGGTCATTTCAGCATTTTGTGTACATATCCTGGGGATAAGTGTCACTTTAGAGGATATATATCCTGACTCTCACTATAAGGTAAAGAAACTGTTTTGATTCACACAATACACATGTAAAACAAAGGGTTGAGTTAATTTTGTCCGGTCTCGGTCTTTCCTTCCCTGAGTTCGCCAAATGTGAGCTGATGATGTTACATCAACACAGATTGAATTACACAATCAAATACCTGTCTTTCCAGGATGAGGATCTATCTACAGATTTTTTTTTTTTCTAATAAGTTAAATAAATAAGACCTACCGGTGTAGGATCACCAGATGACTCCAGGAATCCACAGTAGGGTATTTATACACATTTGGTGCCTTTTGCTGGAATGTCAAACTACCATTCCAAACAGTATACCATGGAGTTACAGACTAAAAACAGCATGGATGCACCAAAATAATCTTCTTGTATAACTCAAGCATCATGATGATTGTTGACGGCTTCAAGTGTGAACAATGTTTGCCTCGACTTTCACTTGGAGATGACTCTCATAAACCGACTCATAGAACTAAACACGCCCATGACATTGTTCATCAATGATGGTGCCTCTTCAGATTGCTCATCAACACCACCAAATATTCTCTGCAACATCATAGTACTGTTAGTTTTTTAAAAAATTAAGTTCAGGAAAACACAAACTTCATTGCTGAACTATAAAGGCTACAATCAGCATTTGTAATCAAGTATATTCCTACCAGGCACATGTCTTTTTAAATAAAAGAATGACGTTCTCCAGCTTGTGTTAAATGTCAGTAGTTTAGCACTTTAGCTGATTAATGTGCTGCAGCCACAACATACTGTCTAGAGACAGAGAAATGATGACTATTGGATACTTTTTAGTTCTTATAGCAGACACATGATTTGACCACTTTTCAACAGTGCAAAGATTCAACACAATTACTACCTCCAGTCAAGAATAGATGGCATACAGACAAGCAGCAGCAGAAACAAAAAAAGTTGCTTTGTTTCTCTGAAACATCATGTTTTCATGACTGGAGGAACTCACTAAAGGAGGTAATCATCAAATATAGACAAAAAAAAAAAAAACAAATGAGGTATCTGTCAGTCGCTGTGCCTTACCTCGATATCAGTTGCATCAGGCTTACTTGTGAGTTCTCTGGCAAGCAAATACCGATTTGGCCTATTTGGATCATCAAAAACACTTTCCACTGCCTGTAACATAAATAAAGAAACATATGCCTTAGCTTATTCTTTGGATCATAAATGAATGACAATAACAAGTTCTACTCACCCTGGAAAGCATCTAAAGACTGCACCAGTTGGCAATGGCCTCATTGAGTAAACAGTGGTAAAAGTACTGCAAAGTGAGTGGTGAATGTAACAAAAGTAAGTGAAAAATCAACATATAATAAGCAAACATGCTCAACTTAATGAGACCTAGATTGAACAATGGAAAATACACGCATTTGATTTGTATAAGATCTAAGGATGGTTTCTCAACCCCATGTGTTGACATAAAACAGTGGATTCATTATTTCATTAAATAACTTTTCAAAAATATAACTATCTGAGACAACATATGATTTACGGGGATACAACTACTGTAGTTTAGAACATATCAGTATATTTCATAAAAAAGAGACATCTCGGATCATAGTCTGGCCTCAATAAGGCATTATATCTGTCTCCTGAAGCAGACAAGTTACACAATGACATGCAAAAGTTTACAGATTTTCCACTTGACTTACCTTAAGAAATTTCTGCAGAATTCCGGACATTAAAGCCTACTCCAACATCTCCACTAACAAGGCGTGGGTTCCACATGACAAGAGGTTTTATCTTCATTAAAATGTAGACACTACTTGAGGATAGCATTAATGAAATATATATAAAAAATACAAAAAAGATGGCTGCTGATCAAATCCAAAAAGTTAAATTAATGTAAATAGGGATGGATAGTTTTAGGCATGAAGATTCACATGATTTCTTTCATGAAATGGCTATACATTTAGGTGGAATAGACTAATGCAGATGCATTTTGATCCTGCATAACAGTATAAGCACATGAATACAGGGGCGGATCCAGGAATTCAGCTGGGCCAGGGCTAGGCCAATGTGAATTGATCTGGGATGAATGTACTTGGGTGGAGATGCAACTTTGTTAGCCAATTTGCACTATATACAACATTTACATGATTGATTTATGGCCTGGATCTGGATCTACCACACTGCATGTTTGCCCTTTATCCTAATACTCTTGTTCATGTAAAATTTATTCTGCATTTCTACCAAATCTGCTTGGAACATTGAATGAACTTTTTATATTTGCAAACTGATCAGGCATAAGATGCATACAGGATCATCAGAGAGTTGAGACGCCAATGCGTTCAAACGGCTTCTAGCATTTGATGATCAGGGATAATCATAACCGCAATCTCATCTTCAGGACCAACTGGCTTCCTGTCACTTAAGCTGCAAGTAAAAAAAAAAACAGATTGAACATTTGAAATAACAACCCGAGTACTATTTAATTTCTTAATCTGGATGCATCCATAAAGTTTCTTCAGGAAGACAAAAATGAGCCGGAAGTCTTGCCATGTCCATCAAATATGGCATTTGCACCAAAGGTGATCTGGACAATTATTGGTAGCTAGAAAATTAACTGTTCCTAGTCTCAAAAAAAATCAATTGTGCTTTTCAATTGATATCTGTAGCATGTCCTTGTAGTCAGAAAGTCATGAGATGCAACAAATTACTTCAACTTGGTATGAAACCATCACTTCTCAGTGGATATTGTGTTAGTACCTGGCACACTTAAATTGTGCATCTTTCCATTGATATTTGAGAAGGGCAGCTGCTCCAGCGTCAGGGAAAATGGCAGTAACTTTCTGCAAAACAGCAAGTGGAATCAGAAACAGACAAATACATAAATCACAAGGGGTCAATAGAGATAAATTTGCAAAGTAGTAATTAGTAGTATCAAACATCAATAAGGGCAAGAGTGATGTAACTGTAAACTGGAGAAAGATTAAAATCCATGTCTAATGCTGAAACGACCTTGTATCCAAACCTGTCCTGTCTCTTGTACAAGTGTGTCCAAGAAAATCTTTGACAATGCCCAGAGTTCAGCCTGTGCTCCTTCCTCGTTAAGGAACTGCAACTGAGGGATCAGCAGCTCTGCCTGCAATATTGATATCACCAATCATAAAATCCTTAAGAATCATCACCATTTATACTGCAGAAGCAGTAATACGTATGTGCAATACACAATGAGAATCATACGATAGCTCGCAGGCCTCCGGAGTTGACGAAATCGGCGCTGGCCTTCCCCGACTGCCGAATCGCACCCTCCAAATCCGATGGCAAGCAGCTGAACCACACAGACACCTCAGAACGTCAGCATCTTTTGTATTCTCAATCACGCACGCACGAGTTGAGGTTGCAGTGAACCTGACCTGTCGTCCTCCTCCACGGGCTGCGCCACCCCACCTTCCGCCTCCTCGGCCTCCGTGGGGACGTCGGAAGCGTCGAACTTGCCGAACTTGGCTGTACAAGGTGGCGGCGCCCGGCGAAGGCGCACCCGCCTCGCTGGTACGTCGAGGCGGGATGCGAGATGTAGGGGCGGAAGGCGGCGGGGAGATGGGCAGGGCGAGCATGCTGGGGCGAGAGCAGGGTCGCCGTAGTCGCCATTGCTTGGCGCTGCGACCGTGCTAGGAAGACGTGGCTGAGAGAAGCCGCTGCTCTGCAGCTCCTCGGATAACGCATACTCCCTCGGTCCAAAAAACGACTCACTTCCAAAAAAAAGTCAAATATTTTTTTTAAAATTTATATAAAAACATATTAATATTGTGATATAAAAATTATAATTAAATTAATTGTTAAATATATTTTCATAATTAATTTAGTTAGAGATAAGAATATCGGTATTGTTTTTACAAATCTAGTCAAACTTTACTCAAAGTGACACTTATTTTGGGAGGGGTAACCGAAAAACAGGGTTCCATCAATATCCCTTCGGATAGGAGCTGAGTAGGACTCATAGATTTGTACTTAAATTTGTTCCAAATTATAGGTCGTTTGACTTTTTCAATCCCTAACTTTGACCACTCGTCTTATTCAAAATTTTATGCAAAAATATCACTTCTTTTGTTGTGACATGTTTTATTATCAAATGTTTTTTAAAATGACTTAAATTTAACTATTTTTGTACAATTTTTTAATAAGGCGAGTGGCCAAACTTGAGGTTAAAAAGTCAAACGACTATAATTTGAAACGGAGGGAGTACCGTATTTAAGTCCTCAAACTTTAAAATATAGTTTAGGCTCTAAACTTTCAAAAATACTTTGAAGTATTTAAACTTGTCTCGATGTGATTTATATATCGGTATTTATCTAGGTCCCTAAACTTGCTATAGTGTATCATTTATGTCTAAATAAACACGATCTACTCCGCGTTTCGACACTATATGGCATAGCGGTTGGATCCACACCTCACTCCTCTCCACATTCCAATCTAGCTTTAGCTATGCAGTCACCATTGTTGACAACGTCATGGCCTTTGATGTGGGGGTTAATGTGCCAGTAATGTGATCGAGATGGTGAGTTAGCGACAGTAATGTGCCAC
Source organism: Hyparrhenia diplandra (assembly GCA_015847255.1). Taxonomy (NCBI): domain Eukaryota; kingdom Viridiplantae; phylum Streptophyta; class Magnoliopsida; order Poales; family Poaceae; genus Hyparrhenia; species Hyparrhenia diplandra. Next base: position 3,688 of record JADLZK010008805.1, on the reverse strand, counting down.
ACGATCGAGACGACGGTAATGTGCCACACTTATTGGATTGTGGAGAGGAGTGAACATCAGAGCTAGAAAGAGAGAACATGTAGACGGAGCCCCAGATACTAGCATGTGAGTTGATTGGAGCTTATCCGTATCAGATGGTATAATATGACAGATTTAACCTAAAAGTGAAATTTTCAGAGTTCTAGGTTTGGATGAAAAGTCAAGACAAGCTTGGATAGGTAAAAATGCATTTTGAGAGTCCAGGGCCACAAGTTTAAGGACTTCAGAATGATCGACAAACAAAAAAAGCTGAAATATGGGGGCCAATGATAATGGTGTCGTTTCTTTGAATTCTGTGCCTTCTGTTTTGTGGTGTAGTCACAGGACTTCAACAGGAGCAAGCTATATAACATTTTACATCACGTTTTGCTATCAATATTTTGCTACTCTAGTTGTTGCAAGCGGTTGCTGCGGCCTCGGTTTCTTTCCCAGTCGCGAAAGATTTGCCACACCCACAGGTTTTTGTTGCGTTTGGATTCTGGAAAGAGAAGCCACCACCGATGAGCGCGTCACTGTAGTCCAGCTCCATTCCAAACATGAAAAGAAGGCTTTTTGGGTCACAGACTGCAGAACCAAAGAAATACATGCTGTTAGAATTGGCTCATTCTGAATAGAGTTAAATCAGTTCTGATAGAAGTTCTTAAAATCTGTCTATGAATATATGCTATTAGAATTGGTTCATTCTGAATTACATAGAGTCGCAATCAGTTGAGATGGAAGTTAGAAGGTATGAAAAAAATGCTTATATTACAACAGTCAGCAAGTGTTCAGAACCAGGACATGAAGTCCTAAATAACTTCAGAGGTGCAGGAGGAAAATCTCGCTGACCTGTTAATACGTTATTACTCTATCACGTTCACTTAGCATGCCTAGCAATTTAAATAGGAAACGCCAAGTTTCTTTTCGCTATCAATGCATCATCATCTCCAACAATACAACTTAAAAGCAATAGTAACTTTTTGAGCAATTATACTTTAGAGTTCAACCAAGGCAGAAGCAGCACTAAGAACTCTGATATTCAAAGGCTGAATTCTAGAAACAGTAACCATTTTTTAAGAACTAATGTAAGTACTGCAGCATAGCCAGGTGGCCCGGGATAATATGATCAAAATAAATTCTATACGGGGTTGCACATGTTAATTCTGTGAGTAAGAAGAAACAGCTTCTCACTTGTGTTTTAATACCATGTGGCATGTGTGGAGAACCATAGCCAAGTGCTTTGGTGCAGTTAATATTCACATAAACTTAAAACAATACTGGCCTTCGGTTTAAGAACAAAGTGTATGTATTGCAGCAATATAAGCGGGCTATCTGGAAAGCCAGAAACAGGGCATGATTTGAGAATAAACTGATTAAGGATCCAGTATAGACATGCTGTTGCAATATTGAGCAGGTTTATATCGAAATGAAAAGCAGGTGGTGGTTATGGAGTGTGGACAATGCTCAACACCGCTACACAACTCCTGGTGTCAATGCCTACATCTGGTATAACTTCGCCTGCAGAAAATCAGAACCATGAAGGCTCCAGTGCTTGACAGGGCAGCAAAAAGAGCTGAAACCTGGAGGTTGACAAGAAAGCAGAGGAACTAGCAACAGGTGAACCGGCTAAGTAAGAGTTCATGTCCAACTGTAGGAAAAAGACTTGGTCGTTGGGTTGTTTTGGTAACCAGATTGTTTTGTGCTAGCAGGTTTTGTACTGTTAGGGTCTACTTAGCTGGTAGCTTCTATCTGAATCAGATAATTTAGTGCCATGTTGCAGGCTTGGCCTTGGTTGCTTTTGTTAGTGGCTTCCTGTCTAGTTTTCCTTCCCTGTCTAATTACTCTGTTGAACAGTAAACAAAACACCTCATTTTTTCATTGTGGTTAATAGAAATGGGGGCCATCCTCACTTCAGAAAAAAAAAATATATAAATAGTGCATAGCCAGGTTAAGGCAGTTACCTATTGCAAAACCATCATACTCTACAACAGAATCATCAGGGCTGGCATTCGCTCGACTTTCAAACTCCATGGTGTAAGACATGCCTGAGCATCCACCCTGTTTCACTCCAATTCTCAAGCACAAATCTTCATTCCGTTCAGCCCTCATTTTGTTCAGATGTTTCAAGGCCTTTTCAGTCAATGAAATTGCTGGAGCAATGCTACCAGATGTTGCTGCTGCCACCGCCGCTGCAAAATATGATCAATCATTGACTTAATGTTAAATGGAGCATGAGCAAAACTGTGTGCATGATTTTGTGTTCATGAAACATTTCCTTTCTCTTTCTATCAATAATTGAAGTCCAATTCAATCTATAGCTCCATGTCCGTGTTTCTTGGCAGTAAAAATGCTCATGGATCGATGTTGTTCTCATGTTAACAACAAAATATTGAAGTTCAGTTTGACCTACCGCTTACCAATCATCTACTGAACATCAGAAACAAAATGCTTACTGTAGTGACAGTTGAAACTTTTGTAATGAATAAAGCATGCTACTAGTTGACAATTATACAGGTCGTGACTCATGAGTATTGAATTTGCACATTACACACAGCTTTAGAAAGAGGAAGTTTTACTTGTGGCTTGAAGAAAAAAAAAGGAAACAAAATCCAGGTAACCCTAAGTAAAATATGTCATGTACCACATATTCCTTGGGATTTATAAGGTTATAAGATGTACTACTTGGGAACTACTGTAGTATGTCTGAGGCTTTCTACTTCTCTGAAAGCAGTGAAGTTTAAACCTCTGTGATTCAAGGATCAATTAAATGTGGACAACCTGGCAGTGAAAGAAACAAGGTCGAAACTGCCAAGCATTTAACTGATGAGCACTAGGGTAACCAAGAGAAAGCTAATTCATATTAACGAAAAAAGGTAATTTTGTCGACCGTACCGGAAAGGCAATATTAGATTGTGTTAGCATGCTTAATTGGAATTGTGTTGAAGCAGAACAGTACAACTTAAACTACTGCTGACGCCGATTGAAAGCATTTCATAATCTCTGCGGCTACGAAGCTAAAATTTGCTCTGAAAGAGTCTTGCACGTAATATATCCATATCGACTATCGTCCCCGTGACTGACTATGACCGTATCAAAAGCTAGAGCATCACGGATCAAACAGAGTTCAGTTTTCATACGTCTCCACAACCCAAACCCAAATCATTTGCCAAGAGCATACGTGCATAACCCAACTACTTCTTCTATCTAATTATTATCACGCAGGGAAGAAAAACACCAGGGTTGACCACGGACCTGGAGGAGGCGCGGGGCGCGGAGGGAGACGGCCGCCCCGCCGCCACCGGCGCCCGCGCCGACGCCGCGGCGGAAGCGGATCGAGGAGGCGGGGGAGGATGAGGAGACGGCGAGGTGGGGCCGCGCGGTGCCGGCTGGGCGACCCAGGAGGGGGCGGGACGTGCCGGAGGCGAGCGCCATGGCGGATTGGTAGGTTTGGTTGGGGGGAGGAGCTGGCGACGCGGGGAGGACGGAACGGAACGGGACGGGAAGGCCGAGGAAGCAACAGGAAGGAAGAAAGATGTGGTGTGGTGGTGGTGGTCGGTCGCTCAGCGGGCCGCCCAGATTCGTGGAGGCAGGCCGGACTGAGCATTTTCGCGTCGGACTCAGTGGGCCGCACTGAGATATTTACCACATGCTGACGTGTTTATTCACCCAT